>OLMO02000278.1:4054690-4101285 GCA_900291935.2 Cassiopea xamachana | reverse complement strand
TGTCGATAGCTAAGGGGGCTCTATTGATAGCTAAGGGGGCTCTATTGATAGCTAAGGTGGCTCTATCGATAGCTAAGGGGGCTCTATTGATAAGTAAGAGGGCTCTTTTCTTGTATGTATCTTTATAAGAAACTCTGAAGTTAATCCATGCAGTTATATAAGAGAACGACAATGTCTTGCAGTAAACATCGTATTTCTGATACCCTATATCTTGTAGTTTGTGTCCGACATAAATCCTAATTATACTAAGTGTCGAACATATGTGCAGTCAGTGCCATTCCAATTTCTACTTCTTCACAAACTCGTTGATAGATCGAGCATTCCTTTTGTGTTAAGGTATCGTTAGCCAGAGGCCCTGTCCTACGTATTTCATAGTTTCGGTTACGTACCCTGTCGCTCCAATCCATTGGTGTAGAAGTAAATCGATAGCTAGATGGGCTCTATTGATAGCTAGAGAAACTCTTTTCTTATATCCTCACAAGAAATTTTGAAGATAATCCATGCAGTTATATAAGAAAACGATAATGTCTTCCAGTAAACAACGTATTGCTGATACCCTATATCTTGTGAACTAGCAATTTCTCGACAGCTTTTTACATCTAAAATAGCCTAATAGCCTTTTACAACAAAATAATGATTCTTATATGCTGTTATTTCCAAAAAATTACAGAGTTGGGGGCTGTCCCCGCGTCCCCTTCATCTACACCACTGCCTTTTGTGAAGAGAGAGTTTACGCAACATGACGCGCCTGCTGACGACGAGCCAAAGAAGTGTAGAAACGAGCGCGGTCACGCCATCCTTTCGCAAGCATTAGCGCGAATCTGAATATCGCGCTAGTTTCTAGGCTCCTTTGGCTCGTCATGAGCAGACACGTCGTGTTGCGTAAACTCTCTAATACTGATTTTCAAGGTAGGCTCCATCTCAAATACGTACGAGTTTTTAGTAGTGCAATTCTACTGTTTGGAGTGCTAATAAAACTCCCTAGAATGTTGTATATCTACAATGCATGAAATCCATATAAAGAATTCAAAAGGTTGCCAGCTAGGTTGCTCTATGTCCATTGTTTAAAAGTGCTTACGGAGAATACCAGTTTAAGGGGTAGCGCTTCGCTATTCGTTCGTAGTGTGATTCAGCCTAAAGGCCGATCTCCACTAAACGATTTTTATGACGATTTTGATAACGACTTAACGATTTTTAAAACTTCGGGACAACATATGCGCAGTAGGAAATACGATCGTCTTGTGAATCACCGACAAAATGTAAAACAAGTTTAAGGTATGAGTCTACCTTTCAGGAGCTTCTGCAGAAGGGAGGTGAGCATACAATACAAACAAGAAATTTACAAACATTACTTTTGGAGGTCTACAAATGCTTAACCTCAAAATTCCCTCCTTTCTGTGGGATCTCTTCGAACGTAGGCCCACAAATTACAATCTTAGAAAAAAGGATCTCGTCCAACTACCATGTACCAAAACAGTGAGGTACGTATTAAATTCACCGAGATTTAGAGGAAGTATGCTATGGAACACACTCCCCGACATTATTAAATCTGCCAAAAATGACAGACAGTTTAAAAACAGAATTAAATATTGGATGGGATCCACGTGCTGTAAACTCGTATGTAAGCCTTTTAAATAGGAAGAGCAGTTGGCCTGTATTAGTTTTTAACTATTCCTTTTGTAGCCAACTTTAATTAAATGTCTTATTATTATTATTGTGTTATTATCATTAGTTTCGTCGAGCACTTGACGATCTCGTTGAAGACCTCATTTACGAATCCGTTTACAACTGCGCATGTGTTATTGTGAGATTTTCAGAAATTTTTTATGATGGTCGTCACGAAAATCGTCTTCGATCGGCCTCAAGAGAGCTCATTGTTTAGCCATGTACCTGGTACTATAGTGGTGAGAGCTGAATGCTCGCTCTCTGTTTCCCCAGCAGCGATCGGGTACCAGGTAGCAACACTGGGGCGATAGAGGAGGCGAGCAAAGGAATCGGCGACCCTACCTCATATACCAATAAGCTAGGATAAATTTCCTCTCTATGAGACACTACCCTACACACTAGATTATAGGTACCCTTCCTGTTTTTATTGAACCACTGCATTTCTGATGCCCTTCATCAGTTGACATTTGAAGTTTCCTTGTAGAGTCGTCCTCTAGTACTGGAAGTGGATCTGTAAGTCTAAAATCATTGTTTCTGAATTTTTTTCTCCAATCAAAGTGTTTTTCATTCTATATCCGTCTTTCGCTCATTCTGGTACTAAATATAGTTTCAGAAGTCGTTCCATAATCGTGCCAGAGTCACCCCAGGATTTTGCCGTACCAGATAAATGAGATATGGCATGATACAGTCGGGACAGCAGCACGACAGTGAATCAATCAGTGGTTATATTTCCAGCTATTATCGTGTCATGAAATTTTGTGCTTAGAGATAGAATTTGCAATTGAAGACAAATGAAGAAATAGCACCGCAAAATCTGCAGGACATTTGAATCACTCGTGGTGCCAAGTGTCGATTCTGCATCGTACGAGAGAATTGCTGGCAGGGCATAACTCTGACCTGACATCTAAATAAGATTACTTCTGACAAGTGACTCCTGGCTCAGGCCTAATTGTATCATCTGTTAATTCACTAATTCAAACATGCTGCCATGTCACCACTCCATCATTTGATCATTATTAGGCCTAGGCATAAAGTACTATTACAAATATGGTGGCTGTTCACCATCCTAACAAGGACCTGATCGTTACAATCATTTCGTTAGTTCATTATTGAAGCGCTCTTCTTACCTCCTTTTTCAACACAGTATCTTGTTTCTTATGCTAGATATAAGGGCTACGTGATAACTGCCAGTATACATTGAAAATCTCAATGCCCATTTCAGTAATCCATTCCTATCATGCATAAGCTATTTGGCGAGGCTGTCTATAGACTGACGTTCTCTTTTTAGACATCCGTGAGACCGCGCATGCCCCCACCGCGACTTCACCAAAGTTGTGATGAAGCACAATTTAGAGAAAGTAAATTTTCTTTATTCTTATTATCGTGTATTTTTCTTTTGCTAGCTCTTTGTTTCTTTGACTAAAGTCATATTTACATCGTGATGTTTTGCCTATGTTTTTGCAACAAACCCTTGCTTTCGAACTCCTTGAGGCTGATATAAAGATAAGCATTTTACAGGTTCCATTGTTCAATTTGAGAGAATGCTTTCCCGTGAGTGGTAAAGCTCTCTCTCTTACCTCCTCTCTCTTTTATCCTCTCCTTCTTTTTTCCCTCTCTTTTTCTTCCCTTTCTCCCACCCTCCCTCCTCCATCTCTCCCCTACTAGTCCTCTCCCCCTTTCTTCCGCCCTCCATTTCCCCGTCTAACTGTCTCTCCCTCTTTATCCACCCCTCCCTCCCTCCCTGCATCTTTCTCCCCCTCTCCCCCACTCTTGTGGCCGTCCCTCTCCGTCCGTCCTCTTCTTCCTTCCTTTTCTCGCTATCTCTCTTCCTCCCTCTCTTTCCCTCTCACCCCCTCTTTCCCTCTCATTTTTCCTCCCTCTCTCTCTTACTTCTCTCTCCACCTGTCTCTGTGATTCAATATCTTTTCTGTTAAGCCCTGTTTATACGCTTTCAACATTTCACAAGACAAGGCGAAACATTTTGTTTAGCGAAATATAGAGAGCGTTTGAGCCCCTTATTTAGTGATATTTTGCGTTTTTTAGCGATGTTTAGTATTGTTTATCAGAAATTAAAGCTCGTTGAAATTGTTTATTGCATCAGCATGTTCAGTGCGATGTTGTGTGCGTTTGAAAACTAAACAAGAAAACTCTCTTACATAGTTAGCGCAAGCGCAGTAGTGATTATTGCCTCCTACTGATTGGACGAACAAATCACATGACCAACGACATAATTCGATTATCGACTGTTTTGTCAAATGTTAAGTGAAATGTTGAGGGCGTTTAGACACCCATCTCTCACCATCACTGAACTTCGCTAAGCATTTCGTTCAAATATTTAGCGATGTTTTGTGAAATGTTGAGTGTGTTTGAACAGGACTATAGATTATCTTGGGTAGCTAACTTGGAATAACTCATATGCAACTCAACGGAGCTTTACATATAATGCAAACAAGTTGCACGTGCGGTGTGCCACATGCACCTTTGGGAATTTCTAAAACGTTAACAATCGTATTAAGTGAACCCAACAGTTTCTAACTGCTTTGGTTCTCCTTATCACAATGAATTGAACCAGGATAAAGGACTTTATCATTCTATGTTTCCATATTGCGTGTATAGAACACCCGGAGCTCAGAGGAACTAGGTCACTCAAGGAAAGAAAACCAAGAAGTTCCAGCGAAGATCAGTTTGGTCCTATAGCAAGCAGAGGTATCAATTTTTAGTCAAAAATCTATGGAAGTACCGTATTTCTCTGCCTATAAGCCCAGGGCTTATCTGTGTTCGTAGGGCTTTTTTGGTGGGCTTATCCGCGGGGGGGGGCTTATACGCGGGGGAGGGGGCTTATACGAGGTGTAAGAAAATGTTCAATGAGAAAATGATCCAAAATTCTCAGCTTGCTAGCCTAAAAGGCGAGATTAATATTATCTTTAACAACAATCTAAATAGTAACTACTTATGATCAGTGCGTTACTAGTTACACTATTAGTTTCACTCTCTTTGTCCCTCCTTTCAATCTCGAAGTCCATGTGAGGCATTGAGTTACCTTTTACCTATGAACTCTGTGGTACAAAACTATACAAAGAGAATGTTAGAGATTTGATAAGAAAGGTACAATTTGTGAAATTACTCTTTCCTTCGATCTAGGAAACAGTCCTATAGGGCTTGCCTGCGTGGGGCTTACACACGGAGAAAAGCATGCGTTATTCAAAAGGTTGGCTTATCTGCGCGAGTGCTTATGCGTTGGGGGGTATAAAGGCGGAGAAATACGGTATATTATGAAAACATTTTGTCAACCTCTGTATTAAAAGTTTAGTGTGATGGAGCTTGTTTGTGATCAAAAGCAAACTTTGTAATAGATCCCACTCTGCAAATTGGCTCAAATCTGTTGCGCCATGTTCATTCTACCTTAATTCCAATTTAGCATTGATTAGAAAGGAGGCTAGACTTCCAACTACAACGTCATAATCAGCTTTTTATCGTCTAATGGAAGTTTTGAATCATTGTAGTATGCTTGCCCTTATTACCACTCACCCTTCACTAGATAGACATCATTGAACAATAATAGTCAATAATCCTCCGCCATTTTCAATCTACCTTTCTTTGATTTGGGTTGGACCAGAAAAGAGGCAAGACTTGCTCTGCAATCATTCATTGTCAAAATTCAATGTATTTGGAGCGTTTCCCAACCTATCGCGATCCCCCTTGGCGAGAAGTTTTTAAGAACTTTGATCCCTACATGCATAATGTCAGTTTAATTTGGTGAAGTAGGAATCGCCTTATTGTATTGTAGCCAAGGGGGACAGCATGAAAAGAGCTGGGCAACACGGTTGATTGCTTTCAGCATGTTTCTCTTTTCAGGATTAGGGATCATTCAAAAAGTACCAAACGGAAAAACTGTCATTTTTACCCACCTACCCCCTATGTAACGGCTTGTCACATTCGAGCTGATTCCCCCTCCTTGCTATGTAACAATCTGGCATGAGACCCCCCAACACCAGCTTTTATCTATGTACAGAATATAACTGGATGCAGTATGTCAACAAATAATAGTTCAAAATCGCTTAAACTATTGATTGATTAAGGGTAGTGCAAGATTCAAGCTCGATAAGATCTTAAAATCTTTGTTTATTGGAGTATTTTTTGGAAATACTCATCAGAAAGTGAAAAAGTGGAACTATTACACCATATTTTTGGCGTTACGTAGCGACAGTAGTTTATACCCCTCCATCGTCTATTTTATTCGTAACAGTTTGTCACAAAAATAGTGCATACCCACCCACCCCTTACTGTTAGGTAATTTTTGAATGACCCCGTAGCCAATGACTAAAGAGTAGGTAGTTTCATTTTCCTCTTGTTGATCATCCATCCTCGACTGATTTGCCAGAGTTCTGATTGCTTCCATCAATGAATTTAGGCTCGATTATCGATTCAAAGTACCTTCTGGCGCCATCCTATTCCTTGAGACTCCCTAGCTTCCTTGAAAGCCACCTTTTCTACATGCCTGCATGAGTACCTAGTTACTTGTAATTTAAGAATTCAAAACTTATGCAAGCTTCCACCAATCAAGACTATGAACTTTGGTCTTGATTAAATATCTTTTAGGGGTAGTTTCTTGTGGAACACCCTTGATGACAGCATAAAACAAAAAAAATTTAGCATGTTTCCAGAAGGGGATAAACAAATGGTCTGGAGCTAGCTGCACTTGTAAAATATATCAATAATAATCCACCGCACCTACATATTTATGCATAAATTATCTTTATGCATGCATTCTTTTTTGGGTCTTATTCCCCGTAGATTAATGCATTTATTTGTTTTGAATAGATGGTTTTATTTCTATGTGCCTTTTTACCAACTTTAAATATATTGATTGATTGATTGATTGATTGATTGATTGATTGATTGATTGATTGATTGATTGATTAAGCTTCTAAGAGGCAGTGCTTGTTTTCTTTTGTTTGGAAGAAAGATAAACCTGGGCGTTTAGTTTACACAATATTTAGAACTATTTTCTGAGTAGAGAGCGTTCTCACTGTTTTACGTGAGTTTTCTGCGCTCAATACTTTTCCAAATACAGAAAGCTCACTTACTTCTATATGGAAGAGATGAAATAGGAAGGATAAAATAGGATAAAATAGAAATGATGAAATAGGATAAAATAGACTGGATGAAGTAGGATAGAATAGACAGGATGAAATAGGATAAAATAGACAGGATGAAATAACATAAAATAGACAGGATTAAATAGAAGAGGGAAAATAGAGAAGACGACCCTTTTTAGTACAGCAAGGAAATAGAGCACTCTTGTGCATATTTATGCGTTTTGGTTGTCCAAATTACAGAAATCCAAGAACTGACGTTATAATGATACTACATTGACACTTCTGTTATACATTTATATATCTGTTCTGATTGTTTAAATAGCTTGTTCTTTTGTTAACTTTTGTAAAATATATTATATAACATGTAA
The DNA here is from genome assembly GCA_900291935.2 of Cassiopea xamachana. Taxonomy (NCBI): domain Eukaryota; kingdom Metazoa; phylum Cnidaria; class Scyphozoa; order Rhizostomeae; family Cassiopeidae; genus Cassiopea; species Cassiopea xamachana. The sequence continues at coordinate 4,094,153 of OLMO02000278.1, read as the reverse complement.
TTACAAAGTGTATTTATGGTAGGCAATTTTCTAAATGTTCTCATTTGACCCCCGGGGAAGTGAAAAGTCGGTGAATATGTACGATTTGACGAAACATTAAGAAACATCCAAGCGGAAGTTATGAATTTTTTTACAAAAATACTCTATGGATATTCGGAAGCTATGCTAGAGAGCACTACCATCAGCTTAAAACCATTCAGATTGGAAAGGAAACGATTTTTTTCCTCTCTTTGTAGTAGGTTAGGAAAAAATACCGTTCATCGTCAGAAGCGTAGCCAGGGTCGCATCTTTATGGACGGCAAAACAGAGTAGCGCCAGAAAGAGGGTAAAGAGGTAAGATAGGGGTAGAACCGAAAGCAGAAGTATAGCTCCAGTCAATGAGGACAAGCCACAGGGCTTTAGAACCAAATAAGGTAGAAAGAGGTCGCTCATGGCCAGTTTGAAGTTATAGTCTTATACTTTCGAACTTTGAACTTTGAACTTTTGAACTTTTTTGCACCTACAAAGAGTGTAACAGTTAAACTCCCATAAACACAACGCGTGTTTCCTTCTCTATCTCTGATAATCAACTGAACTCCAACTCTAATCACTTGTTAGCCATTCTATTCAATTATTCACAAGTAACAACACAGTACATCTAACAGAACAAAGAGGAACAATGATTAATGATACAGTAACTAAGTTCATCTAATATATACATTACAAGAGCTCTTAAAGCAAAATTGGAAGAAGAAAGTACACACAAGGCTACATATGGAAAAGAACAATGTAGATTTTTGAAAATATCGACTTTCTAAACAAACATTCTTTAGTAAGTTGAAATAAATCCCTTTAGTCATAAGTCAATTGAAAAACATGGTTAGTCATTAGTCTTAAGCTTTAGAACAAATTAGCCATTAGTCTCGATTGTACCTCCGTTTCCCCCAATTCCTTGGGGCTTGGAGGGTGCCTCTGAGAGGACTTTAGTTCTGGCACGAGCATTTAGGACCGGATGCCCTTCCTGACGTCACCAATGGCCTGCTTTGGACCTCGAACCCAGGACCATATTGGTCTAAGTCAAGCGCAGTACCGCTAGGCCACGGCTGCTCTAAATTAGCCATTAGTGAATAGGTGAAATAGCCTTTAGTCAGTTAGCCATAACCCCTTCGACGTTCCCTTCATAGGCAGACTATCTTCAATGCATTTAGCTGTTAATCTCATACAAATATGTAGCTTTGGTAGTCATCTTTATTGTAGCTTTGAACTACCAATGGAAAATTTGCAATACACGTGCGCGTATTTATGTTCTCTATCAAATTCTCCATTTAGATCCTCATGAAATGACAAGAGGAAGCTTGCCTGCTGCTTATCGCCAAAGGGTAAGTTCCACTTCAATTTATTATATTAATTAATAAGATCAGGTGTGGTCAATCCGCGGCACACGAGCCGCAGGCAGCTCTTTGCCAGGTTTCATGCGGCTCTTACATTTTATTGAAGAATGTTTTTCTTATATATGTTTACTTTACTTGAGTTCAATAAAATAATTCTTATGAGATGAAAGGACGAAAGTAATGCTCATGAGTCCCCCGGAGTTTGATGTGGCTCTTTGCGGAATCACATTAAAGAATGCGGCTCTTAGCCTCTCACTATTTGGCCACCCCTTAGATAGATCATGCTATTAGCATTCATAGGCACGTTACTTGGTTCAACTAAACCCTCTACCATATCCTCTATTAGTATGGAAAAATTGCTGAGGATCCGTGACCAAATTGCCGGGACTTTGGTTTGAAACTAGGTTTTGTATTAGAAGACATATTAGACCAAAATAAAATTGGGTCCCCTCTTGAAATTGCCGGCAACACCTCCGTAGCGTCTTAGAAAGATTGGCTGCGGCTCACAAAAGCTCCAAATGCTCATTTTTCATCTATTACAGTAAAACAGTTAGCAGACCATATCATTACCGATGTAATTAATATCAAGGAAACCATCTTGTACATCAAAAAGTACATAAATGTAATCGGAATGGCATAACAGCGATGAAAATGTTTCTCAAGCTCCTGCGCAGTGGCATTAAAATTAAATTTTATGAAAAGCTGGGAAATCCGTCAGTATATCATGTGGAAGAACTCCGAGGAAGTTCTGCGGCACATAATAATTATTTTAAAGAATTAATTAGTAAAGAATTATTTTTTTATGAAAGTTGCACATGAGAGCAGTGAAGAATATAACTCTGCCATATCCTCTACCTCTCTAAAAATTATCGGAGTTTTGCAAACTCTGAAGATCGATATGTAGAGTTGGCCAATCGTCAAGACCAATCAGCAAAATTCAAGAAATCCTGCTTCTATTTCGGTATCAGTCATTGATTCCCTTTTGGATCCCCATTTTCTTTCGAATATGAAAAACCAATTGAAAATTATAGCCAATATAGGTCCTTTATTCCAAAAGTAGTTTGTTAGTGTTTACTGAACCTAGACCATATAGGAGTAATTTTCAACCGGAGTTATGCAGAACCCTAGGGTTCCACCAGTGCAGTCCACGGCTCCGTCAGAAGTTACAAATTGCTGTGACAGACAGTAATTCAATTTTTCTATCTGAATTTATAGACGGGTTCCTCAAACATTGAAATGCTTCCTTGGGATTCCGCTCTAACAACAAGGTTGAACAGGGTTTATACGGTCAGGGAATGTCAGTGGGGGAAAGTGTGTTTTTCACTTCGGTCAGGGATAGTCAAGGAGACTTCTAATGGTCAGGGGAATGGCACTTTTGTACTGTAGGTCAGGGAAAAGTGTAATTTTGATCATCACGAAGTGCTTAATTTTTTTAGTTTGCATTTAAAATTTATGTTTCAAGTTTTATGCTTCAATTTGTAATTTACTCAATCCAAACAAAATTTAGATATTTGCCTATTTATCATTATTGCAATCAATTAATGTTGCTATAATATTGTAATTTATTTTGACATTTGTTTTTTAATTAATTTCTTTAGTCTTTTATTGTTTTTTTCAGCTTTATGCTATTAAAACAGTTAATGTTTTATGCTTTGTTTAATTAATAGTGTTTTTGTGTTTTATTTTAAAATATTTTTTCGATTTGTTTATTTGCTTTTTTCTAAACTTGTTTCTCCTTCAGCAGGATTCTCAGCCTCCTTCAACTCAGCCTCCAGTACCAAGCAGAAATCCAAACGTTAACAAATGAGAGGTAGCAGTTGTTGTTGTTGTTGTCTTGTTTTGTTTCGAAAGTATACATACAATGAATCCTCGAATTGCCCCCCTCCCTCGAATTGCCACACCCAAGTATGTGACTGTAGCTATTTGAGACGTTATTATTGCTTTATAGGGTTACAGAAGAAAAGCAGTCATTAATTAACAAAAAATCGTATGACCGTTAGAAAACACCTTGTTTCTTGTATTTGTAGCATCAAAAAGTAGCTCATGGGTGGAACAATTTCAAGTGGAATATGACAAGCCACCAGAAAAAGATTTTAAGCCTCACTCTCGACTAAGCCCCATGCTTAAGTCCAAAAATCAAAGTCCCTTATGGGGGGGGGGCTTATTCGAGAATTTGCGGTATATCTTCTAAATACATTAAAGCAGATAATCGATTTCGAAATAGCATGCATGTATTCCACAAGTTTTGTTACTTATAATTTGCTACATATCTTGTTTTTTATTACTATATTTCCCTCATAAACAGTATGTGCAATTAAATAATATTGCTTTAGGCCCCCAGTTTCAGACATTACCGACTCAAGTCTCGCACACTTATCTAAATCCCATTCAGCTTTCGAGCCGTCGTATTGCAGAATCGGTTACTGAGATAGAACCTGGAAGAGGGACTTTAAACCCTATGTATGAGTATGAGTATGAGAGCTGGTAAAATACCCAACGTACAATTTTGACCAATAATGCTTTGGGACACTTGCAAAAATGATGAGCCATATTTCCATCAACACTTCCATTTTTGCGTCTTAAATGTACTCATATCCAGGGACGTCTGCGAATACCTAGGGCAGGGGGGCAAGGCTGCCTCTGAGGGCACATCTATGTTTAAACACCTTCCTCCACATGGGTAGATTTTGGTCCTCAAACTTTTTTCCAGAAGCAAAATGCGTAGTATGTTGGTCTCCTAGCAGTGCAATATTAATGTGGGGGTCTGGGGCCTACCCCCAGAAAATTTTTTATGAACCAAACTGTCTACAATGCCGGAAAATGCCCTTTCAGAAGATAGGAGAGATGGAGAGAGAGTTCAGTATGAAAGGCAATTCTTGCCCTGCTGCACCCATGGATGTCCCTGCTCAAACCATCTACTGTACCGCCACTCAAAGTTTTTTATGTATTCCAGTTCCAATTCCAAGCCCAGCATGGAACAAATAGAAGTAACTTTTGTAATAAGGCTTACAAAAAATAATTAGCCAATCAGATCCCTCTATTTAGACAAAGTGTAAACAGCTTCCTGGATAACTTCAGCGAATAGCTGTAGCATGAAACCAAAGAGGAATAAATGTAAATAGCTGAGTTCAATTCTAATTCCAATCTCAACATGAGACCGCACTTTGTGGAGACCAGCAAATAGAGAGGACGTGTTTCCAACAGCACTGGAAAATAACATCACAGCCAAGAGCAGACATTCCGAGCAAGGGATCATTCATTTGGTACGTTCGCATGAAGGAGGGAGGGGGGTCAAACAAAAGCGTACGCCAGGCATACAAAGGGGAGGCGGTTGACACATCTATGTAAAAGTAAAGGTAGTCCCGTATACTTCGTACGTAGAGGAGTGCCTGTTAGAGAGGACATTTATCCTGAGCCATCGGCATGTAAGGTAGGGTGGCCAGTTCCTTTCCTCGCCGCCTTTATCTCCCTAGTATTGCCACCAGGTACCCATTTGCTGCTAGGTGAACAGTGAGCGAGCGTTCAGTCAGGGCATCGAATCGGGCTCGAACCATAGACCTTCTGCATGGGAGGCATGCGCTCTAACCACTATGCTACCACTATGCTAAGTATATAGGCAAAAAATGTCCCTTTCTGCATGCATTTTGCTGTATTTTGATATGTAAAGTACTTTGTCATACTTTGTTGTCTTGGTGAGGACTTGCATTACTGTTTGATAGAACATTTGCTATACTTGTTTTCCTGTCCCGCAAATGTTTTACTTATTGCTTGGATATTTAAAAACATTCCCGTTAGAAGTGGGGGGCTCATATGGGTAGGAGTACGCATGCAACGGGGGGTCAGGGCAAGCGCACATCTGCGTGCGATGTGGAAGAGTGTAATAGTTTTGCCATTTTGGTGCGTATGCACTAATTGACTGACCCCCAAGGAAGATTTTCTATAATAAGACATAATTCATTTTGGCCATGGGGTTTCGTCTGAAAAATCTGGAATTTGCCATAACACTGTTTAAAAAACTAGTGCCCGCTAAGGGATTCAAGGGGATTACGAGAGGGGTGTTTTCTGATGAAATTCTTCATTTTTTAATAGCTTGTATCAAAGTTAATATTCATTTTCCATGACAGGAAATTTACCATGGCATATGTTTGTTCCTCTATGGGGATACTGATTCGAAAAATATGTTTCAGGAGCGCTCCATGTAAAATATTTTGATACGTTTTTGGAACAACTGTGTTGGAAAATGTTGTGACGAAAATTTAAGGGTTGTTAGACAAGCAGGGTTGTGTTTACTTGTGGAGGATACTATGGACTGCTAGACAGATTGTTAGACTAATGAAGTTCTTAGTCAATCATTGGCCATCGAATCTATTATCTGGTACCAGCAATATACCTGCCCATAATCGAGTAAAATGAAAATATGCCTCCTACGCATGTTCATATATTCCCTCGTAGGAGAATGACCGTTAGCTGTTAAACTTTGGCGGATTCTTATCTCCAGAAATAGAATTTATTAGTGATGACGTCATAAAATTATATTTTTAAAATTTACGTATTTCTGCAACATGTGTTTACAGTGTTAGATGAGTATTGTCCAAATAGGCTGAAGTGCGACCAATGGAAGACAAAATACTTGCCATGCAGACCTCTGTATTTTTGATAGGAACCATATCAGCAACCAATTACCTATACTCGATCATTGGTTATTAGATCGAGCTGAAATTTGTCAAAAGTAGCAACTTCATAGTGCTTTTCAGAATTTAAAGCCAAAATCAAAATATTCTATTAATATAATTTTTGTGACGTCACACTAATGAACTCTATTTCATTAAGATTCAGAGTCCTATTTTGTGTCAACAGAGGGGTCTCGTTTTCTCTGCAGGACTCATCGGCTAGGTATTGAATGAGTCTGTGCCTATTGGCGAAAGCTAGTGGCCAATCACAAGGGCATATCACTTGAAAAATTCCCACAGAGTTTGAGAAAAAATTGAAAGAAAATCACAAAAAATATCCAATCGCATAATGACAATAAAAAATCTCAAAAAACCCCCAAAATGACAAATATTTGTCAAAAAAACCAGTCAAAAAAATCAAGATCAAAAAATCAGTAACATAAAAATCAGTCAAAAAATCACTAAAAAAGTCACTCAAAAAGCCCCAGAGAGAAGCAAGAAGTCTAAAAACAATACACCATTCGCCCTTCAGATGTATCTTTCCGCCTTTACATTGACTGTGGACATCTGATTGTGTGTATTCCACGTGTTTCGTAGTGCTTTGACTTTCCTTACTTTACATTTTATTGCTAAGGGATTCAGGTTTTAGCCTTGCGTATCATACATCAGGGCTGCCAAGGAGAGAGCAGGGGGGCAAAATGCCCCCAGGGTCCAAGATGCCTCATAACACCCAATACTGCAGTGTCTGGGGATCTCATAAAGTAAGCCAGCAGCAATTTTTCATACTTAATTTATGGAACCTTGAAAATTTTTGCTCGCTTCGCTCGCAGGGGGCTGTATCTATCCCTTCTATCTCGAGGCCTCTAAATTCTCTCGGCGGCCCTGCATATTTACATGCTTCATATAAAGAAAACCTGGATTTCGCGCTGTTTGTTCATTCTAAATGTCTAAATCAGAGGTCAGGAATATTTGCAGCTGAGACGAAAGCCGTTAATTTTTCAATATTTACGCGAGAGCCATATAGTAATTTTAACACTGAATGCAATTGAGTATGAAAAATTTTAAGTAAGACCGAAAAATATAAAGTAGAATCTATCTCAGAGATTGTAACTTTTTACTAACGTTATTTAGCAAAGAAACGAGTTAGATCCTGAGCCTCACTAGCTCGCAAGCCATAGATTCCCAACCCCTGATCGAAATGTTTCTTCATGATCACTGCGGATCCATTTTTCTCTGCTATTCCGCTGATTGGAATATTCACTGCACAGTAATCGTTTCCATGTGGACTACACAGAGTGACATCTCGCGCTATCTCTGTACTAAGAATATCAAATTGCAAGATGTTCTTTTCAGTGAGACTTCAAGCGGCATAGTTAGTTGTTCAAAAGAGCTCAGTTAAGCCGAAAAGTTTTTTGCTTGCCGCTAAGCGTGGTTCAGTGCGTCAATTGGGTTGATTTTATTCAACGATGCGAAGAAAATTCCATCTGTTATTGTTCAGAATGCGCCATAAGAAACATTATCCCAAGATTATTTTTTTGGCTTGCCTGTTTGAAATAATACTGGATGATCGTTTTTTTAAGTAGACAGTATCGATGAATTTTGTACCTTAGGCCTGTAGACTGCGTCTGCGCTTTGGCAAATCACTTTTAGTGTGATAAAATAGTGTTCGGTTAATAGGCTTTGTATCTTTGCTTGTACGAGTGATGCGGTACATTTTTTTACCCGGAATCTCACGGTGCGGTACATTTTTATACCCGGAATCTCACACAGTTTTGTACCTGCTAGGACAGAGGTCTGTAAATTGCCTTATTTCACTCAAAGTACTACGTAGATAAAAACTTCTTTTGGGTGACTGTGCTTCACGCTTTAAAAGGCTTCAAGTCCATGATATTTCAAGGTTTTAAAAAGTCATAATTATTGAGTTATCAGGGACGTAATTTCCGGGGGGCTAGGGGGGCTGAAGCCCCCAATAATTTTGATGATACAAAATTTTTATGTAAATTATACTGCGTTTAGAAGGTCGGAGAATGCATCAACATCAATAACCACATTGTAGATTACTAGGGGGCACTACAGTATATTCACTTCATATTCTAAACTTTTTCTTTTTAATTTGGCCACACTTAGGCCATACTTTTTCTATATTGCAGAAATTGTTCTAATAACGGCATTGTATTTTTAGACGCTTTAAACGTTTCTTCAATTCACAAAAGAAACTTTGTATTAAAATTGTTATTAAAATTACACATTTCGAATTTCAATGTCGAATCCGAGTCTCGAATTGAATCATCATACAAAGAAGATACAAATTGGATTTCTCCTATAAAATTTAAGCGGAGAAAGAAAGCAGATCATTTTTCAAAATGGCATCTGCAGATTCTGGGAAGGGCTCTTCATCTACTGGCGATTTTTCGGAAAAGCCACACCAACCGACATCAACAAAGTTCCCTATGAGAGACACAGGGAAGCAGAAGCGAACGTTCAACCCCAAATGGTTTGATCAATGTACAATTTTGCATTGCCAGGAAGATATTGATTCTGTGATTTGCCATACCTGTGCACGTGCAGACAAAAGCTATACAGTAATTATTTCTGGTCTTTCTATTACCGTGCAGAAAGAAAACTTTCGTGATCCTAAGTCATTTTATGGCCTCAGAGATGGCAAAATCTCTGGAACTTCCGGGGGCTCCGCCCTCTGGACCCCTGCCAGGGCTCTGCCCTGGACCCGCTGGGTGGCTTACACTGCCCCCCAGGCCCCCAGCTGTTTTAGGCACTGACCTACAGTCATTGCGATAGCCAAGGTTCACTAAATTACGCTAGAAATTAGCCCCCTCAACGTTTTTGTGGAAATTACGGCCCTGGTTATAGTATTGCACCGGTCATAAAGGATAATGCTAGGAGATGCGTGGTTTTCATCTTATCATTACCAATATTTCTTGACAGTTAAGAGAAGGTTAAGAAACTTTTTGGCTCTGTTTGCCTCTGTTAAGTAATTCTTTGATAGTAGCTATTGTTAATGATATCTTTGACGGGGGTGGACGAACTGCCGCTACTTGACCTACAATATGTGGCTTGTGGCAACATATTTGCCGAGACCCTTTTCTAATCACAGTTACTTCAAATAGTAAATCAACGAAATTTCAATTTTTATAGCATTTTGTATGTATTAATTTAGACCCCGTTGGGTTAGACCTTTTGTGTAAATCTTCTTCTGCGCGTTTTTATAAGAACCCACTTATAGTTCAATAATTTTGTGTTTCAAACAGACTGCGTGGTGGCTAATGAGACTCTCTGTGACTGTGCTTCACGCTTTAAAAGGCATTATTGTCAAAGTGCTCTGATGCTAACATTCAGACGTTGGAACTTTGGACGGCTATTTTTCAGGCATTTTAGCAACTTCTGCTCGTTGATGTTGGTTTTATTGAAATATCAAGGGCTTTAGATACTCCCACAATTTTCAGTTGGCATTGCCTGAAAGATCTTTGTCCGAAAGCAAAACAGTACGAAAATTTTAGCAGTTGATGTACGCGTGCTTATGAAATAAAAAGCCAGATTATAATCAACACAGGACTGGAATCCTTATAATTTTTCTTTTCTTTTCTTCTTTGAAATTTTACAATTGTCTTTTTCAAAACATTTTCCAACCTTCCCCGCTCTTATTAGGCCCCCCTCTTATTAATTTTCAATTTTTTTTGGTAAAACCTGCAAAATTGTTGGTACTGTAGTTTAGTTACCCAAATGACGAATGACAGATTCCCAGAATTGTTTGCTTGCAGTGACGTTTATCACGACATTTTGAATGTGTGATAGTTAATGCACAGTTAGCCCAAACTTTCGACCCTCCCCCCTTCTTATCTCATCCGGAGGATTTTTCCAAATCTCTTGCATGTTAGGACCCCGTGCTTATTCGGGATCTAACCATCTTCTCCATATAGATTTTAAGATAATTTTTCGTTTGTCTCCTCTTCAAGTTTTGAAATTCTTTTACAGTTACACTTCTGTTCTTAGTTTTTGTAATTAAAGTTGTTTTACTAGAAGGCCCCTTGTAAGACCCTCCCTACCCCCAGCTCCGGCTGATGGGCTACCCTCCGTAAATGAATGAAATAAAATGAAAGCTCTATTTCATTTTTAGAAGTTGACAGACGAGCTTCAATGGAGTATTTGGCCTCGTTGCATCATCACTGACAAGAGTCGAATTGGACAATGATTTTTTATTAGCTATATTAGTTAGATTTGTAGATGGGTCTTTTTCATTTTATTGTGAAAGTTAGACAACATAAAAATCTTCACCGGTAGTTCATATTTATGCATTGTTGCGTCTTCATAGCATTTTTTCAAGGAGGACGATTTTTGTATATTCTATGGGCGTTGGAACGTTTTAGGCATCTGTGAAAAGTACAGCATATATAAATTCAAAATGTTGTCCTTTAAATTTCCTTTTGCACTTAGGTTTTCTGCATGAGCAAGAGCGAACAATCTTTCAAGTGAAGTTCATTTTGGGTTCAGGGCTAGCGCAAGGGAAGGGCCAGGGGGCTATAGCCCCATCGTCAGAACGTGCCAGCCCCCGTTGGAAGTTGACGTGTTCTTTTTTCGTACGTTTTTTAGCAGTTATGGTGCTGTACCAACCATATTTTAACCTCCTCGTCGGAAGACTCAGCTTCCCGCCGGAAGATTCAGCTTCCCGTCGGAAGACAGCTTTCCGTCGGAAATTCCTGGCGCCACCCATGTTGGGCTTGTGAGGAACAAAGAATCACCTTTCGCTTTTTGAACCACATTTTGCCACTCATTCTATATAATTTGGTACACTGTCATTCCTTGTCCATTCATTCATCCATTTGTTCATTCATTCATTCATTCATTCATTAGTCATTGATGGTTCATCAGTCGTTCATTCACACATTTATTCATTGATTGATTAATTCATTTGTTCATTTATTCATTCATTCATTACATTTATTCATTTCCCATGCGTGCTATTTGCAATAGCTTTTCCACCTTGCTTGAAATTCTGCCAATTATCCTTTATGGCAAACTGCCGTTAGAAATATGTTCGTACTTTCTCGTGTAGCTATTGTCGATATAATTTCCTCGTGAAGCTGTACTGGCGAAACGCCATGTAGATGGGAGTAAAAACCCTCCATCAATGCTTCTAGACCTTGCTTCCATTACTACATTAATGAGGTCTTGGGACTTGCCCTCCGAGAAGACTTAGGGAGACCGGACACCAATCTTGGTGCCACCGGACACCAATCCTAGTGCAACTAATAATCTACCATAGGTATCGACCCATTCTATATTGGCCAGAGTTAAAATAGAGAGCTGTATTAAACTATATGATGACTTTCTGTCCGAATTGTAGACATTTTGAAAGTAGAATACGCCAATCTTACTTAATATAGTGTATTGATGGTCATTTAAAGTCAGAGCACTTAGAGTTTTGATATACTTAAACTTGTTTGTAGAGATCTTTCCATCATTCTTATACTACTTTTTAGTAAAAAATACTTGTAATGGTTTCTTCCTTCCAGCAGACAATTCTTGAAATTAACATTGATATTTAGAACGGAAGCAAATTTGTACTTGACCAATCAGCAGATTTGTTTATAAAATCATTAGCCAATCAGATGCCTCTACTTTGACCTTGTTTCTTCATTCCGGCATTTTGAAACAGAGACTCAATAAGGACTGCCACTGTTTACAACTTTTGCCCCTCGGAAAAAGTTTTGTTTACCTACGAAGACAAAATTTGTCAAATACAAAATCTGCCTCTGTTTCTATTTGGTGAAATTTGTGACTATATTTACCCACGATTAAAACTGTCACTACTATGCTAAGCTTATTGTGCACCGTTACATAAGTAACTACTTTATGAGAAATATTTTTCAGAGTTATAATAAAGAACTCAGAGAAGTTATTTGAGGAGCTATCGCTGTTGCTCCGTACTAATCATGCCCCTGGTGCCTTATGTTAAATGTAAGAACTTTGAAGTCCCGCTGTTTTAATGCAAACGCCCAATTTGAGCATCCGATTGCTTCGAATACCTAAGTGCTCGTGTTTACCTTTATTTTTGAGACTTTATTTTTATATCGTAAGATTTCATGTCTTGTCAAATTTCATTTCAACGTTGTGAGCGTATTTGAATACATGGGATAAAACTGAAAGTAGCATACGAGGTATACTTTTTTGCAACCTATTTAGTTAATTATTACCAGAATGTCATGAATTTAGACGTACGATCAGTATGCTACCGTGATTTAGTCCTGTTGTAGAGTAAATGAATAGATTGTTGAGATCGGAGGTTTAATGGTTGATTTTTCAATGTAGCAATCAGTATTCGATGCGGGTACCATTCTTTGTTTAACTTATTTACTTTGTATGGCTTGATATGATCAACTGAAATCATTACATTTTCAAACTTTCTATCATAATGACTTGGCTTTCTGTTGAGAAACCTATTGGAGAGCGAACAAGGAAGTGGCCATTAATTACAGCAAAATACTGCAGTAAGAACTTGAAAACATTATGGCTCCTGAGGAAAACTTCCACTGGGCCTGTTGTTGATATAATTTTATTCCAAATGTAGCAAATTCTGTGTGAATTAATGGTAAGTTTTCACTATGCTTCTATAATGTCTAATGTTGCAATTGTTATCAAACCCACTTCTGTAGTGATGTAAATTCATGAATGGGAATCATATATAATATGATAGTATTTGCTACACGTTGATAGTGATCACTAACCTTTTGATAAGTCATGATAGCTGATTTTGAATTTTAGTGATGAAAGTGATATGATGATAATTATGATTATTGGCATTCTCATTTTTTGCAAAAGAATTTGAGCAAAATGTTTTTGTGATATGTGAGCCAGCCCCAAGAGATTTAACAGTATGTGAATGACAACATGGTAACTTCTAATTGCATGATGATGACAACATAAGAACTGCATATTCTGTTGATGATACCACAAGAGCTGCATATTGTATGCTCATGACGTCAAAAGAACTTGCAAATGCCAACTGATTACGCCACAAGAATGAAAAATTCTATGTTGATAATATCATAAAACCTTCAAATTGTATGCTGGTGACGTCAAAAGAACTTATAACTGCAAGATAATTACACCATAAGAATGCAAATTGTATGTTGATTGCTTTATAGGAAGCTCAAGTTTTATGTTGATGATTTCGTAAAAGCTGCTGATTCTTTGCTGGTGATGTCAAAAAGAACTTGCAAATGCAAGATGATCACACCATAAGAATACAAATTGTATGTTGATGACTTTGTAAGAAGTACAAATTTTTGTTGATGATATCATAAAGCTGGCAAATTTTATGTTGGTGGCCTCATCAGATATTCAGTTCTCTTTTGATTGCCTCATATGAACTGTAAAATTTATATTGATGACTTCATTAGAACTCGTCTGTATGATAAGAACCTGATACCTGATAACCTGATACAATGACCTGATAAGAACTTTCAATAGCGTGTCGATGACTTGAAACAAAAACTTTCATAAGCATCATTTTCAAGGGGCGATTTGAAAAATTGCAAATTATGTCGGTTCTAAGGTCATCTATTTTAAGAGCTGCATATGACATAGGTTGCTGGTAGTGCAATTACCAACAAGAAGGCAAGTTCAATCCGTTACTGATATGAACAACTCACTTTCAGCACATCCACGCTTGGAGCACATGACTATGGGCTGCCTTTGCTGCTGCACTATTTTTGTTATGACCAAATGAATTATTGGTCTATGATTCCTTGCTTGGGTTTTGAACCTGTGCTACACTTCATTGCGTTTACATTCAAAACATAGCAGGAGTAATGCGTACCATGTCTTCAAATGAGTACACGTTTTTTTTATAAGAAAAAACTTTATAAGAAAATGAGGCTCAAATGATCAAAATCTTAAGAAAATCGTAAGAAAATCACGAGGCTCAATTTCCAAAATTAAGTGTTTTATAGATAAAAAATTGTTATTTCGTCGTTATTGCATTCAAAATGCTAAAGATGGAATTCAAATTCAAGTATAAAATATCAATAACGAAAGTGTAAACCATTTTAGCCAGTTTAATTCAGTAAAAGTTAAAAAAAATTTAAGAAAATCTCAGGCTCAATTTGAGGCTTAGGCAAAGTAGTGGTTTTCTCATAAAAAGATCGTGTAGTATTCACCAGACTGAATACGCAAATTGAAGTGCTCTGATACATTTCAAGTTTTGCTGCCACTGCCCCATGAAAGTATTTTTAATTCAAAATGAAAACTTTACGGAAACCATCCAGTAAGTCTTCATTCTATTTTTACTATACTTTGTTGTTTTATAGTTGGAAAAATTTGCCATTATGTTCAGTTCATGCATATATCTATTTCTATCTACATTAGTTCATTAGTTCTACTTGTTGAGCATTGGCCTTCAGTATACTGCTTTGTACTCGCCCTCCCGAATCATTTTCGTTAACTTAGTTTCATACGTAAAATATTTTGATCTACATACTAAAATCGATGATACCTGCCACAAGATTTCGCCGGAAACAGCATTGAACGAAGACAAAAGCACGTGTCAGTACGAGGCAATCTACGAGTGTTTTGTTTTAATTCGAACGCGCGTTGTTTTAAGAAAAAAGTTTATAAGGAAATGATGGCCAAAATCTTTAGAAAATCTTAAGAAAATCACAAGGCTCAACTTCAAAAGTTAAGAATTTCGCTGGCCAAAAATCGAATATAAAAGATTAACAAAGAAAGGGTAGCCCATTTTGGCATCTTTATTTCAGTAGAACCAAAAATTAAGAAAATTGAGGCTCAGGCAAAATGGTGGTTCTCTTATAACAAAGAGCGTATAGGACTTAGCCAACTCTGGAATGTTTGCAACTGCCCTTGTACTCATAATTCTCTTTCAACAGCATAAACACTTTCACTAAAAAGAATACAAGGAATAAATGATTCTCTAATGAGCTCGTTCTGTTATTCTTCTTGTCCTACATGTGGAATATTTCAAGTGCGCTAAAGTGATTTCCTATCTTTGAATCGTCACGCATCTGGATCGGATTAAATTCTCTCACACCAGCGCATCAAGAGGGTTTTGGCTGATGTCATCACGCTTGAAAACAGATGGTTCTTTCACTACATATATTTTCAAATCTATTGCAGACGCTCTGCCATGCATGTGCATTTTCGGGGCATTTGATGGCATGACATCCCCCAATATGCACGAAACTTTAAGAAAGTTCATTATGGTCCAGGAGATTCAGTATCCCATTGCACACACTGTTCTTTTGACCTTTTTGTTTTCGTGGTTAGTCAAACCTTTGCAAAAAGCCCCACCCAAAGAAAAGTATTTAGACGCATCTCTGCATAAGGGTTCAGAAATGAAGTGCCTACTTTAGAACAAAACAAATTTATTCAGATCGCATCTTCGGATTGAATGATCCTTTTGATTTCCTTGCGCCACCAATGTCTAATATCAATGCTAATTTTTGCAGCAGAATTGTTANAATGCTGACTGGCAATAGCGGAAATTGCTTTTCTCGCGCCTTTATTACCTGTGACGGCTAAAAATGATCAATCAAGAAAACTGTCTTTCTTATTTCCATTCAGACATTATATTTACTAATTTTACTAAACTGTATAGCCATAACAGCAGTCTGTCTACAGCATTTTTATTTCCACAGCTACTTCGGTGGGAAAATTTGATGCTGAATAGGTCATACTTGTTAACCTGGATACTCTGATGCAGACTTATTGTAAAAAGTCAAAATGATGAAACGGAAAGTTTCAGAACGAATTATCAATCTTTTGGAGTCAATGGACACTCTCAGGTGCTAAATAGACGTCCCCACCCCACTTATTAATTTTTCGATTTTTGTCCAGCCCCCCGGACCTTATTAGGACCCCCTATTTAAAAAATCGACTTTTTTACCAACCCCTGATTTTATTCCATTTCTTTGCTAGTACTATGCATGCCTCATATTCAAGGCAAAATAGAGTCCTTCTGTATATGCTTTAGCTCTATGCTTTATGACAACCTGTTTTTGTTCTTTATGCTAACCACCAGAAGCACGCATCTAGTTACGTTTGTGAAATGGCCTACGGGAGGGAGGTTGTGAAGAAAAGTCCTCTCTTCCTTGCAATATCTATGACACTACCCCAGTACTAGAACTACATTGATGAGTCGTTCTTTCACCGCAGCTTCCATTCCATTTCGAATATTTGGAATTTTATTTCATGCTCGCAAGATATATGACCAGTACTTTATACAATTTGTGAAAGTTCTCAGTAAACCAGATTTTCAACATACGCTGAGGTGGCAGCAGCGGAAGTCGTTGTTTTTGCTGCAGTCCCCTCGTTGGAAGATTCTAGCACCCATTGGAAGATTTTTCAAGGAGTCATGGTTACGCACGGAGTGAATCAACATTTTCTCTTGTTTTAGTGTTATATTAGCTTGTCTATACATTTCACGAGAATCGATAGTACTCGTCAACGTTGTATTGCTGACAAAATTCAAGGAAAGTTCTATTTGTCGGCAAATTGGGATCGAACGAAGTCTCTTTGTTGGCAAATTAGGGTTTTGCAAACCATCAACAATTTTCTTTGACTTCTTGCCGGTTAAAAGTTTATACAAGTTCATTGTATGAATTTCTGTATCTTGACCTTATGGTCTGGAAAAAGAGTTATAGGACGTGCTTGCTTTACAATTGTTGTGAATAGCGTAAAAATAGTTTGTTAGTCCGTGCACGTGATCAGGGAGCCATTTTGGTACTCGTGCCAGGCCCCTCGCTGATCACGTGCATGACCTATTCATTCGATATTTTTATTCTTTTGACTTTTCCTTTTTAACCTTATATGGACAATTTTTGGACCGAGATTTAGTAATTGCTTTTTGTATGTAAAAGTTGTAAGTCACTTCTGTCACAGAGAGTCGAAAAGTGAATTTGCCGAGACAAGACCCAATTTTCGGACGAAAGTTGTAGACGTAAAAGTTAGACGCTAAAAGCCAAAAACCGTGAGGCTGTGACAAGTTACACGTTGCCGTTTGTTGATTCTGCCGTTAGAGTTGCTTTTTCTTGCGGTTTGAAAAGTTGACGAAAAGAAGTCGTGTATTCTCTGTGCCTGACGTTAAAAGTTTGAGGTCGTGAGTTTATTAGTTTAATTGATTTATCTACATTTTGAATATATTGCAAAGCCTTCGAACTCACATCTGTGACACGCACTTGAAAGTAGTATTACACAATATTGGTTAGATAGCACGAAAATGGCATGAAAAATGGCCACTTGATAGCAAAAGTTTGCCGTAACAGCCACTGTACTTTCAGCCTGGTCCATAATGTTTAGAACCAGATTCAAAATATAGTGATTTGAGACAGTTGCAAGCACGTTGACACTTTGTAAGGGAGGAGGGCCGAATACCTCATGAAAGCCAAAGCGCATGTCATAACGGTGTGGGAGAAAACTGGGGGTCTGGGGCTTGCCCCCATAAAAGAATTTAAGGCCGTGTCTTCTGTCATGTCTGAAAATGCCCATCTGTTAAATAGGATCTAAATTGTTTTCCTCGTTGATTTTTCTGCTGAGCAGGAAAAATATGATGTTCTATTCTGAGTTTCTTCTCCTCGGCAACATCTGCCCACCAGCAACCGCTTATTATGAAGCAAATATGCATATTGATATCTCCCATAGAGTTTGCACTAAAATCGGCCCCAATTGCTGCTCACTTCTTTCATTGTGAATACTTATAAGATACACCAGTGGCTAGAATCTCCTCGTAGTCACGAAGTAAGTTGCTGGATAAGATCTCACAAGCTACGTCTAGCAAATATGCTCATCTGTATATTACTGATAGCTGTTTTTGTGCCGGGGTTTTATCCACATTTACGAATTGGAAGAGAGAGAGTGAAACCTGTTGCTAGAGTTGCCTTTACCCCAAGTGAAATCGAGTATATAGTAAAGTCACTCACTGTTCTTTGCCAAGAAACGACGAGCGAGTGCTGGAGTAGGCGGACTGTGCAACGGAGTAAGTGACAATTGATTCATTAAACTTTTTGCCTTTATGCACTCCCTTTTTATTAGAATAAAGTTTAAAAGAATATTGAGGCTCAAAATCGCTAAAGTTTAAGAATAATTTACAAATAATACGGGACTCAAGTTTCATTAGGGCATAAGAACTTTTTGTATCCTAGTTATTAATACTACTTTCAGATGTACTTTTGAATTATGTATACAAAACAAACATTCTTGCTTAGTTTTGTGATGTAGCACAGCATCAACAAAGTTTGGAATATATTCCTTAACTTTTTATGCGAAGTTACACCTTTGTTATTTAAGAATAATTTAATAATAATTCTAGGCTTAAAATAAAAAAAATTAATAATATTGAAAACTTTGTTGTTCTAATGAAAAAGAAGATTATAGATGCAGAAAAGAACGCGCAATCGTCTTTTTCAATAAGAAGGCACTTAGATACTTTATTTTATTTCAATAGTCATGCTTTCTCCATTACTAGTGTTTCATGAAAGAACTTCTTATACATATAATCANACTTACTCTATACAAACATCATAGCCCTTCTTATAAGCGTAGGAGGTAGTGGGGCAGGGGGTTGCAGCCCCTCAAGTTAGGCAGGGATCCGTTTCACTCAGGCAAATTTGTTGAAAGAAAAAAAATGAGAAAATCCGGGCAGAAAGTTTACAGCCCCCCTAAATTTGACGTCCTCCTACGCCCATGGCCCTTCTTCATCTATTTATATCTGAAACTCAACTCTACGTCCAGTATCAGTTATTGGAGAGGGGGGGCTAGGAGTCAATACTCAATAAATTTAGTTAATCAAAGACTAAACACTCTACAAGGGGCGAAGCTTCAATACATTTTTGGAGGAGTGTCAGAGACTTTTTCATGCAAAATAAGATCTACAATCAGTGAGTTGGCCAAAGTGTTTTCTTTAACCTTTTGTTTTTAGTAGCAGTAGCTGATCAAATGGTCCTGGGTCCAGTAAGTTGCCCTGCTTACATTTATTGTACTGCTGTTTTTGGCCTTTCCTATCTGCATTTGTTTAAAATTGGGGGTGACCCACCTCTTACCCCCCTTAAAATTCGTCCCTGCTTTCTGCAAACACGTGGCAAATTCAGGGCTGGTCCTCTCTTGATTTCTCTTAAAAGACTGCCAGTGTACACACATTAACTGTTTTTAGCATCAATTTAAAATCTTCATCTATTTATTCACCTAGTTCTATTGGTGCAACAGTAGATTAAGCTAGTCGAATGCTCGATTTCAATGTATAGACGCAAGTGCCAGGATATTTAGTGTGCAGTTCAATGCAAAACTTGTAGTTCTGAAATTATGTGCGCGGTTCAAGAGAAAGAACTGCGCAATTCAAATGTTTATAATGTAGCATAGGCGTCAAATCTTGATTGGCTAACAAAGGAATCACCATCGAAGGATTCCTGCCAATAATGCTGCGAGTATTCGTTCGAAAAGCATTGAGAAGTGTGTTTTGGTGGTAAAAAGTGTACAAATTCTCGCAATATTATTGGCAGAAATCCTTCGATGGTGATTCCTTTGTTAGCCAACCAATATATGACGCCCATGCTTTATAATGTAGCAATCCAAATGTGTGAGAAAGTGCATACAAGTAAAAGCACTAGATTTGGTATGAAATGATAAAGGAAACACAACTACACAATTGGATTGTACGAGATAGTATCATTTCTCAACTTCTTTTTGCCAAACGCTGGCAGTGCAATCCCATCTGAAACCAGGATTTGGGGTGTAATTAATGTTGCACAGTCAGTCGGAGTCAGCAAGGACGCCGGAGCACATTTCTGAGAGAGGGGCAGGGGGCGAGTGGCAAGCTCTTATCAGGGAATAGACGTAGGGGTCAGAGGCGGAGCCACTTAAAATTTTTATAAGTACACCCATAGATTGCAAGAAAACCCCTTTTTTGAGTGTCCAAGTACATCTTTTCTTAGATGGAATAAGCTATCTATTGCATGACATCATGCAACAGCAAAAAGTGGAGGGGGGCTACAGCCCGAGCCCAGGCGTGTAGTGTAAGTAAGGCTAAAAAGGGGCGTCGAAGCCGGGGTTCGAAGGGTACTGCAACCCCCCATTTTTGCATAGGATAGTATGCTGTACTTTTTACACTTTTCTGCAGAAGACCACTTTCCATTTGTTTACATTCCAAAAGCTTTGGAAGTGATGCTCGAACCAACGCAGATAACCAGCACCAGAGCTTATCCCCGACTTAAGTGACCAGAATACTCCACTTTCAAAGTCGTTTCGACGTCCCTGCTATAGTCAGAACTGACTCATCTCACTTTTCTGCCTATCTTAAGACCAGAACTGAAAAGTTATCTATCAAATGTTGAAGATCTTGTTGGCTGTGAGCTACTAGTGCCGCATCAATTTTATATATATATATATATATATATATATATATATATATATATATATATATATATATATATATATATATATATATATATATATATATATATATATATATATATATATATAAATGTGAAACGAAGGAGAAAGCCATCATAGGGTTGTAGCACTCTTCTTCTATTCATAGAAGGTGTACCTTTCCTCTATCCTGAGCTCCCCTGAGCCCCCTTCTTGAAATTAGGAGAATTTTGGGGGCTCAGCCCCCTTTGTCAAACATTTGTTAAGCTAAAAAAGTAAAGAAAGGAAAGGAGGAATGGTACACCTTCTATGAATAGAAGAAGAGTGCTACAACCCTATGATGGCTTTCTCCTTCGTTTAATACTTTCACATTTATAGAATTTCAAAAATAAATGGGTGTGGCCAATATATATATATATATATATATATATATACATTATATATAAATATATATATATATATGTATATATATGCATTATATACATATACATATTTTATATATATATATATATATATATATATATATATATATATATATATATATATATATATATATATATATATATATATATATATATATATATATATATATATATATATATATATATATATATATATATATATATATATATATATATATATATATGTAATTGATGCGGCACTAGTAGCTCACAGTCAACAAGATCTTCAACATTTGATAGATAACTTTTCAGTTCTGGTCTTAAGATAGGCAGAAAAGTGAGATGAGTCAGTTCTGACTATAGCAGAGACGTCGAAACGACTTTGAAAGTGGAGTGTTCTGGTCACTTAAGTCGGGGATAAGCTCTGATTCTGGTTATCTGCGTTGGTTCGAGCATCACTTCCAAAGCTTTTGGAATGTAAACAAATGAAAAGTGGTCTTCTGCAGAAAAGTGTAAAAAGTACAGCATACTATCCAATGCAAAAATGGGGGGTTGCAGTACCTTTCGAACCCCGGCTTCGACGCCCCTGTTTAGCCTTACTTCTCTTCAAAAGTAAGGATATAATCTTAGGCTTTTAATGAACAATATGGAGCAAAGTTGTTCAACATTCTCTGCAAAGCAAAACTACAATCATTGGTGTTTTAAGAACCTTATTGATGATAAAAGTGTCATTCTTTTCAAAAGTAAGGATATTGTCTTTGGTCTTTAATGACAAGTATATTCATATAACCCATGATACTCCTTTAGATATATATTCAATAACTTAAATAAAGGTAATTACATGCAAAACAAAATATAAACGAAACAAACTTTAAAACTTTCCTATAAGGAGGTCATGCTAGGGCTTTCTTACTGCTGTGTTGATTTTAGTTTATTGGACCAAGAGGTAGTTTTTCATTTTGTGCTTAAAAAGGTGAGTAGATTCCACATTTCTCATGTCGTTTGGGATATCGTTCCAGACCTTCTCACCAACGTAAGAAAAACTCTTTTTGAGCGTTCTAGCCTTATTTTAGGTCGTTTAGGACAATTGTAGAAAATAAAGATCCTACAGTATCAANACTGAAAAGGAAAGCTCTCGTCATTGGCAACTATGTAGCAGAAAACCTTTACTCTGAATTTTTGTGAAAGTAGCCTAAAACTAAAGCTCCTCCAATTTGCTCCGAAAAGCAAGGCTGTAGTCTTTGAACATTTGCGACAATTTTTGAACAGGAAAGTTGCTCCAATTTCTTCTAAAAAGCAAGGCTTAAAACTTTTAGCTTTCAAAAAATATTGGAAAGTTGTACATGTTCAAAATTCCTCCAAAATAAGGCTATAATCATTAGTTCCTCTCAGATGTACGACTATAGAAATGCAAAGCTCTTTCAATCTACAATCAAAAGTAAATCTAAGACCTTTCGGCTGTAATGAGAATACGAAAAGTGTAAAGGTCTTGCAAATTCCTTTCAAAAGCAAGGTTATAGTTTTTGGACTTTGGATAAAAATATTAGACATGAGAATAAGTTCCAAATCCTTATCCAAAAGCAAGACTATAGTCTTTGGATTTTGATGAAAATAATAGAAATGCAACGATGTCCCTAAAATAGGTCCCATTTTCACTGAAAGGCGAGACTATAGCCTTTCATGGCAATGATAGAAAAGCAAAATTGCTACAATTTCCTCCAATAGTAAGGTTATATCTTTGGATTGTCTTTGAATGATAAATGTTAGATATACAAAAAAATTTCAACTTCCTAAAATGTGAGGCTATAGTCTTTTGATTTTGATGAAACCTAATGAGACTTCAAGCTGTTCCACTTTACACGCAAGCATAAAGCTATAGTCTTTGAACTTTGATCAATAGATTGGAAATGCAAAGACGTTCCAACTTTCTCTAAAAGGTAAGGCTACAGTCTGAATTTTGATGAATACTGCAGAAAAGCAAGAACCTTTAATTTGATTCCAAACGCAAGAATTTAGTCTTTGGATGTTGATGAAAATGATAGACAGGTTAAAAGTTCCAGTTTTCTCATAAAAGGTAAGGTTATGGTCTTGGACTTTGATCAACTTGCTAGATAAGAAAAGTTCCTCTAAACAAATCTATAACTTTAGATTTTTATGAAGTTTGAAGTAAAGCAAAGTTGACCTCGTTTGATCTTAAAAGTAAGGCTATAGTTTTGGCTTTTGATGAAAATTGCAAAAAAGGTAACGTTAGTCCCATCTCCTCTCAGAAGTAAAGCTATATTCCTTGAGCTTTTATGAAAATTACAACAAAACAAATATGCTCTAATTTGCAGCCAAATGTAAGGCTACAGTCTTAAGATTTTGAAGAAAGTTTGTGAAAGGTAAAGCTGCTCGAATTTCCTTTCAAAAGAATTTCCATCAAGGCTGATCAATAGATTGGAAATGTAAAGTTGATCTCAATTTCTCTCAAAAGTAAGGCTATAGTTGTTGGATTTTGATGAAACTTACAAAAAAAGCAAACCCTCTCTAAATTGCTCCCAACAGTTTGGTTATAGTCATTAGATGTTGATGAATGTTCGTGCAAGGTAAAACTGCCCGAAATTCCTCTCAAAGGTAAGGCTATAGTCTTTAAACTGAAATAAAATGCTAGAACAGCAAATTTGATCGAAATTACTATCAAAAATAACCCTATAGTGTTTGAATTCCTCTCAAAAGTAAGGCTATAGTCTTTGGATATTGATGAAAATAGCAGAAAGTTAGAGCTGATTTCATGTCTTTTCAAAAATATAGCTATAGTCTTTGGACTTTGATTAAAGTTTCAGAAATGCAAAGGTGGTACCAGCTTCTCACAAAGGTAAGGCTATAGTCTTTGAAATATGATGAAAATTACAAAATGTCAAAAACCCTCTAAAACGTTTCTACAAGTAGGACTATTGCCTTTAAACTTTGATGAAAGCTCCATAAAGATAAAGCTGCTTGAAATTCCTCTCAAAAGCAAGGCTCTAGCTATTAAACTGTGATCAATAGATTGCAAATGTAAATATATTCCAATTTACTCTCAAAGTAAGTCTTTGCATGTGGGTAAAATTAATCAAACCGTAAATTTGCACGAAATTTTCATATCTCCCTTGTTATTTGATAAAACTTGCAGATAACTAAAGTTGTACCCATTTCCTCTAGAAACCAAGACTGTACTCTTTGGAATTTCATGAATATATTTTAGAGAAAAAACAGCTCCAACTCCCTTTCAAAAGTAAGGCTGTGGCCTATGGGATTTGATGAGAATAGTAAAAGGAAGAGTTTGATCAATGTCCTCTCAAAAGCAAGACTGTAGTCTTTGAACTTTGATTAAACCTTCAGTAAGGTAATGTTGCTCACACTTTCTCTCAAAAGTAAAATAGTCTTTTAACTCTGATTCAAATTTCAGAAAGGTGAGGATGATCCCCGTTCCTCTAAAAAGTAAGGCTATAATCGTGGAATTCTGACTAAAACTTAAGACATGCAGAGTTGCTCTCATTTTCTTGAAAACGGAAGACAATAGTCTGGATTTTCATAAAAATGTATATGTATGAAAGATGAAAATGTCCCAAAACATTACCTCAAACGTAAGGCTATAGTCTTCCAACTTTGCTTGAAATTTCAATAAGTTAAAGCCGTTCTCATTTTCTATAACAAGCAATGCTATACTTGTGGGAATATAATGAAAATGTATGAAAAGTGAAATTGTTGCAATAGTTCTCCAAAACGTGAAGCTATACTCCTTGAACTTTGGTTAACAGATCAGAAAGGTATAGTTGCGCTCATTTTCTTCAAGAAGCAAGACTATAGTCTTGGCATTTTCATGAAAATATTTTACAAATAAAACTGCCTCAATTTCCTCTGAAACTAAAGCTATAGTCTTCGAACTTTGCCTAAAACATCAGAAAGGTACAGTTGCGCTCACTTTCCTCAAGAAGCAAGACTATAGTCTTTGCATTTTCATGGACAAATTGTACAGGCTAACCTGCCGCAATTTCTTATGAACATAAGGCAATAGTCCTCGCACTTTGGCTAAAACACCAGAAAGGTATAGTTGCGTTCATTTTCTTCAAAAAGCAAGACTATAGTCTTTGCATTTTCATGGAAAAATTGTACAGGCTAACTTGCCGCAATTTCTTCTGAACATAAGGAAATAGTCCTCGCACTTTGACTAAAACACCAGAAAGATATAGTTGCGACCACTTTCTTTAATAAGCA
Organism: Cassiopea xamachana; assembly: GCA_900291935.2. Classification (NCBI taxonomy): domain Eukaryota; kingdom Metazoa; phylum Cnidaria; class Scyphozoa; order Rhizostomeae; family Cassiopeidae; genus Cassiopea; species Cassiopea xamachana. The sequence goes on along the minus strand of OLMO02000278.1, from coordinate 4,069,085 downwards.
AGACTATAGTCTTTGGATTTTCATAGAAAAGGCTTTGCAGGTAAAACTACACCAAATTTATCACAAACTAAGGCTAAAGCCTTTGAACTTTCGCTGAAATGTCAGAAAGGTATAGTTTAGCTCATTCTCTAAAGCAAGAATGTAGCCTTTGGTTATTCATGAAAATGTTTTAATGAAAATGAAAATTTCCCCAAATTCCTCTGAAACTAAGGCTATAGCCTTTGAACTTTCGCTAAAACTTCAGAAAGGTATAGTTGCGGTCATTTTCTCTGAACAGCAAGACTATTGTCTTTGGATTTTCATGACAATGTTTTAAAGGTAAAACTGCTACAACTTCCTTGATTTTTATGACTTATCTATCCTGACTGTCCTTAGAAACAGAGATTTTTTCTGACAGTACGAAACCTGCGCATCATTTTGCACATCATTGACTATTGACATATCGATCTTATTGGCAAAGATATAGCCAACAAGAAAGAATTCTATTGGGCCTAACTTGTGCCAGAGGAATTTTATTCTTTGCATTCTCGGTGTACAATAAACCAAGCTAATTCTTCCATTGAATTCAAAGTTTAAACATTAGCCCTACAGAACATGAAGCTTATAGAATTTCCTTTCATTAGACAAATTTTGACAATCTATATACTGACATCCATGACTACCCACGGGCGTGCCGAAGGAAATTATGGTGAGGGAAAGTGCAGCACTTGGTCTTTGCTGCCAGGCTCTAACTTAATAAAACTCTGCCTAGATGAAAGGAATTTGCCACAAAGTTACTGCCAATAATGAGATTCTACCGACAGTATAAGTGAGCTTGCTGATAGAAGGCGAAAACATCTATCAAATGCTCAATAACTGAAGGTCCTACAACCCCCATTATTTCTACTCTGTCAGCTTTCACCCCTTTCTCCCTTACTTCAAGTAGATTTTAAGACCAGAAAACAAAACCACATACGATAAATAACCTTTATACTTTACCCCCTCTCTACCCATCCTTAGAGTGTGTGAACACCTCAGGAGCAAATAAATGGGGAAAGGAAAAGCTATTTGAGCCAGGTTGGCTTGGAACTTAAGAACAGCAGAGTCGTAAAACTTCCATATGATGACATAGGAAAGCCAACTAAAATAACTACAACCAAAACCATTAATAATATTACCTTATAATCTACGAACGCAATTTCTTGCTTCAACTAAATCAAACCACAAGATATTTTTGCTCACGACTTTATAGTGCGAAAAAATAAATGGGAATTTGCGTTACTCCATAGGAAAAGTATGAACAAAGAATTCAAAATTGAACCATCATGTCATGCAATCTCATAAAATACAACTACATAGGGAGTAACAGCCTCAAGAAATATGTAAATAATGAGAACCACAATATTGTGGGGTAAAATATATCTAAAAGGAGGAAAAGTTGACTATCAAGATCGCTTCCAAGTTTAGCACAGGGTAATAGGGTGTGGATTAGAGCTCCAGCGAGAAGAATTTCAAATAAATTACTTATCGACCTTGCAGATCCGATCTTTGATATATAATACACGAGTTATGATCCATGATTTATGATCTATGACCTATAATAGATGACTTATGATCTATGATCCAATATCTATGATCTTTACTTTACCGCTGTTCCGTGTCGGCCACGACGTTGGAGACTACGATTCGCCACCCCTTCCTGTCCATCGCCTTCCTTGCACAATCATTGATGCCCATCCCAGCATATCTAGTGACATTATCTACCCAGTTGGTTCTTTTCTTATCTACCCAGTTGGCTCTATGATCTATGATCTACTATTTATGATCTATGACCTATGACTTATGACTTATGACGTATTATCTATAATCTATTATTTAAAATCTATGATTTATGATCTATGATCCACAATATGTGATCAATGATTTATAGCACTGCAAAGTATGTGTATTTGCATGCCACAAACCAACCTGGATAGGTAATAAACATACTCTAGTTAATCTAGGATTCTATCATATTTGTTGTGCGCTCTTTGAATTTGAAAGTATAAAGGCAGGGTCATTAATTACTTGCGGAGTGGGAGTGGGAGTGGAAGATACTCTTACATATCTGATGAAATTTTTGTTCTCCCTCTCAGATTTATGTGAAAATTTTGGCCCCCCTTCAGTACTCCAGTAGAAGCTCTAAGCTCCTTCTCTCAAAATTCTCTTCAGTTGTCGTCTCCCCTCTCTCTGAACTTAGAACATTTTGGTCCCCCCTCCTTGATTTCTTCCACCTCCTCCCCTGGAAGAATAGATTACCAGTTTCTAAGGCGTTGCTTTTCTAAAATGTGACGACATGACAGGAGATCAAATATAACTTCAACTCAAACTAATAAAGACAAAAAGTAAGCATTTGGGAGGCTCTACAAGCAAATAGCAACAGAAATGATAATGTTGATTCATAACCAACCGAGATATATGTCAAATGCTGTGCCATTAGCACATCAAGTGCCTTGGAAGTAAAAGAGTGCTGACTATCCTCAAAGAACAAAGCAAAAAACCCAAAACTAGGGGTAAACGAAATCGGAGGAGGTTGAAACATTCACGTTTAATTACACTCATCTCTAAAAAAAGACTGGATCAAACTTCTGCCGTAAAACTGTGAGGCAGCTACCGCCATGACAGTGTGTGACCCGAACGCACGTACTGGCCAAGAAATAATTCTGATTCTTATGAGTTTTAGAGTCGTTATGCTACCCATTCAGTTACTGGAGAAGGATTTATTCATTGTTTTTAAGCAAGAGCTTGAAACTTCTAGGCCATTAGACTTCTTTGGCGAAAAGTAGTTCATGTGCTGCTATCACGGTCTGTCAGTACTTTATTCCAAGTTAAAACTTTATTTCAATTTGCCCGTCGATACATGCAATCTCTGCTAAAATTCTTGGAACACTGCACTACTTCTGTTGCTCATTTAGTACTATTCCCTCTCCCCCTCAAAGCAATGCTGTTATATACAGTGTTGAGAGGTGCAGAAAAAGTCGCTATGCTTGCAGACACTTATTTTGCAAATAAACACTTAATTCGGCATTGTTTTTAGGGGGGATGGGATTTCAATCGTTCGACATAGACAAGGAAGTTATTATTTTTATCAGAAATCATGCTTCAATTAATTGGTGTACCAAGTAGTTTTGGCAAAGATTGTACCTACACACATACGACGTCTTTTGCAGCCAAAAGCGCAACACTGCGTACCTCGATTTGTCAAAATAATCACAATTTCCTGCGCTTTGGGCTCACTGTCATGGTGGCAGCTGGCTCCATTTATAATGGTCAAGAGCAATAGGTTGTGTGACCTAGGCATTTTTAGAGATCGGTGATTTAATGAATGTGGGCCATAGACCATGAAGAGCTTCCTGCCTAGCTCTTTTCTGATAAATAGGTTAATGTCAAATTTAGCTAACGTTTGTGCAATAGTCGGTGAAATGGGATAACCGTACAATATTCGAATAACTCTTGGAATGAACAAATCTTTGTAGAACAGCACTCTTCATAGTATGAAACATCACGTGATGTTGCCCTCCTTTTACGCTTTGAAATGGAAGCCTTCAAGAAGTTCTTGGCTTGTTTTGCATCCGCCACGAGGCTAGCTAAACAGGGAGGAAATAGAGAAGAGATTACAGATATCGAAGGGGAAGGTCCATCTAGATGATACCTTCTACTTTAGAAGTAAATATCTCATATTCTGTGAGGATCATGCAATTTGATACGCTATGATTCGCAAAATAAGAAAATTCTTATGCAAGTCATAGAAAGTACTAGCTTATATTAAACCATCAGTCATTAATTTCTCCACGGGAGGAGGTGGAAGGCATATGGGAAGAAAGATCAAAATTTTACCCACTGAGAGGGAGGTGGTGAAATATACAAAACACTTTAAAGAAGAGCATGAAGCTCCTTCAGAAGCGCTACAGAGGGGCCAAAATTTCAGCGTAAATCTAAGAGGTAGGGAGACAAAAATGCCCTCAAATTTATGAGAATGTCTTCCACCCGTCCCCTCACTAGTACTTAAAAGATCCGTCCCTTAGATGAGCATGTAAGTGCTAATACTCATACTTCATTTTCTGGTGATGGACTTGAATTTAGAACGAAGATACATATTTGCAATACTAACAAAATTATTTACGCAAATGTCGACGCAGCACAACAATGAGAAGTTGGGACTGTACAAATATGTCTATGATAAATTGAAACTGTGGCTGTACATCAAACTTATGGAGCTACTTTGCAAGAGTACACGCTATTTAATTAAGGAGCCTAGCTCAAGGTCTAGTTTCAAAAGTTAATTATTCTAGAGCCGCTTTTTATCAAATTTTAGTACTAAAAGTTCCTTAATAGTTCCTTAATTTTCACTAAATATTTGGTGCCATAAAAATACAGAGTCTGTGTAGATTAATTCTATAGACAGAGATAGCATAGTCGAAAACTACTCAATGAAGCACTTGACACAAGCATAGCAAGCAATCTATGCAAGTTTTGCTTCCTAATCATTGACTGACAAATTTAAGTTATAAAATTTTTCATGCTGAAAATTCCTTAGGGATTTTTTGTTTTGTAGAAAAAGTTCTCTAAATACTTCGCTCGTAGTATTCGCTCGTAAAACATGTAGGCTCCCTATAAAGTCGTTCTTTATAGAAAAAAGTTTGTAACTAAATTAGTATTTAATGCAAGTAATGTGAAGGTCTACAAAATTTTAGGGCTGAATATTGAAAAGTAACACTAATTCGTTTTAATATTCCATTCTAGGAGAACCGGATTTGCAACAGGTGAAGAAAAAACTCACAAGAATGTTGAACGTCTTTGCGAAATCTTCTGCCATAAAACGAGGTGCAGATTGGTGCAAGGAACTCCGTCAGGTCATAGTAGTTGCAGATTTGATGGTTCATCTTAAAATTTTGCGGTCCATTCTGGCAACACACTCCAAAAATAATCGCACCGACAATTAGCAATGATGAACGCAACTGAGATGAAAACTTCATTTTTGTCTAGAGTAAAAAACAAGGCAGTTAATTTACCAATTTCTTGTTGAATATCAGAAGACTGAATTTTACAAATAATTTGACTGCGTAGCTCTTCAATATCATTATCTGTGTTCTGCTGCAGGATAACATTGGTGTAAATCAGCTTTCCATATTTTTTTTCACAAAATGCCAAGATCTAACATACGGGTCTACTTGCAACATTTCTGCTCGATTCAGTGACTGACTTGATAACTAGCTTACTCTCTACTACTTAACCCTTTACCTCCTGCTGTAGCCAATTGGCAACACAATATTCAATAGGCTCTGTAACATAATTCAGGAGGTAAAGGGTTAAATCTACAGAGCCACTGCAGCGTCGTAACGCAGACACTCAGGGCCCTTAGGAATTAAGAACAATAGGTCCCTTATGTAGCGAATGAACATAAACGGATGAATGAATCCACGCAGCTGGTCCAATGAGTNTGCTAGTTTGGTGGCGCTGAAGCTATTAAGCCAGGGGGTGGGGGAGAGGGGTAGTGACTGGAGTACACGTAGTGTCTATAGACACAGAATTAACAATAATTATAAGAAAGAGTGACTATTATGGAGACATTTGAATTAAGCTTAAGAAGGTGCGCAACCAGGGAGAGGCCCTGGGGATCTAAGCCCTTACTTTTTCAGCAAAAGAACGAAAAATGCCATTTTTGGCGCCCACTCTATTCAAAATTTTCTGAGGGCTTCACCCCCAGCCCCCATTTTCCTTTCTCTACCGTGATGGGAAATAGCAATAGGAATCTTTGGCTTTAAGAGCAGCGATATCAGCAAATCTCCCACGGTATTTCCTCCAGCTACGAATCTGCAAAACGGTATTCGAAGCCCGTCTCTTCTTTAAAAGTTTTAGTGTGCCATTTTTGAGGATTGTGCCCCTGCGTTCGAAAAGTCCTACCTCTATGCCTGGGATCAAGCTAAATTAATAAGCTATAACTACTAAACCCGAACTTGATTGCTTATCCAAAAATGCGTACAGGATGCACGTTGTGGCAAAGAGAATACACTCTCTTTTTTTTATAAGAATAAAGTCTATAAGAATATTGAGGCTCAAAATTGCTAAAATTTAAGAATAATTTAAGAATATTGCCAGGCTCAACCTTCATCAAAACTAAAATATTTTGATAGTCGAATCAAATTTAATTAAGAGTTTCCTCCCAACACAAAACATTTGTCACTTTGACGCTAGATACATCTATATGTTTTAAAATTCGTTGAAATTTATGGTGAATCAACACATCAAAAATGATTTAATATGTTTCTTTGATCTTAAGGCGAATTTACACCTTGTGTTGAGCAAGAACAATTTAAGAATAATTTAAGAATAATCTGAGGCTCAAAACAGAAAATTTTTAAGAATATTGAGGCTCAGAAAAAAATTAGGTATTCTTATAAAATGAACAGAGTGTAAGTTCCTGCACTGAATCTAATCCAAATTCCAGCCAATGAATTCTAAGATTAGAATATCCATTTAAATTTCGAATTAATTGGATTNTTTCACACAATCCTCCAACTTCAGGTACTTCGAAATTCTCATGAAATTTATCAGTTCTTCCAAGGCAACAGAAGTGCAAAACTATTGACTGTTTCTGTAATCAGCACAAGAGGTTGAACAGCACCCTCACAAACGCTCATACTGAAAGGTTGTAAAGTCCGATTCCTTGCGACAGAGCGACAGAATATAGCACTGTTCTGGAGTTTTGGTCATTTCAATTGACTTTCAGCCAAGACACTATAGACTCAAAAATGCACATTGTTCCTGTAGATTCCCTGTGATTTGCAAACATAGCCGCAAATATAACCTAGCTTTAGGGGCTGGTCATTTATAACTCTAGGTCACAGAATATCTATTCTTTGTCCAGGTGCCGCGGCGGATTAGAAGTTACGAACTGCTCAATAGCTTTGTACCCCTTCCATTTCCGCTTAAAACTTTTCATACCCCATTGAGAAATAAGTACAAGATTTCATACCACAATACTGAACATTTTTTGAGAATTCTTCATACCCTTAATTGTCCTTTGAGAAGTGTTCCCAATTATAACCCCCCTGACACCCAGAATTACAAATGACTGACGCCATAGTCAAAATACTCAAGAAAGCACGAAGTCCTTTCTATGGTATGTCAGTGTTGTGGACCATCTAGAAGTGTACCCTGCAATAAATCTTTGAAAAAGGAAGAAGTAAACAGAACAAGACTAGCAGATTCCTTCCTTTCCTCGGCTTCTCGAGTTCTTTCCTCCCTTCAGGTTGATGTAAAGGCCCCAAAATAACAGGTCCAGCAACAAATTCTCCAAGGACCTTAGCCATTCCTTAGAGTATTCGTTGTTGGACTGGTCACAGTTACTCCGATCAGCATTGTTCTATAATATATGGTACCAAATTATACTGAAAAAATTTAACATTATCTCTTAGCATCTACAAACCAATATTTCCTTTCATATAAGAGTTTTTGAAAAAAAATATTCTCACCGTTAATCGAACTGAAATATCCAGAATAAATATTGTTCACAAAATATTTTACTCTATTCTATCTTTGCAGTGATCCCAATACCACACAATACCTTACAGACAATCCTAGCTATTTTCTTCTCCTGTTCACTGAATCTCGTCTTTTATGCAGCATACGCGTGAGGAAGAATTCTATTTTCGACTAATTAAAAATTAAAACATCAAGAAACCACGTGAATGACACGAGATATCGTTGTTAGCATCATTGCCTATAGTGCTCATTCATACAGAACGCGACTCCCGTCGAGTTACTACAACTGTCAACAGGGTATCTAATTCATTATGGATCTTTATCAACCGCTATCTATACCCATTTTGTGATCAAAAATCACTTCTTTGACTAGATCCATCAAGATTTCTCCAGCAGTGAATATAAAGACAAATGGATCTTACAGCACCAAAAATCTGGGAATTTACGAGCGTCTTTGCGTCTGCTGTCAAATACTCATTTTCATGATGAAAAAGTCACATGCCAAATAATGATCATTCATCTATAATCGTACACCTTGCGATGGATTGCGAAGAATAATCAAACGACAAAATCTAGCTTAATTCTCTGACTTGAAATAGGAATTGTAAGCTCATCTCTAAAGCTGGAGAATATTTATTGTTGATGCAACATTGACTAAGTTGCATATTGCTATCAACAGTCGAGCAACATCCGAGCGAGTTGCGGTTTATGGGACTTCTTTCGTGCAAGCCTCGCAAATGGCATACACGTTATTTTTTCATAAGAAACAAACTCTCTGGCTTCAGCTTGGGTGTTTCTTAACTCAGATTAGGCAATTGTGATGGGAGAAAAAGGATGCTCAGGTTTTGTAAGGCATTTAACGGATGTTCATTCTATTATCTTGCTAGTTTTATCAAGCATTTACTTGTAAAAACAGCTTTTCCCTACCTGTTTCTTAAATGTTTCTTAATTTTTGCTTAGTTTCAGTCTCATGTTTCTGATAGACATGTTTCTTTTTAAAAAACGTATAGTTTCAATAAATCAATTCCAGTGGCTTTTCCTTCAAAGATCCTACATGCTCGATGCATGCCTAGCTCTGTCATTGAACCTGTTGGTACTCTCCAACTTCCTTCCCTGCCTACTACTGAAGAAATTTTCCCACACCACTGAATACTCCATCCCTACCACCATATTAATTACCGTAATCACAAACACCCACTGGAGCTAAAACTTAAAACGTGGGAAATTCATAAAAGGAGGTGAAACTCAGGGACTAAACAGCAAAAGAGTCATGCCATGCTCGACAGGTGCTCGTGGGAGTGGGAGTGGAGTTTACGAAGTAGAAACGACAATTTCTGCAAAGCAACTTTCCAGGGGGTCTTTCTTGCAAATATCTTGCAGATGCATATATAGTGATACAATGCTGGAGAGACAAGCAAAAAGTGCTTTTTCTCATTTTTCTTCCACGTAAAATGTTTAGGGTAATGTCGTTGGTGGGTGGCGTGTGGGGATGGTGGGGGGTGATGAAGCACTGACTTGTAAGAAAAAGAGAAGCTTAAATGATATGATGGGCTAATTTATGCTGGCTGGGGGTATTTTGCTATGGGACACAAGACTGCAAGCCAGAAATGGCCCATTTGCGCTAGCAAATCTCGCAATCCTAGATTGAAGAAGCAGCTGTTACAGACAGTAAATCCATTGGCAGCAAAAATTCTCGCAATCCTTGCTTCAATAGGTAGCTGTTGCAGATAGCGTTAAATCCATTTGCTCTATAGCCACTCTCGTAATCTTAACAAAGATCTGAGGAAACCAAGAAAAGATTAGGAATATTAGAAAGGCAAGAAATAAGCGCCCCTTGCTCTATGGAAATCACTAGCTCCATTCTTGTGCATTTGCTGTGGGCTGAAGTTTTTAACCTTCTCCTTCCTTTATGCTTAGTAGCTGAGAAGCACATCTTATGGCTGCATACAAGGGGTCATTCACCAGTTACGTAGGGCCAATTTTACTGCTTTTGGGATCTTCCCTCCCCCTTTAACAAACTAAAGAAACTCTTTGAACTACAAGGAAAGAGCTAAGAAACTTTAGACAAATAGCACATTGAAATCGCTACCTGGTTCAACGTAAAGCTGTATCAAAACAATGTGAATATGACATTGCTTTAGAATGTAACTCGTACCGACCCATTTTGTTTGCTATAGGACAAATAGTTTGCTACAATAACGTTCTTCTTACGCTCTCACAGCAATTTAATTCTTACGCTCTCACAGCAATTTAATTCGCTAAATTAAGAAACTGTTAAGCAACTTTTAGAACTTATATGTGGACAAAAATTAAGAAACTTTTAGTACTTGGTCTTGAGCTAGGTTTCTTATATAAATCTTCCTTCCTATCGTACATGCAGGGGCCAATGGAAGGTAGGCTTTTTAATGGGATTGGGGGAAGCTAAGGGTAACACTGCTCTCTGCAACAATAGGTCATCTTGCTTCACGAACATTGCAGTTGAAATTTTACGACTTACTCATTGAAGAAGAAACTTTATCTTATTCTGAGAATAAGTGGAGCCCAGAAAATCCAGAGCTAATACAACCCTAATTCCAAGGAGCAAGGAATTTTCTTTGTGCATGTAGACAAAAGTAATTAGCTCTGTAAAGAAGTTTATAAAATAGATTAGATATGAAAGAAACCACTTCTATATATAGTGACACCGACCAATATAGCTGGCAAGACACGAACCGGGTAACTTATTTTCAAATACAGAAGTAGCATTTATATTAAGATCGGAATGCATTTAGCACTGCAAAATTGCATAGCTTTTCTGTGTGTTTTACACTGAGTATCTTTGCTATGTATACATTTTTATGCCAGCACACTCCATACTGTGATTGCACGTTTTTTATAAGCCACCTGGTACTAGACAGCCTAAAATTTAAGAAATTTTTAGAAGGGAAAGAGTTAAGAATCTTCAGACCAGTAATTCTTATGTTGGAGGTAATGAACCCCACAAACTCCATACATGCATTCATTGAACCTCTCATAGTTTGAAGAACAAAACGTGCATTTTGTCTTTAAATTAAAAACTATAATTATACGTTGTATAGATATGATGCACAACAGGGGCGGATCCAGGCAGGGCCGGGGCCTGTGTCCCCCCTCCCCCCCGAACGGCAATGTTTCCTATAGCAAACAATAGTGTTAAGAAACTTTTCACTTCAAAAAGAGAACTAAGCCTCCCCCCTCCTCAAAGTCCGCCCCTGATGCACAATGATGCACAAACTGCACCATGCATCATTTGTATACAAAATCACTGTGTTTAAAGAACAATACCACCAAAATATGAAACTTCGCACAAGAACAGAAACATAGCAATTATTTACTGCTGAACCCCTGAAACTCACCCACCGAGCCTCTGGGGTACATCGAACCCAGGTCAAGAACCATTGCTTTAGGAAAATTGCACATCAAAGCCGTTACTTAGTTCAGCGTACAGCTAAACCAAAAACGATGTCTGCATGACACTGCCTTAGATTTCAGCTCGCACCGACGCATTTTCTTTGCTATAATATTATTTTGTTCGCTACATCAACGTTGTGCTACGTTTTCACCGCAATTTTGTCGACTAAATTAGGAGACCTTTAAGAAAGGTTTAGAGCTAGAATATGGCCAAAATTAAGAAACTTTTACAACTAGGCATTCAGCTAGTGTTCTTATAGAAAAAAATGTGTAGACGAAAGTCCTGAATCAAAGGGCGGTGCCAGAAAACTTCGAAAATCTTTACTTCGAGAATTTTGTAAGCAAAAATTAGCAAGTGGGGGTTTTAATAAAAGTGGGGGTTAGAAAGGAATTAGTAAACTGGGATTGTCTAATAGGCACTCAAGATAATTACCCTTCGCGTAACTACTGAATTTTATTTAACATTCAATGTCTCTACATTGTCTTGGGATAGGAAATACCTCGGACTAGCACTCCAGAAAATACCGATATCTCCAAGAACCAACAAGCAATAGAGATCTACTTTCCAAACAGATGCCTTGCTAGCAGGACCATGAAAATCAACTCAGGAGAGGGATCGGTAGTAGTAACTTAGCTCTCGCAGCTAAAGAAATCAACGGGGTGCAGAAATAAAGATTATTCATTTAGCAGCTAGTCTTTATGGGAGCAAATGGGCTGCAATGAACATCACCTTATCGCTAAAGAAAGAGACAGTGAGAGCCCACATGATTACTATCATGAAGTTTCTTTTGTGGGAATTTCTTCCCTGATTGAAGATCAAATCTCTTGACTCCTACGCTGAAGAGCCTTGTTCTGTCTACTTCTTCTCCAGTTCATACGATATCGATAATAAAAGCTCGAAATGGCGCTATNTGTTATGTTCTTTGCATATACAAATCCAATAACTCTTGTGCAATACAGGCCATTCAAAGAGATTTCCATAATGCTGCTTGTCTGACAGAATGTCGTTTTATACACCCAGGGCCACCAAGATAATCCAGAGGCCCTGGAGAGAAAGAGAAGGATGAGACCTCCTGCGAACGAAGCCAGCAGAACATTTTCGGAGACTATATATTAACTTTGAAAATTCCGCTGATTTACTTTTTGAAGCTCCAGACATTGAAGACTTTGGTGATACAAGGCCCCTTTAACCTTGAGGCCCTGAGAAATTTGCTCCCCCGTGTCCCTCTTTTGGCGGCCCTCTATACACCCTTTCTAGAGCATACTTATTATAACAGGGCTGGCCAACCCGAGGCTCGCAAGCCGCATGTGGCTCTTTACCTGGTTTCATGCGGCTCATACACTCATAGTGAAGGTGTGATTCCTATGCATACTTACTTCCCTTGAATTCGATAAGGTATATTCGTGTGAGAGGAAGTATGGGGGTGATGCTAATGTATCAGCATTAGTTTGATGTGGCGCTTTGTGGTATCATAGTAAAACATGCGGCTCTTAGCCTCTCACTGGCTGGCCACCCCTGTATTATAACAACAACCGCTTTATTTAAAGTTGACTGTTTTCCTTTAGCAATACGCTAGTTGAAGCCAGCAATATAAATCATATAAGATGTGATACAAGCCATGAAGTAATTAATGCAGCACAGAGCCTAACTTTGGAATAAAACTTTTGCATGATCTACAGCTGCAATCAATGTTTGTTGCTACTCTAATTTTTGTTTGAAAGCCTCTAGTGACTGGGACTCTTTTATTTCAATTGGCAGTGTCAGCCATTCCTTTTTTCCAATAAACCTAATGGTATCTATGCCACACAAAGTTTTCTTTACTTTAGGCAAGGCAAAGCTGTTGTTTTCACAAATGTAAAATGTCATATCTTTTGTCACAAATACTTAAGTGACAAAAAATAGGTTTAAATTGTTACTGCTAGATATATTCATAGTTAGATTTTGTCAAGCAGTGTTTTGGTAAACAATTAAAAACAATGCTTGCGACAAGACTGAGACATTTAATAGGAGGGGCTGACTTACATGCAGTGTAGGGGTGCAGCACCCCCAATGCTTTCACAGCACCCCTATTCCCCTACTAGCGATAACATGAGCAATACTCAAAGCAAATCAAACTTGATTTTGACATGTCTTCATTGAAATATCCAATAGAAACTTTGTGATATTCTCTGTTTTCTGAAGCTATAGGATTAGTTTTTAATGGTTAAAGTGTGTGATATTTCTAGAACTAAAAGCAAACCTTTTGAATAGGACACTAATGAGAGAGAACAGCTGACATCAATCCATAACACAGGCATCTGAAGGGAGGGGTGCCCAATCCCTTTCATAATCCAACGCCCCAATTATCAACCTTTAAATCCGTCCCTGTCTATTAATTTAAAAAAGCTGAATGGAGCTGTTTGTGTAATAAAACGAACTAACTATTCTGCAATCAATGTTGATGGTTGTCTACAATGCCCTTTGCTATACCACTATTTTCCACTTTTTATATGCACTTCGCTAATACAAACACTGATACCAAAAAAACGATACCATTGGGTGCAGTATCAATTTCATACCCACTGGCCCTTACATAGAAGGCGCAATTCACACTAAGAGCGAATTTGGGAAATCACTAGACAATAAGATAACGTGATGGCATCACTCCAAAGAGACCACTTTAAAGATGTTTCTTGCATTCTCCACTAGTATCGCTTAGACCTAGTCCATACGATGAGTCGTAGATGAGCCGAACCTATGCATTTAGCAATTTGAGTAGTTAAGTTCATCTTCGGTTCAGCGTATGAAACCACAGAAAAGCATCGGCTCGAGCCACAGCCACGCTGTTCATTGGTTCAACACTGGCTCTTCCCCTTCGGTCGCGCCATGCTGAACCAATGCTGTAATAGGTTCGGGTCATCTATGGCTCATCGTATGAACTAAATCTTAGCTACACAGCCAATTTATTATTTACCTATTTCGTGTTCAGTTTTTGAATATGTCTCTTGTTAAGACTATAATGAAACTTCACAGTTTTAAATCCTAGTTAATGAAATAGAGTAGTGACAGTTGTCAAGCATATCGCAGGCTTTAGACGTCCAGCAACATGCAACATTTTGAAGGAAATTTGCACCAATTACTTTCATGGTCAAAACCATTTTTCTAAAAATTCAAACTTTCAAGACCACTTCTCGAATTTTCAAGTCCACTGCTGGTATTGAAAGTTCGAGCAGTGGTCTTGAAAATTTAGAAGGTGGTCTTAACACACTATTTGAAGTTTTAACACTACTTTCTACATTTTCAAGACCACTACTCGAATTTTCAAGACCACTATTCAAAATTTCAAGATCCTGAATTTTCCACGAATTCCATGACAGAAATAAAATTCCCTAACAATTTGTAATAGTTTTCAACTATTAATTCGCTAGTTCCGAGGCTTAATGTCTAATCGAAGACTTTCTCAAGAAAAAACACAATCAAATA
>OLMO02000278.1:4036566-4054646 GCA_900291935.2 Cassiopea xamachana | reverse complement strand
ATGTGAGTTTGAATCTGGAGAGGAAAGCTTATTATCAGCAATGAATTGAAGAAATTGAGCCTCACAGTTTGCTAATATCTAAAGTGGATTTTTACACTGATATTTTAATCGAATTTTGCACATAGTGATGTATTGTTGAGCTCTCATTAAACCAAGAGCGGTCATTTTGCATGGCAGGAACGATATCTTCACTACGCCGTGAACTGCATAACTCACGTGTGTATAATGAAGAATTTCACATGCACAGTGTGCGCTTATACCAGTTTCACTTCTATATATGTGCAGCTGATGTAATATAATTATAGGTAGCAGGTGTGTCGTGGAGGGGGAGCTCAAGGGAGCTCAGCTCCCCTTTATCGAACCCCTTTTGGAACTCAAGGAGGGGAGCCCCCTTTTCAATACTTTCACATGCATAGCAGTGACAAATAATTTATTGTCATGCATTCAAAACTCAAGAGCGTGGCCCTTGTATTTCCTACATCACAGCCCCCCTTTGGTACAACTTAAGGATGGAACCACCTAGATGTAAAAAGTTCTGCTGAGGTCGACATTAAAGCTGCTAATAAAGAGCAACTAATATGTACTGTTTTTTCCCTTCTTACGATTAATATCAAATTCATGGCTTCTTTTGACATGGCTGTCTGCAAAGCTTGCTACGCTAATACAGTTGTTATACTAT
The DNA here is from genome assembly GCA_900291935.2 of Cassiopea xamachana. Classification (NCBI taxonomy): domain Eukaryota; kingdom Metazoa; phylum Cnidaria; class Scyphozoa; order Rhizostomeae; family Cassiopeidae; genus Cassiopea; species Cassiopea xamachana. The sequence goes on along the minus strand of OLMO02000278.1, from coordinate 4,053,967 downwards.
GCACACTGGCATGCTCCAGGGTGCATTCGTTGTAAAATTCATGCCGGAGTTACGCCAGTAGTTCCTCAGGCGTACGCCAAGGTTGAAGGTTGGCGTACACCTGAGAGGACCGAACGTCGAGATTTGCATTTTATTACGCCTGTATGCCAAAGTGTATAGTTTAGGCTATATCCATACCGCAATGCCGGCAAAAAACTAACTCCACACTGGAGATCTTCGGGCCTAAGTGCATGGAGTGCACCTTGGGGCATGCTACCGGTGAAATTACCAGTCGATAACGATAGTTCGTGTTTCTCCAATACAGAAACACAGTCTTACGGTATACAGCTTCAACGAGCTTGGATAGATGGCATTAGTCGAATTCACAGATAGAAGCACTGAATGGAGAAGTCGTTTCTTTCTTGCAGCAGTGTCCTTGCACATTATCATTCTTGATAAAAGACTTATCAGATTCTACACTGAGATAGCAAATACTGAAATCTGATAAATCCGCAGTCGACCGCAAATTCCATTATTGTTAATTTAAATGGAATAAAGATAATTGCCAAAGAAAGTCCATGTTAGCATATTTGCTAAAGAAACTCCATGTTAGTATTTTTGCTAAAATACGGACTTTGATAGCTACGGTTTGTACCTTATCGTTATCGTACCCTTGGAAAATCGGTGAAACTTTTTTAGGATAATCACAACTCGATTCTCAGTGAAAATATTTGCTGTAGACACGTCCTAAGACTATCTTCCGGAAAATGCGATGCCAGAAATATCGAAGTTAGAGATTACTTAAGACCGATAAGAAATAGCTAATGTGATGAGATTTTAACCAGCCCATCGTCTATTACTACCAGTTTGAGCCAGAAAAACGAAAATGTGCTCTCCTAGGTTCTATCTTTTCGACAAAATTTGATTCTAGAAAAGACTTTGTTGACTTTCAATCCCAATTTGAAATATTTCACTATATAGAAAAAACCCCCTGCACTTCCATCGCATGATGCATTGGTGTTTCGTAAACATGAACTTCTCGTCCATTTCTGCTTTAACATAGCACTACACCGAGCTCTTGCAATGTTCAAGGCAAAACCCAAAAAGCATTAAAACACTTCACTATAGAGAAAGAAATCCTCTGTATCTCGATTGCATGAGAGACTGGTGCTTCACAAGGATGAATTTTTCGTCCATTTTTATTTAAAAATAACACTCCATCGAGTCCTTGCAATGTCCAAGAGATTTCTAAACTTAACAGGCATTAAAGCAGGGGTGTCCAAACTTTTTGCGACGGGGGCCAGATTTTCTATTGTAAAAGTGGTGGGGGCCAACCTTTTTTGCATATAGCAACGATAATTTAACAAAAATTTTTGGAAGCCACTTTGTGTTTCACATTTGCTTTTTTTGTTTCAATTTCAACATCTTAAGAATGTTTTTGGTACATTTGAAACAAGCATAGCACATGCACTTGAATATTCACTTAACCTTTTTTCTTAAACAGAAGTAATTGTGCTCTTACGTGAGAAGTCTGGTGGAAAACCACTGACCATGAATTCTAGCGGGTTGGGGGTTGTGTTGTGTAAAGTGCTGTTGGTCTCTAGTGGGTAAATGAAGAATGTTAATACTGCTAGCCAAATAACAGTATACGAGCGTTATATATTTCATAACTAGGCTGCAGGCCGGATAAAATTTGACCGAGGGCCGGATTTGGCCCGCGGGCCGGACTTTGGACATGCCTGCATTAAAACATTTCAGTTGCTTAGTAGAGACAATCGGGGCCCTTAGGAATCAATAAACAAAAATGGATTAATGAAACCAGTGTTGTGTTAACAACAATAATTAGGATGGCCTTAGGAAACCTTTAGGCACAGTTTGATCGAAAGGTACATAATAAAAAGAATATTTTGGTGGTTCTTTCGCGGCCCCTTTTGGTCGGGGCCCTTAGTTTTAGAACTGAGGTGCCCTAAACTGCGTTATCCCACGTGCATGATGCACTGGTGTTTCACAAGCATGAAAGTCTCGTTCATTTCGGCTTGGAAACAGTGCTACACCAAGCTCTTGCAATGCTCAAGAGATATATCTAAATCCAACAGGCATCAAAATATTCTACTGCTGAGAAAGAAACTATCTGCATCTCAATTGCATAAAACATTGGCGTTTCACAAGCATGAACTTCTTGTCCATTCCTGCTTAAAATAGCAATTCAATGAGCTCTCGCAATGTTCATGAGATTTCTAAGCCTAAAAGGCATCAAAATATTTAACTCTCTGCATCTCAATTACAAGATACACTGGTGTTTCACAAGTATGAACTTCTCGTCCATTTCTGCTTAAGAACAGCACCATGCCGAGCTCTTTCAATATTGATATCTAACCCAACAGGTAGGCTATTACATGAGCCTTATATGGTCCTGAGCAAGCCTCTGTCTTGGCTACCCACTATAACCTGCTCACTGCATGCTCAGTTCAACAACTTGATTTACAGACAGTTTTTGCGCGATTCTCAACTCTTGCGACATAAGCTATTAAAACGTTTAAGATAGCTGGTTGCAGCAATAAAACTGTGTGCAGCAACTTAAAGTCCATTGTTGACGCAGAGGGAGAAATACATGAGAGCCTTAATTGTAAGGTCCAAAATATGTGCAGCTAGGCCCACAATTTTCTGCGCAAGAATTTATCAATGCTTATGCTCTATGTACAGTAGATAAGAGACTGCGTAGTTTTTATTAAGTGGGATAATTCTAAACGTTATCAGAAACGCCTGTAATGAGCAAAAAACGAGACGAAATGAGTAGGACATGAGTAAATAATTTCAATTTTGACAGAAAGCTTTGATAGAATACTGTATGCAAAGATAGAAAGCTTTGATAGAACACAAAGGATAAGCCAGGCATTCAAACCGTAACGCAAGTGAAACCACAGTGGGCGTTGAAGATAAGGCTGAAATTGAGAAATAAACGATACATTTTCCAGAAAGCCAAATTAAATATTATAGTCTAAATTGAAGGTAATTATGTTCTGGATCAAGAAGAGCGTGCAATTTCTCATAAATCAATGGTAGGTTGAGACTGCAAGAATGATCTCAACGGACTCTTAGCACTTTCCTTTCAACTTTCACACACTCTCAAGGCTCCATGCCAACATCAAAATCGGAGAAAAATTAACATCCACTTCATTTCAAAATCAGGTACTCCATCTAGTACTAGCAAATAAGCACCTTCCCCAAAGATAGGAGTTCCTACAAAAGCTTACTAGAGATAAATAGCATTTTACAATTCTTGGCATCATTACGGAAAATGAACATAACTTGGGCGCCATTACCGATGGCTTTAGTTGCTGAGAGAATGACAAAGACTTGTATTTTATAAACACTTCTTACTGCTGATACAACCTTAATTTTGGAAGTCCTAGCAGGAATTTTGCAAACTTTTATTCAATTTGAGGCAAAGATGTGTAACAAGTAGCAGTGAACGTATCTACGACTTCTAATGGTAGGTTTCGTATTGAAAACAACGGGCTGGACGCAGCTCGAGGTGTTCAAACTACTGTGGATGACCCATCTGTAAATAGTGAAGCTAGCGATACCCTAAAGGTAAAAGTAATCCCGTATACCTGCGTACGTAGGGGAATCACTGTTAGAGAGGACACTTATCCTGAGCCATCGGCGAGTGAGGTAGGGTGGCCAGTTCCTGTCCTCGCCGCCTTTACCTCTTCAGTGTTACCACCAGATGTCCATTCGCTGCTGGGCGAACAGTAGGCGAGCATTAGCTTTAACCGCTATGCCTCTTCGCCCATGGCGATACCTTGATAGCACAATATTGGGAGAAAATAATTGTTACCCATAAACTAGCTGACTACCAACAAATTCATGCGAATTACAAAAAATAGTGAATAGCAAGTAAAATATCTGTTCCACAACATTAGTGGTTCATTGACGGTACATATAGCCAAATTTTAACTTGCTTTATCTTTGGCATATTTTTTATATTCTCTTGGCGGGAACAGGGCTCAATAAGCTGAGATTTGACTATTGTGTCCTAATGGCAAACCTCAAGCATATATGTCATAGCAGGGACATGCCAAAGTAGGGGGCATGGGGCTATCACATCCCCTACTTTTGCCGAAACCTTCGGTAATTCTATAGCATGTCGGTAAAAACTTGCTTTGCGTTCGTCACTTATCGGTAATCGATCATCGTTTGTCGGTAATCGATCATCGTTTGTCGGTAATCGATCATCGTTTGTCGGTAATTTTGGGACATTTAGTAGCCTGTCCGTACAATTTTGTTGCTCCGCTCATGCTAGCAAATTTCTTCCAAAAAGTCTCATTTCGGTGAACAGGAAATACAAGTGTTGTAGCGCGCCTCTGACTGGCTCTCAAAGATGCACATTACAGATAAAATATTATTAACTTATTAACAACGAAACAACGACAAAATTACTAGAAAAAGTCCACATTGTTAAACCGTCAGAAATCAAAGCTTTTCACTACAATAGCCCGAAGGTATAGAAATACAGTGAGTATGTGCAGGGGTGATAGATTAAACCTTCAAAGTGACAAAAGTTTTTTTCGAGTCATAAATTAATTTCTTAGTGGAAACTACGTAAGAGAGGCTGTACTTTTCAAATCTTGATCTTAAAATGAGGTAGAAGTAGTATGAGAAAGATAAAGGAGACATTTTGCGCGTACTCCATCATGCGTCCTATGGTATACCATATAAAAAGTGCAGCAGTGAGAAACTATTTTATGAAAATAACATCAAACTTTTCAGTGCTATAGGAAAATGAATTACATGGTTCGATAGAGGAGGCTTTGACTACTATAGAACGATTTTTGAAAGCAAGTAACTTATTTTTAAATTGCTAGAAAATTGGAAAGTTTTCGAAATTCGCGATATTTTTGTTGCATGCGGACTAATACTCCCATTGTGCCCCGCAGAGCGGCCTGTCTAGTATAAGGCCTTAAACCCGAGCCCTGTCGCTCCGTTTCTTACTTATTTTATTTACTCTCCAAAATTTTCTTGAGTCTACCAATAGCTGCAGAGTTTCGTAATCGATTCCTGCCCTAAAGCTTGATGGCTTGAAGATTTTCCTTTCCTGATATAGCTTGAAGAATGATTTCTGTTTCCCTGTACGTGGTAAGGATTGCTAGTAAATCTCGAGGGGCAAATGACCCTAAAGATCTCAAATACTTGACTCTNGAACAGGGCTCAATAAGCTGAGATTTGACTATTGTGTCCTAATGGCAAACCTCAAGCATATATGTCATAGCAGGGACATGCCGAAGTAGGGGGCATGGGGCTATCACATCCCCTACTTTTGCCGAAACCTTCGGTAATTCTATAGCATGTCGGTAAAAACTTGCTTTGCGTTCGTCACTTATGGGTAATCGATCATCGTTTGTCGGTAATCGATCATCGTTTGTCGGTAATTTTGGGACATTTAGTAGCCTGTCCGTACAATTTTGTTGCTCCGCTCATGCTAGCAAATTTCTTCCAAAAAGTCTCATTTCGGTGAACAGGAAATAGAAGTGTTGTAGCGCGCCTCTGACTGGCTCTCAAAGATGCACATTACAGATAAAATATTATTAACTTATTAACAACGAAACAACGACAAAATTACTAGAAAAAGTCCACATTGTTCAACCGTCAGAAATCAAAGCTTTTCACTACAATAGCCCGAAGGTATAGAAATACAGTGAGTATGTGCAGGGGTGATAGATTAAACCTTCAAAGTGACAAAAGTTTTTTTCGAGTCATAAATTAATTTCTTAGTGGAAACTACGTAAGAGAGGCTGTACTTTTCAAATCTGGATCTTAAAATGAGGTAGAAGTAGTATGAGGAAGATAAAGGAGACATTTTGCGCGTACTCCATCATGCGTCCTATGGTATACCATACAAAAAGTGCAGCAGTGAGCAACTATTTTATGAAAATGACATCAAACTTTTCAGTGCTATAGGAAAATGAATTACATGGTTGGTTAGAGGAGGCTTTGACTACTATCGAACGATTTCTGAAAGCAAGTAACTTATTTTTAAATTGCTAGAAAATTGGACAGTTTTCGAAATTCGCGATATTTTTGTTGCATGCGGACTAATACTCCCATTGTGCCCCGCAGAGCGGCCGGTCTAGTATAAGGCCTTAAACCCGAGCCCTGTCGCTCCGTTTCTTACTTATTTTATTTACTCTCCAAAATTTTCTTGAGTCTACCAATAGCTGCAGAGTTTCGTAATCGATTCCTGCCCTAAAGCTTGATGGCTTGAAGATTTTCCTTTCCTGATATAGCTTGAAGTATGATTTCTGTTTCCCTGTACGTGGTAAGGATTGCTAGTAAATCTCGAGGGGCAAATGACCCTAAAGATCTCAAATACTTGACTCTAAAGATCTCAAATTGAAACTCTCAGAAAATAGCATAAGCATTTTTCAAGTCCTTTACCCCCAGGTGAATCCAAAAGTGAATGGGAGGAAATTACTCCTTCATACTCCTGCAGTAATGCAAAATTCCTAGCATAGGAATTACGCAAGTTGTGGATTACTATGATACGCTTCTAGCACACGTCAGAAGAATGGAATCCGGCAAAACGATCGTTTATTTTATGACGAATAATCTGTTCTTCCTCCAGTAGCAGCTAAACGAATTAGTTATCTCTGACGGCACTTTGTACGATGCTGAATGAATGGGCTTTTCAGGCATAGGGCGTTTGACAGGTCTGAATGTACAATACATGATGTTTACAAGTGGCCTTTTCTGCAAGCCCAAAAATATGAGAAAGGAATTTCCAAGTCTATTACTTTCATCTTGAATACAGAATGAGTAGCCTGATATTAGTAAAAATTACCTGCATTTTGCTTGACACATATAAATTTTTCTTCAATCGGACAGGGTGTATTTTAAATCAGTGAACTTTCCCTGAAATTTTACTGATTTCAACCATGTTGTCCTTAATTCATTAGAGTTTGTTTCAGAAAAACCATAGCCTAATTCAGCAAAGAAGCGTGCTTTAACTTCATCATGGAAAAAACAACCAAAATCTTATGATACACGTTTTTTTACAAGAAACATGTCCATACGAAACATGAAGCTGAAATTAGGCAAAAGTTAAGAAACATAGGCAGGCTGAGTTTCATATAATAACTTGCAAAAACTGTTCTTACTCGTAAAGTTTTGATCAAACTAGCAAGAAAATAGAATGAACATCCATTACATGCATCACAAACGTGAGCATCTTTTTTCTTGAATCACGATTGCCTAATCTGGGCTGTTATTACCATTGGAAGTCTTTACATTTAAGAAACATTTAAGGATAGATTTGACGAAATATTAAGAAATATCCAAGCTGAAGCTAGAGAGTTTGTTTCTTATAAAAAATGTGTACTGCAAAATAACAATACAGATCTCATGCTAGCACATGAGCAAATCGATTAATTTAAGATACCAAGACAAACAATTTCCCAGATATTTCTTTGATAGTCTCTAGAGTGAATCTTCTTTAGTTCTCACCCCTTCTCTTATTTGTTTAAAAATTCTGTATTTCCCTTCCATCCTCTCCATAGGAAGAATTAATGACAGGTCTCTTACAACTTGCTATGAGCTTACAATTTCACAACTATGATGCCGAAAGTGCTTCTTCGTCGTTTTCATGTATCTTTAACAATACTTCCTTTCTTCCGGGCAATTTAGAAATTTGTTCTACATCAGGAGAAACTAAAGACTAAGTTTGTTTGCTTGTAGAACAGATACTGCCTTGCCTAATTTTTTCTCACAATTTTTCACAATAAAATACAGTGACAACTTGGTGTTATGTTCAAGTCGATAACTCTCATTGTCTATACAGCCGTATACAGTCGATATTACTACTGTGTTTATGAATAACAACCAAAGCAGAAAATGTTGACATTTTAAAAAGTTACAGATAACTTCCAAGCGACTTTTAACTGCACTTAAAACTTAAATAAAAGAAAAATCACAAAGCAAGAATGAAAATGCCGTAGATTTTTCCAACAGGTGAGACAATTATTCTTTTGAAACACGAAAGATAATAAACCGTCGTGATCACAACACGTCGGAGTTATAAGATCGTAAAGATAAGCGAAAAAACACGCATCTATGTCGAAAATGCAAGTATAATGCTCGCAAAAAACAACAAGCCGATCAACTGGGAAGAGAGCAAGACGAACAGTGAGTTGCAGTGCATACGAACGAGAGAACTATTGATAACAGCAGGACGGAAGATTCTGAAAAAGAAAGTAGAACTTTCCGAAATAAAAAAATTAGATAAATTGGCGCATAGAAATGATTTTAAGAGATGAAAGCCATTTCATGAGGCGCTTATTGAAATTAAATACTTCTTGGTATAGAAGAGTCTTGAAGCAAGTAAAGGGAGCAAAATTTTCAAAGCAATCAATTCATGCATCAAATTTTATTAGCAAAATACCTCTTTAAAGTAAAACATTTGCATACCATGAAAATTTGCTTCCAGATAGAGATGCAAAGAAGCTCAAGCTTGTTCTAGACCAACAGATTATATTCAACTGGATCTCTTCTGCCAGATTTTCACCTTACAACGTCTTGACGGAGTATCTGCTTCACAGAAAATCAGAGAAAATGAGAGAGAGTTTCCCTTCTTATACGAAGTAATATCGCGAAGCCAGTATTTATCTGTCACGTGTCAGGTTGTAATTCAATGAAATAATCCGCTTTCGATTTATTGCCCTCAGAAACGAGGCTTTAGCGGAACAAATCCTATACCATACAATGAAGTTAATAGGTAGTCGCTTCCAACGAATTATAGCGGCCAAAGCTTGCAGAATCCGAGGCTGCTCAATGGGGCTAAGTAGATTAAATGCCCTCAGTAAATAGCTCTTTGTCCATTCACTACAGCAACCACAGTTTCAAGCAAGCCCGCATCCCCAGTCGAAACTTTAAAGGAAGGAACAAATTTCAGCGCAAATCTTCTAAACAGGGAGCATGAACGGGCAATGATATTTAGATGATAGAAAGTGAACAAAAATCAAAGAAAAGTGGCTGGTGCATTTCTTCTGCTCTTCTGTTATTTTCTTGCACACCTGCTAGGCAGTTGTGTCCTGCCCAATGTTTTAGTATTGATTCCAAATGCAGCCTGTCTTGTGGAAGCACAAGGCCTATCCAATCCAAATTTATATGGTTCCAAATGGAAAAACTACCTTAATTGTTTTTTGCTACATTTCTGCACAAAAGAAAAGTAGCATGCACGCTGGAAATGACATGCGGTGACAACCACTACGACTAGCTGTGGACATTTCCATTTTGCTCTTCATAAAACATTTATAAGAATATTTGATGGATATGCAAATTAGTTTATTCCCTCTGCTTGCTCCAAAGTTTGGTCATATTTGCTTACTTACATACGCTGAATACATCTAATACATCTAATTCTTACACAATACATGAAGAATAAAAATAAAATGCAAAAACGATATAGCAGAGAGTATGCTGTGCCACACCAGCCCTGCGACCTACACATGTAAGGAGTCACAGGGTTCATACCTAATGCGTGAATCAAAATTCCCTGACTTTTCCCTGACTGATAGTCAAACATACTCACTCTTTCCCTGACCCCCATTTCACATATTTACAACAATAGGGCAAAGGAAATGGAGCCTAATAGATAGGTAATGTGCACGTACACGCTATAGTACTATTCAGAGTGATAAAGTTCGCAGTTACTAGTGACAAATGGAACAACGAGTTTCCAAACAACCATGCAAAGAGTTAATGAAAATGCTATGTGGACTAAATAATTTGTTTTCCCTAACTTTTCCCTGACTTGCATAAAGTTAAAGAAAATTCTCTGACTATTCCAGGTTTTCCCTGACTTTTCATAAAAATGATCTATTTTCCAAGTTTTCTAAGTGTTCCAGGTTCAGTATGAACCCTGGATCATTAACCATTCACGTCACGCCTCAAAAGGGGGGGGTGGGCACTCAATTTTCCGTTATAGGTATTTCCAAACCAACATGGGAGCACGCTAAAGGAGCATCCTGCAAGGGGAGACATGATTAAAAAGCGATAAAATTGACGTTACGTAAAGGGTGATGTCGGGCAATGTCTCATAGAATCAAAAATTTTGCATGACCTTGCCCTTAGAACAGGATTGTTTACCAGGATTTGAAATACTCAAGAAGGAAAATTCTTCTACCTAAAGTGATAGTATAGGCAGCTTTGCCCTTAGAATACTTCCAGCTATACAGTTGAAGTGAGGACGGCAAGTACTTCATATAAAGCAAGAAGCAAAGGAATGTCAGAGAGATATTTACCAAAGACAGACTTCAAGTGAAGTGTTTCAAGCAAGAGTTTGAAAGTAAGGAATCCTCTTGTATAATTTGCACCAATAGGGAATAGCTCTAGTCTTGAGCGCAATCTCAACATAACACAAAAGTAGTTCATATAAAACACTAATGCAATGCTAATAAATAGTGATGCAACATTTACGTAACATTGATACAGTATTGACGCAACATTGATACAATATTGATGCAAACTTGATGCAACACCAACAGAATACAAATGCAAATAAATAGATTGTATGAAGTATGAGACGACATTTCTATCTTGCAGGAAAACACACTATGATCTTTTGTCAAAGACAAAGGGAATATATAAGGCTCATTCTATGGATTTTAAAATGAAAATTGTACAGAAGCACTCAACATATGGCCAGGAAATGCTGAACAATTAAAAAATTTGCCGCAAACAAGAATTGAAAAACAGGGTTGCCATGACACGACCACCAAGAGGCGAGCTTGGAGACGAGCAATTGAGTGTTAGATGAAAACAAATGTGCACATTGACCACTCATTATAATTCAAAAATTCTCAGGATACATAAACAATGATATCTGTCTTGAGTTATGTGGTAAACCATAACAAATATCATTTAATTAAATTAATAGTCTGGTCCGAAAGAATGGAAATTTTTAGTGTGTCATGCAGCAAAAATATCTCATAAAGGCAAACTTCGGCGCGTATAATTAATAATTATCCTGCTTAACAACTGCTGTTTCTGAGATCATTGACAAAGAGTTCAAATGTAGAGCCTATGTTCGTCTACTAGCCCAATAAAACTACTACTTGATTTCGGATACTAAGAGAGGGTCACATAATTAAGTCAATTGCAGCAAATACCCCATGGAACTGATGAATACATTTATTTATTTACTTGCTTATTTACAAACGGGCAACTGTGTTTGCATATGTGGGCTTGTGCTTGCGTCTATGTTCATTTGTGTATATGTTTGCACTTGTGTGTGTGTTTTGCATTTGTCTGTGTTTGTATGCGCCTATGTGTTTGCATTTGTGTGTGCTTGCGTTTGTGTGTGTGCGTGTTTATGTGTGTGTGTGCTTGTGAATGTGTCTACGTGTGTCTGTTTGTGTCCAAGTGCTTGCACTTGTGTGTGTTGTGTGTGTGCTTGTGTGGACGTTTGTATGTGTCTTTATGTTGTTGTTTGGGTGTTTGCATGTATGTGTGTGTGTTTGCGCCTAGGCGTGTTTGCGTGTGTGCCTGGGTGCACGTTTGTGTGTGTATCTATATTATTGTTTGTTTGTTTATTTGTTTGGTTTTTGCTTGTTTGTTTGTGCGTTTGCACGTGTATATGTGCTTGTGTTTGTATGGTGTGTATATGTGTTTGGACCTGTGCATGTGTTTGCACTTATGTGTGTGTTTGCGTGTTTGCTTGGGTGCACATTTGCACATGTACCTATGTTATTGTTTGTTTGTATGTTTGTGAGTTTGCATGTGTATGAGTGCTTGTATGTGCATATGTGTTTGGATTTGTGCATGTGCGCGCGTGCTTGTGTGCACGTTTTTTATATTGTGTGTTTGCTTGTTTGTGCGTTTGCGCCTGTGAGTGTATTTATTACTGTGTTTGTTAGTATATGTCAGTGTCTCGCTGTGTGTGCTTTGCTGTCTGTGTGTGCGTTGTATTGACAGCAAGCAAGATTTGATATCTGTAACACCTTTGGTTTCTTTTACCATAACATGCGAAAAAAACCGACTAAACACAGTGCAGAATCTTCTTGGCAAAAGCGGAATGTGTAGAAACAATACGAGCATTTCTAGCAAAATTGTCTTATGAGGAAAAGGCTGCCATAAGATAGTCCAACGCACAGATGCGTGAAATGATGCAATTTCCACAAGATATACGTGCATACTCCCTCACCAAGCACTCAATCTAAAAATTTAGGGTCACAATAAAGAGGATTCACTCGTCAAAGAAGCTATTTGAGTTTCATTTTTGCAAGGGCAACAAACAAGCAATGTTGAAAGATGATGCACCAACAGCAAAAAATATATCTTTGGTGCTGTATGTTAAGACTACACAACTAAAGGAAAGCGTGATAACTGCATCCCTAGCTTAGATATAGATGTAGAGGAAGACTAAAGAAAATAAGTCAGAACTGTTTATTATCATGGAACCGCCAGACACAGATCACTGCTAAGCTTTGAAGCAAGTTGCAAGCAGTTTGACTTTCATTTTAAACTTGTGTTAAGTAGCAAGTACTTCATTTACTGCTGCATTTGTGAAGAACTGAAAACTTCTTTTTTCTGTCTTTTCCAACTTACCCTGAAGAAAAACTGATGAACTGAACCAGTAAATATGAATGCTGCTATTGTTGTTAGTAGTCAACTCGTAAATCTTTGTTGGAGAGCACTAGTTTTTCTATGATTCACTAAATTCGAATAACAACGTCAACGCAACTGCACCGGGCTGTCACAATAAATGATAACGGTCGGGTGTAAAAAGGAAACGATTCAAAACAACTCTATTATGAAGCTAATGAATCGGTTTACAGGCGAATTCAGTGAACATCAATATATGATCTAACTTTAAATTAATCATATTAGAGTAGAAGAATTCGCAAATCAAAATGTTTGCTGATGTATAGAGTCCCGAAATGTGTTAAGTGTTATAGCTATAAGAGCGGCCACGCGACAAGCCTCCTCTCAAACGATCAAAGCTATCATCGAGCCTCCTTGTCATTGCCGTAATAAGGAGGCTGATGAGCCTATTCAGTGCTTCTAAAGGAGGCTAAATAGCCTATTCTCAAAACAGTACTATAGAAAAGAGGATTTGATGGTATAGAAGAAGGGCACTTGGAGTACCACATCATGGTGTTGAGCGTGGGCACTCCAAAATAGAGAAATGGAGCTGTAGGGGAATTAACTCCCTGTTTCTCTAGAAAGAAGCTATAAAAAATGAAAATTAAACATTCATTTGAACGGTAAGCGCCCATGAACTTCCGCACTGTTTTCCAAAGAAGCAAGTTTTGTGATCGTACAAATAAAAACGTCATGGAAAAAAATAAATAATTTTGTGCCCTATGAATCATATGGCGACAGATTACCGATTTTGCACATGCGCACATCTAGGAAAGGCATCACTCGTCTACGCATACACTTTTTTTAAAGCTATACGTTAGAAAATGATCTTCACTTAAAACATACACACTTTTCTCACAGCTACAATATATCCTAGAGTACACAGCCAGGATAAACGGTACCTCTGCATCCATTTTTCAGCAATCGATGCATTGAACCAATGAAGTGGTAGAGAGAGGCATTCATTATACATGTAACTGTGGGAGAGGCACTGGAAGTACGACTGTGCAATACCTCCAAAATGAAATTTCTGACATAATTTTTTCCCTATGAGCGAGGTAGCATAGTGGTATGAGTGCATGCCTCCCATGCGGAAGGTCTACGGTTCGAGCCCGACTCGATGCCCTGAGTGAACGCTCGCTCACTGTGCACCCAGCAGCAAATGGGTACCCAGTGAGAACACTGAGGGGATAAAGGCAGCGAGGAAAGGAACTGGCCACCCTACCTCAAATGCCGATGGCTCTGGATAAGTGTCCTCTCTAACAGGCACTCCCCTACGTACGAAAGTATACGGGACTACCTTTACTTTAATTTTTTCCCTGCAGCGTTATAGGCACGCTAGCCCCCACTACTTGTATAACTTCTTGGCCCCTAGGGTGAGGGTAAAGACTGGTGTTACCCCTTCAAGGCAATACCCCCAGCTACGTGTTTGAATTCCAAAATAATTGAAAACTATTAATTTCTTTTAGCAAGAAAGTTGAGAGAAGGGCAAAAATGAGGTTTAGAGTCCGTTTACACAGGAATGACTTGAAACCATCCGGATAGTTTTTGACACGATCCATATCCGATCTCGTGTAAACCAGTCGAATAGAGATCCATTTCAAAGTGTTTACGTAAGGTAGAAGAGTGTACAGATCCATAGGTATCTATTTTAGAAAGTGAACCTAGAGGAGTTCGTATAGCGGACCCAAAGCATACGGATACATCTGGCCACGTTCGAACTTAAGGACTATCCGTACCGATATCTATCCGGCTGATTTTGGACTCGATCCTGTGAAAAACGGGGTCTTAATACAGAAAACAATAGGCATTTCATTTAGTTAGGAAAAGTAAATATTGACATTGACGACTGATCTAAGGGTGGATCTCAAACGGTATGGAGTACAAAAAGTACTGTGTAAGAGGGTCGCGGATTTTACGATTAGGTTTCCTTGATTAAATGTTAGCTATCGGTGTCGTTTACTACATCTGTTTACAACAACTAAGGGTTGGCAGTTATGAAAACTATCTCCGTTATAATCCGTTATATTTTTACAAATTAATTAGCTTTGAGCTCCGCGAATACATCGGCAGGGCCCACAGAAAAATCCGAAGCACAGCTTTCTCGTGTCACTTATTTTTGTAACAGTGCGTCAGCGAAAGACCTGTGTGTGATCGAGGCTGTACCTTATATGGGGAAGCACGAAATAGTTGACCACAAAATTTTGCATATGATTGCGCCGAAAAAGCAGCAGAAGTCAACTTCAGCTGCCGGAATATCAACCACCGTCATTCTTCAAAAAGAACTCAGGACCTTTAACAGAATATCTCAACTATTTAGGGGACTTATATTCGAGGAGGGCTCTGAAAATAGGGGGCTCTGAAAATAGGGGGTCCTTTGATAACTTTTGTAATGTTTGTTTCTTTCGCAAGCTATGAATAAAAGTGAAACTTTACAAAATACCGTAGAATTCCGAATATAAGTGACCTCAATTATAAGCACCCAGAATATAGGCCCCCTGTAAAATAATCCAAACATCCTTTATAAAATAAGCCCCCCTGGAATGCAAGCCCAGGGTTTAGATTTGGGATTATGTGTGTATAGTTAGGATAATGAATGTACACGGATAGAGGATGTATAGAGCCTCGAGGATAATGAATAAACACGGACAGAGCATATATAGAGCCTCTGTATTTAATTAAAAAGTTCTTTCGAACCTCTATAAGCCCAGGACTTATAGCTCATTCAGCATGACTCTCACAGAAGAAGCTCCTTGCATCGCAAAAATGCGCATTGCCTTAACATCCCCCCTCTACCACATTCATTGTTCACCAGATGGCATAGAATTGTATCCCCATCATTCAATACCGACCTAAGGGGAAGAAGGGGGCTCAACTACATTTTTGCTAAGCTGAAGTTAAGAAATTGTTAGTTCTACATGCAGTTATTTGGTTGTTTCAGTAGGTTTTGCCCAAGATAGTAGTTTATATCGTCCATTCTATTTTCACCATTTACATTAAAATCAGGTGAACTTTATAGAAGGAGGAATCTAATACTGGGAGCTTTTATTCAAATAGGCAAATCGAACAGGTGTGTGCATTCGAGGGGGCATTTTAATTGAAGGGTGGCCTATGTTTGAAGCAGCTATTAATTTTTCTTAAACAGCATTGAATTAAGAAGAGGGATGGCTAGGCTCCGAAATAGGGGGGTTGTATTTTCTGAACCATATATATGTACAAATACATGTTAGTATGGTCCCCAGTAGGCTTCCCGACGATGAACGAATAACTGAAACGGGTTTTCCTCCATTCCTGTACTAGTTGTTGCCAAATCCGTGAGTATTCATGTGACAAAAGGCGTCATTTTTTGCTATAAATTTATGTGTATCACTCCATGCACAAGACTACGATAAACACTAAATATTTAAATGCTATATTATCTGTCATATACTGAAGAAAACGCCCATTTTCCTTGTAAATTTGACATGGGCACAAGGCCTTGCTATCGTTGCGTTAAATATATACCGAGGAATAAATGCAGTTAAGGAGCAGGTACATGACTGCTTTTAAGAGAAATTGAAGAGTAAAGAGATCTTTTTCGAAGGGAAGAAGAAAGAAACACTGGTTTTTAATGGAGCAAAAGGGGCAAATTATATAAAAAGGCTTACACTTGCATCAGGACCTGACATTAATGGATCCACACCAGGAATGTCATGAAGGGCGATCAAGAGGGCTCAACTTCCCTCGGTAAAATTAAGAGAGCTGTGGGGGGGGGCTTCGCTCAGCCATATGTGGGATGAGTTCCTAACTTGGCCTGAACTTGATAGCATTTATGAGAAAATATTATGTCAGCTAATTGAGCAGAATACAATCTTTGCTTGCAACTGTTTTTAGTTTCGTCTATTTTGACATTGTGTGTATACAACAGCGACAGACACCTATTACATATACAAAATAGGTGTGGTCCCCAGAAATTTCATCGAGCACCCCTTCCTACACTTTCCGGGACTGCGTGCACCCCTGGCTCATACTCGTGTGTTTTTCGATTCCACGTGTAGTATAAACTGTCGGCCTACGATTTGACATCGAATAGAAGGTGGGTAAAATAAGAAAGGAGTTAGCATTTTTGCTAAAAATGCGTAATTTGGGGGTTGTTAATAGCTAGGGGGTGGTAAATGTTCAATGGACAGTATGGGGACCCAAACATTGCCAAGTTATTGCAATTAGTTGTTAACATTGTATAAGTATGAGGTAAATAGTTTGCTTTGATTTTCTAGTTGTTGATATTGATTTGCATTCACAAATTCAATGTATTTTGATATGATTTTACTTACTTATCCTGTTTGAAGCTTTGAAATCTTTAGGCTAGTAAAATGGAAGGTTTGATTTCTTCAAAATTGCTTAGTTGGGGGGGGGGATGCTTAATAACTGGAAATGAGTGGTGAAATTTTGAAAAATCTGCAATTGGGGGCCTCCAACTATTCGGTGCCAAAGCGTACTTGCCTCAAAGCTCTGTTTACAGTACTAAAAAAGCTACCCGGGATAAGCCACCTGGGTTGAACCCGGGTAAACTCCACCCACTTATAGAGGTTGGTTGAGTTTACTCGGGTTCAATCCGGTTAGGTATGCGTTTACGCTACCAAAATCTACGTGGGTTTACCCTACCCAGGTTGAACTTGGGTTCACACTGGGCACCTTTTTTAGTAGTGTAAACAGGTCTTAACTGTAGAATCTCAGTTTACACATGAAAGTGTTCGAACCTGGAATTCTACGACTGTAGATTTTAATCCGCAAAAGATAACCC
>OLMO02000278.1:4018396-4028730 GCA_900291935.2 Cassiopea xamachana | reverse complement strand
TATATATATATATATATATATATATATATATATATATATATATTTATATATATATATTTATATATAACCAGGATTTCTCCTTTCTAGCAACCATCGTAACCACTACACTAGACCACAGTGACTTGTTTTCAAGTCCCCTGATTTTAGCACCTATTGGTTAGTTTCGGCTTTCGCTTCTATCAAGCAGCTATAGATATGAACTCATAAGCTAGCGGCTAACCAGGATTTCTCCTTTCTAGGCGCAAACTGTAGCCTCTTTAAACGATCTGAAAAATCAGAGGAAATGAAAACATGCTACCAGTTGTAATCGAACCAGGGACTTTCAAATTCTGGGCAAGCGTCATAACCACCAGACCACAGTGGCTTGTTTTCAAGTCCCCTGATATATATATATATATATATATATATATATATATATATATATATATATATATATATATATATATATATATATATATATATATATATATATATATATATATATATATATATATATATATATATACTCTTTTTTTTATAAGAATACCTAATTTTTTTCTGAGCCTCAATATTCTTAACAATTTTCGGTTTTGAGCCTCAGATTATTCTTAAATTATTCTTAAATTTTTCTTGCTCAACACAAGGTGTAGATTCGCCTTAAGATCAAAGAAACATTTTAAATCAATTTTGATGTGTTGACTCATCATAAATTTCAACGAGAACAAACAGAACAAGTCAAAATACGGTTTTAGTCCAAAAGCATCATTTCAACTCCATCAATATCATCAATGCCAATGTAGTCCTCGCTATCATCTGAAGACGTAACTCTATATTTGGCAAGAGTTTTATTGAAGTACTCGATTTGTCCCATGAACCATCCATTCTCGTATAAAGCTTTGATTCGATTAACAAAATATTTTAGTTTTGATGAAAGTTGAGCCTGGCAATATTCTTAAATTATTCTTAAGTTTTAGCAATTTTGAGCCTCAATATTCTTATAGACTTTATTCTTATAAAAAAAAGTGTATATATTCATATATGTAACATTTAAGAACCATCTGAGACTGGTTTGACAAAATACTAAAGTGTGAAGGAAGAGAGTTTTGTTTCTCATAAAACAAAACTTGTGGTTGTACACATGCATAGTTTATATGCAGAAAACCTAAGCTTTAATAAGAAGCGCTGAACATTTCTTTGCCATTCAAAGCACCCCACCATACATACTTTCAAAAGAGGTTTTTTTATGCTCATGAAACAATGATAACGGTTCTGCTATAAATTGAACACAATGCTGTTTTTGCAAGGATAAGAAACCATAGAACTACATAAATATGCTCGTATTCTAAGCGTGGGCAGCTAACACCAAAACATCTTACAATCTATAAACTATGTTTTCCTTGCGAATAAGTCACATTCTCTCTGGCTCAATTGGTCTGCTAACAAAGCACCGTTATCATTTGTGGAGCAAATCTAAGCAAGTGGGCTGTCGTTTTATTCACCATATATGACAAATATACATGAGCACGCAAACAACTTACTATGAAAGCAAATCTAAGCCGATATTGAAGTTGTTACAATGAATTTGAAAATTTAGGTAACGACTATTAAAGATAGCATTATCTTATTGATTTTCTTCGATGAAAATTCCTGTTAGTTAAGATATTCCATTACTATTTGGACACTACCATTATTGACGCATTATTGATACAAACGTATCGATCCAAGCTTGGGCCATCTCGAGTGCTGCTATCATGAACGGATAAACATGTTTTACATGTAAAGAGGATCCAATAAAATAGAGAACGGAAGAATGCAAGACTGTGGGAAATAACATACAGAACATTCAAGAGATTCATAAAGAAATAATATGAAAAAAATGGTTAATAGTCTAAGTGAACAATGAGAGCAAGGGTAATCGTGAATTAAACAAACCTGAGATAGGTAAACATTGGGTTTATGCGGACTTTTTGACAAAGATTCCCCTGACTTTCATCTAAAAGTACAACTTTTCCCTAACTTTTTTCATGACAACGTATATTTTCCATGATTTTTTCTGGAAAAACAACCTTTTCCCCCTGACCTATAATGTCAACATTCAGCCATTGACAGCTAAGAGCCGCTATTTTGAGCATGCTGTTACCAGTACCTGTGACTAGGGACTATAAATGGCAAAACTTTTCAAAACTTTTCAAAACTTTTCTTGGATTGATCATATTATAAATATAAAGAAAAAATATAGAAAAGGACAAACTTCAAATGTACATTTAAACTTTGAATACTCCAGTGGTGATCAAAAATGAAATATTTTCCCTGGCCTACCGCACGAAAATGCTACTTCCCCTTGACCGTTGAAGGTTTCCCTGATTTTCCCTGACCTAAGTGAAAAGGGCACTTTTCTCCCTGACTTTCTCTGGCTGTATAAACCCTGAAACAGGATCACACAAAATGAAAAACGCGAGATTGCAAGACTGTGGGAAGTTACATAGAAAATAATCGAGAGAGTGAACGAAGAAATAGTATGAAAAGAAATGGTAAACGGCCTAAATGAACAAAGAGTTCATCTAACCGGTATTGGGATGAAATTGTTGTGTGCACAAAGCAATGTTGGAAATAAACCCTAGTAGAGAATTATGACTTCTATCATGGAGGGCAAAGGGGACACGAGCCCCTATCTTTCACAAATTTGTATCTGCAGTGCCCCGTTGCAGCCTACTGATTTGTTTTGGGGAGAAAGCATCTCTTTTCTGGGCGGAAAGTTGTGGCATGAACTGTCTCTAGAAACGAAGCAATGCGTAAACCTGAATCAGGTTAAAGCAAGAATAAAGAATTGGAAAGCAGAAGAATGTGACTGTCATCTATGTAGGTGCTATGTCGGTCATGGTGGAATTAACCAATAGAAACTAGAATAAAGCATACGCTATAAATTTTTGGTGTGAAACAAAAAAAAATTATTAATATTCTTTCGCTTTTCTGTATTTCGTATGTAGATTTTAACTTTAGTCTTTAACTTGTAATATGATTGTATGTTTTGCTATACTTATTTCATTGTGAAGTAGGCTTAAATTAGCTCCTAATTAGCTACTGTACAGCCTACTGTAAATAAATGCTTTGATTGATTGATTGATTGATTGATTGATTGATTAATTGATTGATTGATTAATTAATTGATTGATTAATTAATTGATTGATTGATTGAGCCCACTTGTTGAATGCTTTCTATGTCCCTGGCTACCGGTCATCTACAATCACTTCATATTATTATAGACATTTTTGGACACTATTGGATTGTAAGAAGGGGAGTTGAGAGGTGATAAAAATGAGCGCAATGCGAATCTGAGATGAGCAAAAGGTTGAAAAACGCATTAAAGCATATATAAATTACGTTCTTGGTATACACGTTTTTATTTTCAGCAGAAAGTGGCTTATAAGAAGTAGCACTCAGCTGCTCAAAAGCTAAAGAAAACTCAGTACTGCATTTTTGAGACCTAAGAACGTTTAAACTTGTACATGTATGTGAAATTTAATTTGTCGGTGTACAAAATGCTATTATATATATATATATATATATATATATATATATATATATATATATATATATATATATATATATATATATATATATATATATATATATATATATATATATTATGTTGGCTAAACTTTAACAGTTTAATTTCTGTTATTTACTACGATTTATCATCATTTCAGATGTACATTGAGCTTTTTCGTTTTCCATTAGTGTGCATCCTCAAAATATTGGAATTAAAAACCATTTGCTAAGAAAGTCTTAAGAAAGTGTTAATACTGACATTGTGAAACAATCTATAGAAAGTTTCAGCACAGGGCAGAAAAAATCTCTCTTATCAAACAAAAAACTATATAGCTTTTTGATAACAAAATAAAACTATTATTGCACGTAATGGGCCAAGCAGGTGTAGAGAAAAGTAGCAATCTCTTACGTATTATATATTGAATATTCTATATTGAATATAGCATAAAATATAATGAGCAATTTTATATATTGAAAGTGACATTTTTAATGGAGAAAAAAGACTTTCACAACTGGTAAGAAGCACACCGAAATTTCATAAACTGCGCGTAAAAAATAAGACCAACAGAGAGAACGATAGAGAAATCATGCAAATTTCATGAACACCAAAACCATAGTGTGCACAATTCATGACTAAATCGTTCAAAAACTGAGGGAGAGAAATATCTGGTAGTATACACTGAATCTTCTACTATTCTAGCCTCCTTGCCAGGGATGTGCCGATGGGAGCGTAGGAGTGTCGCGCCCTCCAATACTGTCAAATTTGCAAGAGAGTTGGCCATAGTATTTTCTGTTACTTTTTTTTGTTTTAGTAACAATAGTTGGTCAATTGGTCAAAACGCCTCCCCCCAATAGACTGTTCTTTGCCATACTTGCTTCATCAAAATTTGATGGTATAATAAACCTCAGTAGGAGGCAAGCTCTGCATTAAAGCGCTCGCTTCTTAAAGGACACATACATTTCCATATTCATGAACGTGTAAGGCTCTTAACGAGTCATATCACTCTTTCTCCATACGTGAGCTTTATATAAGGAAAGGGACGACATATACACATCAAGAGCTGAGGTTTAAGTCATACATACGCAACGCAGATTTACTATGGTCCCATATGTGTCCACACGTAATGCAAATACGTTCATATATATATATATATATATATATATATATATATATATATATATATATATATATATATATATATATATATATATATATATATATATATATATATATATATATATATATATATATATATATATATATATATATATATATATATATATATATATATATATATATATAATATATAATATATATATATATATATTATATATATATATGTACATATATTTATATGTATAGTTATATTTATATACACATACCAACTAATTTAATTATATATCATCCACCACATACCAGCAATAATCTGTAGTCCTCTTCTATTTTCTTTTAAATGATACAATCTGATAACTTCTCTCTATGTTCGTTTCTAGCATCCAGTTTCACACAAAGGCTGGTGTATCCTGCAAGCATAGATCCTTCGCATAATTCATCTTTCATATCAAAAGCAACAGATTTCCAGTTGTCTTACATTATCATCACTGAAGATAGTACATACTATAGGCACGATGTGCATATATTATGAATACAATACTCTGAGTCCAACAAGATACAGACCTATAAATATAACACAGTGTATACTCTTGTCTCTTTGAAAAATATTCACGGCAAAGGCTTGAGCAACAATCTCCACTATGCTACGCCTATCAACTGAAAGTGAACTATAATTGGGACCGTGCATACTCGCACTGCTCTATTTAATCATAGAAACTTTAGGAATTTCACTTGACGACCACAAGTATACGCGAACAAAATGGCCAATCTGCTGTTGCAAAACCAGAACACTTTCCTATTGTGATCTGGAATTAATCAAGCCGATTAGTGTATGGAAAATATCTATGACCCTTAGCCAGTGGGAAAACCACTTGTCTAAATAGATACTATTATTCAACTGTAATATATAGTAAACACATATGCCTTATATAAGAAACTGAGTTTAGAGCTTAACATTTTTTTTTTGAAATACACTTTTTCTATAAAAATAAAGTTTGGAAGATTGTCTAGACTCAAGATCGCTTAAGCTTAAGTAGAAGTTAAGAATAATGCAAGGCTCAAGCTTAATTAAGGCTTAGAACTTTTGTGAATTCAAAATACACTACACCTAGCTCGAGGCAAGTTTCATTATTTTTTCAAAAAAAAAGTCAAAATCCTTTCCCGCGCTACATGGCGCAAAGGGCGGCGCCTATCTCCGTTTCTATAGCCCTAGGCCACGCGTCTGCAACCTCAGTGACAGCTAAAACGAGGTCTGGTCCACTGGTAGCTCCGCGAGTTTAACTTTCCCACTCCATTCTCATATGTCGAGCGCCAGACAGGAAGGCAGTGAGTACCATCTTTAAAGTCTTTGGAATGACTCGGCCGGGGCTCGAACCCACGACCTACCGGTTGTGAGGCAGACGTTCTACCACTGGGCCATCACTCCGGTTCAAATTTTTACCATATCTTAATTCTAGAAGTTTCTTAAAGCGTTCATAGCGTTACATAGGGCCGCCGAAAAGGGGGCAAGAGGCAAATTGCCCCAGGGCCTCGACCTCCAAAGGGCCTCATAACACCCAATGTTTCAAGCTCTGGAGGGCCTCATAGAATAAACCAGCAGCAATTTTCCAAAGTTAATTTCTAGACCCATGAAATTTTCTGCTCGCCTCTTTCGCAGGGGCCTCGTATTTCTCTCTTGCCCTGGAGCCACAGAATTCTCTTGGCGGCCCTGGTTTTACGAACTAAATTGCAGTGAAATCGTAAACTAAACATGAATGTAGTACACTGTTAGCATTATGACAAACAAAATCCGCCAGTCCGAAGTAAATTATAAAGCAGTGTCAAGTTCATGTTGTTGTAGTTCAGCTTTACGCTGAACCAAGAACGAGTTCAATGCCCTTTTTGTCTAAAGACTTTATGGTGCCTAGAGCTTCCTTCCTTCCTTAATTGCCGAGCCTGTTCCAGGGATTGGCGGCCACTCTTGAGTACATCTTCCATCTATGTCTGTCGTAGGCGTTGTGAATGATGTCGTTTGGCTCTCCCTGAAATTGGGACATAAACGACATTCGTTGTCTACCTCTGTTGCGTTTCCCAGCAATCTTCCCCGTAAGAGCAAGGTTCACTAAGCCTTGTTTTCGTACCTAGAGCTAGGTTGCTTATAAACTAGTTATCTTGCAAAAAACGTATACTGTTTGTATAGACATTTTTTTATAAATAAAAAGTTTATAAGAAAATGAGGCTGAAATGGTCAATATCTTAAGAAAATCTTAAGAAAATCACCAGGCTCGATTCCAAAATTTAGTGTTTGTATTGTCCATAAATCGATATTTCGTCATTATTGCATTCAGAATGTTTAAGATGGAATTCAAATTCAAGTATACAATATTAGTAGCGAAATTGTAAACCATTTTAACCAGTTTATTTCAAAAAAAGTTAAGAAAAAGTTAAGAAAATCTCAGGCTCCATTTCGGGAAAAGTTAAGAAAATTGAGGCTCAGGCAAAATGATGGTTTTCTTATAAAAAGGACACGTGTATTAACATTTGAACTATCGATATGATAATGTTTGCTGTTCCGCTCTCGCTGTGTTTTTATAATGAGGAAACACGTCAAAGCTGAATAGTTAAGGATTTGAATACATTCCTTTGATTGTCAGGCGAAGCTAAAACTTTAGCGCGCAAGAATAATCTTAGAACAATTCTAGGTTCAAAGTCAAAAAATTTTTGAATGTTGAGACTTGGCGACAAATAAGGTATACTTACGAAGAAGAATGTATACTCTACAGGAACACACGTTTTTCTATATATATAAGAAAACAGTTTATAAGAAAATGAGGCTCAAATCGTCAAAATCTTAAGAAAATCGTAAGAAAATCACGAGGCTCGATGTCCAAAATTAAGTGTTTTATAGGCCAAAAATCGGTATTTCGTCGTTATTGCATTCAAAATGTTAAAGATGGAATTCAAATTCAAGTATACAATATTTCTAACGAAAGTGTAAACCACTCTAGCCAGTTTATTTCAGTAAAAGTTAAGAAAAATTTAAGAAAATCTCAGGCTCAATTTCGTGAAATGTTAAGAAAATTAGGTTCAGGCAAAATAATGATTTTCTTATAAAAAAAACTTGTATTGAGGTTAAAATCCACTGATATTTGGGGAAAATTTAAGAGTAATAGTGAATAATCACAGGTTCAAGGCTCATTAAGACATAGTGCACTTTCTTATTTGGGTTGTTTCAAGATCAAGTTTTATAATGTAGACACCAAATATACACGTTCCTTTTATGAGATAGTTTTTTGGTCCAATACTGAAACTTTCCTAACTTTTTCACGATTCCAGTATCAAAACTGTCTTAAGACTTTTTAACCAAAACTATTTGAGTTACTTTGTTTTGCGCATGCACATTAAGAGACAATAAAAAAAGCTCCACTTACACTTGAAATGATGATAAATCTTGGTAAAAAACAGAATTTTAACTGTTAAAGGGTAGCCAACGTCACATACATGACATTTTGTACACTGAAAAATCGAATTGTAAATACATAAACGCTAAAAAACTTNTTCTAAAGTCTCAAAAATCCAGTTCTGAACTTTCTTAACTTTTTGAGCAGGTGAGTTCTATTTTCTTATAAACCACTTTCTTATAGAAAAAACGTGTTATTTCAAAGTGATTTCTTACGAAGAAGAATGTATACTCTACAAGAATATTGAAAATAAAAAAGCTCCATGTACACTTGAAATGACGATAAAATCTTGATAAATAACAGAAATTAAACTGCTTAAATGTAACCAACATCACATACATGACACATTGCAGGCAGGTAAATCAAATTTTAAATACAAAAACATTAAAGTACTTTCTTAAGTCTCAAAACTCAAGTTTTCTTAATTTTGAGCAATTGAGCATTAGTTTCTTATAAACGAGTTTCTTATAAAAAAAGGCTTGTATTGTTCTGTTCTTGTTCTGTTCTTGTTCTGTTCATCTTTCAAGGGTATTTGACGGCGGTGTACAGTCTTCTAAAGAGCCTATAAGCTCTTATTTTTATAAGAGCCATCAAAACTGAAGTTCAGACTGGCTGTTCTTGATTTTTCCGAAATTTATGAGGCTGAATTGCTCTTAATTCGTAGGGTGTACAGAGACTCCGTAGCCGGGGGGTGGGGGGCTGCAGTTCACCACTTCTTTGCTAGTGCATAATATCATACAATAGATAGCCTATCATATCTAAGATAAGATTTACTGTGATACTCAAAAGGGGGCTTTTCTTGCAATCTAAAGGCGTACTTGTAAAAAATTTTAAGGGGCTCCACCTCTAACCCCCACTGCCACGCCCAATAGGAGGTTGCCACTTGCCCCCAGCTTCCTCACTCAAAAATGCGCTCCGGCGTTACTGGTTTAGGCGTTTCAGAAATACATGGAGAGACAGTATAAAAGATAACATTGGTNTTATTTTGATGAACTGAGAGCCCATATGCAGAATGCTACATCCGAGATGGTCTTTCTTGCATATCAATATTTGTTTTATTGAAAAAAGTTTATAAACGATTATGAATAGACAAAGTCAGCACAGTATCTAGCTTTGCTAGGGGCAACTACATTGCGAAAATCAAAGATGAGAAGTGACAAGGCTGTCAATTCTCCCCAGGCTGACAAGAAGGGCATGTCATGTCTGTATATAAATGGAAAGCTTATGCTTCGTTGTCCAAAATACATTTTAAGACAGTGCTTCAGCTTCAGCCTAATTTGTAACTTGTTCTTAATTTTCCACCACACTTCAGGCTCGTGTTCATATAAATTGTCCCTATATAAGAGTCTACCTATAAAAAGATCTTATATCAAAACGCTACAGTAAACACGAGAGGTACATTCCATAACGTCCTGTCCTAGTTATATACGCAAAGCCAAGTCGCAAGGGCCTACTGCACGTTCTTTTTTATAAGAAAACTGTCATTTTGCCTGAGCCTCAATTTTCCTAACTTTTCTCGGAATTGAGCTTGAAATTGTCTTAACTTTTTCTTAACTTTTACTGAAATAAACTGGCTAAAATGGTTTACACTTTCGTTGTTAACATTGTATACTTGAATTTGAGTTCTACCTTAAACATGTTGAATGAAATAACAACGAAATATCGATTTTTGACCAATAAAAACACTAGATTGTGGTATTGAGCCTCGTGATTTTCTTACGATTTCTTAAGCTTTTGAGCATTTCAGCCTCATTTTCTTACAAACTTTTTTCTTATAAAATAGCGTGTACTAATAAAAAAGGTGAAAGTAGTCCCGTATACTTTCGTACGCAGGGGAGTGCCGGTTAGAGAGGACACTTATCCTGAGCCACCGGCATATGAGATGGGGTGGCCAATTCCTTTCCTCGCCGCCTTTACCTCCCCAGTGTTCCCACTGGGCACCCATGTGCTACTGGGTGAACAGTGAGGCAGCATTCAGTCAGGCCTTCGAGTCGGGCTTAAACCGTAGACCTTCGGCACAGGAGTCATGCGCTGTAACAGCTATGCCACCTCGCCCGTACTACTACTAGTAGACAAGCCAAAAATTGTAATGACGAGTCGTAGGCCAGACATTGGGGCTTGGTGGGGGCATTTTCCCCACTATTCAGTACAGTAGAAACCCGCATAAAAGAACTTAGGTTTTTCCTGAGCAGCCTGGATAGGTTCTTAATTTGTAGATTGGTATTCTTAGTTCCAGCCTGTAGGGTTACAG
>OLMO02000278.1:3980487-3993345 GCA_900291935.2 Cassiopea xamachana | reverse complement strand
ATCCATAAGCTTAGCTATGAGCCTAAGATTATCGTGAGCTTAAATTTTGCATAAGTGCCAAAATTGGCATAATTATGGTTCTAGCATTGCAAAAAATCAAAGAAATATATTCAAATTTTACTGACGTCTTTCTTCATCATAAAACCATAGAAGAGCGGAATAGAGTAGTAAATATTATATCGATACTTGGAGCTCCCGCTAACTTTGGCTCGTTTTGGATTCCCCTTGAGATTTCCAGTTATTGGGGGTCCCAGTAAAGCGGACCTCTCGAAAATTAGGACTTAGTCCCACTTAATCGGAGGATCACGTAAGTTTTCATACATCACCAGTACTTCTAGTTTTGAAAATCCAAATTTCCTTCTATTTTTCCTTTTTTGGCAAATTTCCTTACCAAATTTTGAAAATTTCCTAACGACTTCCATCCACATACATTTGCAGTAAAAGCACTCAAAATGGCATAGTGTTAGTTCTGAAATGCTCTGGGACAGTAGTAAGAGGTGGGCATTGACCCTAAAAATTCACGGATGTTGTATATAGAAGTTCCCTATACCGTCACTTGTATCTCCTTAAAATTTCATTTCCCTCTATTTTCCTTCCAGATGGCAGGCAATGTAATGAGCAAAATACTACGCGTGCGGCAACTAGCACGTGCAAGAGATTTTGAGCGTACGGTCACACTACTAAGAAAATCTTTACATACACACGCTCAGATCAAATCAAGAAACAAAGAGAAGAGTGTTCAGGTGCAAAAAGATAAACATTGATCAAATAATTTCGTTCAAACGTCCAAACTACCGCAGTTTAAACGATAAATGTAAAAGCAATTCATCATCATCAGGCTAAACGCTGCTCCTGAAAGTCGGACGTAAGTGATGATTGTGGTCAATATGCTAAGGTGTAAAGTGTAAAGATAAGCTAAAAGCCATTACCGTTCCAGATGACGAAATCAGAATTTGAAGTCACCAGAAAACTTTCTAGAATACCTATTTGCGAGTGCGATCAATCACACATACAACTGAAATTGCGCGTGCATGGGCACATCCGCCTGCGATCGCACGCGCTACATGTCAAAGCCTTAAATGGCCAAATTCCCTTATGGTAAGGAAATTTCTTCTCAAGCGGAAGCAATGCATATCACCTCATACCTTCTTTTGTACATGCTCATTTTGACATGTTAATTTCTAATTTCATATATATGATATCAGTCCGTCAAAACTATTTTCCCTTCCATCTACATTTTACGCTTTGGAAAGTCATTAACTCTGGAAAATGACAGCTGGTTTACTTTATGAGGCCCCTTAGACTTTAAGTAATGGGTGCTATGGGGCCCCTTGAGGCTTCTGGCCCTGGGGCAATTTTTCTCCTCTCGGCGGCCCTGGCTTTATGATGCAGTAAAACATCAATAAAGATTAGGATATATTCCTTGATTTTTTTAGACGAAGGTACACCTTTGGTATATAAGAATAATTCTGGGCTCAAAATCAGAAAAATTCGACAATATTGAGGCTCGGAAAAAAGTTGGGTTTTCTGATAAAAAAGAGTGTAACGAGAGTATACTGTATATTGTTGTAATTGGCGTCAGTATGATAGTGATTCGCTCAGAACTCAAAACATCTATATGTCATGTTTCTTATGTTTGATCCCTCCAGTACTGCACTCTTTACTCTGTGTTTTCACTTGTTCTTTGATAGCGAAAAGCCGCATAAGACTTTACAAATCAAATTTGCGTGCAAACAAATTAAAGTGACCCCATACACACGCGTTAAGCTCATGTTCTGCGGGCTAAATGAAGTGTGACGACATACGACCCTCACAATCACTTTATCTCTCTTTTCATTTCTTTTTCAATCAGGGTTCGTAAACTCCTTAGACAATATTTCCAAAAACTTGTCCAAAACGAAATTAGCTACCATATTGCAAAACTATGACATACATTTTGAAAGCTCATAAAAAAGGAAAATCGTTATTTTCAATGTTGTATTTTATGAATTTTTTGGTGGATTACATTTTATATTATAGAGCGGTCATTCATTTAGTACGTACGCATGAAGGGGGGTCAAGCAAAAATGTACGCCATCTGTACAAGGGGGAGAGAGGTTGACACATCTTTGGTGAGGACTTTCATTTCTGCTTTATAAAACATTCATTATGATGATTTTCTTGTCTCTCAAATGTTTTACCGTTTTTTCTTTATGGAATTATTGATAAGATATTTTAAAAACATCCCCTTTAGAAATTTGGGGGTTGAGTCAGATCTTTAGATCGGTAGGAGTACGTACGCAACGGGGTGGGTCGTAGCAAGCGTACATCTGAGTACGATGGGGGAGGGGGGGTCAAATTCTGCCATTATGGTGCATACGAACTAATTGAATGAATGAATGGATTGAATTGTAAGTTGAATGACCCCACATTGTATAATGAACAAGCATAACATATACGGTGTTTAATACGACACTACACTTTAACCAGCTAAAGATAGTTAAGATTTCTCCCAAACGAAATTCCAAGCATAGCCATTTTGAAAAATCTCCGTTGTCCAAACTTTCCAGGTCCTGGAATATGACTATCACTTTCTTTTTCGTTCCAAAACTGTCCAAAGCTGTTACGAACTCTGTTTAATTTACCAGTGAAAAGAAACAGTAACGCATTTAAATGCCACATTGCGGTACATCAAATACAATCATTCCAGGAAAAGGTGGGATAGGTCGGCTACCTGTTGATGTGCACAATCCCCCTTTAAAATCAATGCCCTAGCCCCCTGATAATGCCCAAGAGAAACGTGGAATTTAGTGATTGGCTAATATTCTGTGTTTAACCCAAAGCGCCAATTAATGGCTTTCGAGTATTTTCTATAAATTCGTAGACATGCGGCATTTTCTGGTGGTGTTGGCCCGTGACCTTGATTTTGAATTTTGGCTTCCTGTGCCACTGAGCTTGACACTATGTCATACACTTTTGTACCGTCTATCTGCCATAGTTCGATGCATGCTTAGAAAAGGTACACCTTTGTACCTTCTATCTACCACAGTTCGGTACATGCTTAGAAATGGGTACACTTTTGTACCAGAACAAGTTTCAGCTGCGTTTGGATCTTCCCTAGTCACTCCTGTATCGGATTTCTTACCAATCTCGTAAAAGTTGAAACACAGATTTTAAAAGAGCTATCATAAGATCTAACAGCATATAAAGCTTACCTTCTGAGCAGCAACTGCTGTTGTGATGGCAGGTGAATGAATGCGCTGCAGTCGTATTCCTGCTTTTATATCCCCTGGCATGGCTGCATTCTCTCGTTTCATATGTGTGCGTTGTCATAGCGAAAGGGTCGTTGGCTTAAGTCTCCATTCAATCATGCTAGCACAGCCTGCGGAGACAAAACGACACATCAATAGAAATCAGGGGGACTCGTATCTCAAAAACACACTTACCGAGAATGACCGAATAACCGCCCAGTGTCGAATAACCGCCCCTACCAGAATAAGCGCCCGGGGAAAGAGCAACATTTAGCAATAAGTGCGGCTGTTCAATAAGCGCCCTGTTTAAGCAGGAGGGTTCTTTCCTTTGAAACGATTCTACAGGCATAAGTGAACTTAATTGAGTCTAACACAAAAAGTAAGCACTCTAATGTAGTCATATAACTATGCTGCTCATTATAAATGATAAAGAGTGGTCATCCGCACATTTTGGATTCCAAAGGTCAAATCAAGATGAAAATATTAAGGTTTTTCGTTATAAAAGTTTTTCAAGAGACGTTAATGATTATCAAGTTGACATTTGAACTTAAACAAATTGTGTTGAATGGTTGAGAATTCTGTTCTTGCTACCTGTACTGGGCCAATAGTTAATAAGTGCACCTGCCGAATAACCGCCCCTAAATGAATGATCAGAGGTGGAATTTTAAATAAGCGCCCTGGGCGGCTATTAGGTCATTTACGATATGGTATTACGATGCATGATTTTTTTATAAGAAACAACATTTTTTCCTTCAGCTTGTATCTCAATATTTTGCCAAATCCAGCCTCAGATGTTTCTTAACAGTTTCCTAAATTCTTCAGCAATAATAATAGTAAAATAATTTACTTATTTACAAAAGACTGGTATTGTATAGCTAAAGAGCTTATTTACACCTAATAATTTAGACTAAAGAGCTAATTTACACTACCTAAACCACGAACTCTATCATCTTTGATTTCAAGAACTTCTCAACTATGAAACTCATTACCATCCACTACTTTCCCTGAGTCCTACAACGTATCTGCATACAAATCTAACATCAGCAATCTTGATTTTGTCTCACTATTTGCTTAACCTCTCTCCCTTTTCTTAGTTTTTCCTTTGTCAGGGCTTTGCTATAGGCCCTAAGGCCTTCCCCTGATTTTACCTACTAAAACAAAAAAACTCTAAAACATAAAGGAAAGCAAACATAAATACTTAACATATACGCGAAAAGTAAAAAGATGGAAATGAAAATAGAGATTACTAGGTCAAGAAACCAACTTGCGCTACATAGTGTTTACATAGTCTACAGGGGCATTTTCCTGACCTTTGCTTGATAAAGCTTTTGAAATCGTATATAGTTCTGGAATTCTTGGCTTCATTTGGCACTGTATGCCACAGTGAGCAGCCTAGAAACACAGCACAATGTATTTCGTTAGATACAGTCTTGACTCGTTGTAAGTTACGTCGATCAGGGAGCATTCATAAAGTATCAGGGGGAGTGGGGTGGGGGCAAATGAAGAAATGGCTCCAAAAATTTTGTACCCCATTGAAACATGCAAAAATCTTTTGGAAGCCCAGTCTAGGGAAGCAAAATATTTGATAACCGAGCCAATCAAATTAAATGCAAGTTTTAAGTTAGATTGAATCCTTTTTTGAGCCCAAACATTATTGTTTTCATCATTTATATTAGTGCTTCAATCATTACTTTCTCTGCTGTATTAGTTCATTAGTTCGTTTGGTCATTTGAAAAAAGGGGAATGTCCTGGAAAGTAACAATTTGTTGCATGTAGTGAGAGTTTCTGTTTGGCAACGTTGTTAGTAACAGCATAAGCCAAAGTATCTTTAAGGGAAAGTTGACTACTGGGCAAAACCTCTTACTTAAGCTGTTTGAAATACATAAGAGAGAGGTTGCAAATCCTTGAACTAGAGCATGGCAGTTCAGAATTGAGGAAGAAGCAGCTCAAAGGTCTTGAGGGTGAGAATAAGAAGGGAGAAGAATGAATCCTGTGGATCAAAAAATTTATAGTTCTTGCTCACAGAAAGAGAACTTTAAGAAACTTTGTAGTCGTTAGTCTCAAAACATGAAAATCCTGCATATCATGATTTTGTGATCGAGATAACTTTTGATTCAATAAAGATATTCTGATAAAAGTTTAATGATATTATTTTCATAGTGCTATTTATGCAAGGACCCTTTAATGCAATCAATGCATAGCTGTCTGTTAGATTCTAGTGCAGTTCTACTTTGCAATGTCATAAAATTCTGCAAATTGAAGCAATTTTCAAGTTATACTTGACTTTATGTAAATTTGTTTGAGATACAAAGGTCTATTGCATAGGGCCAGATCCAAGCAGACTCCTTGAAGTTTTGTCTTGACACTATAAAGGAATCTGGAGAATATTTTGGGCATAACTGTATACCTATAAAGGGTTCTTCCACCTTGAAATTATTACACTCTGCAACAATAGTTGGATATTCTCCAGGTAACCTCCACTATACCACCTCTGGTTTTATCTATATATTATAACAGCAAACTTCTTAGATAATCTTAACATTCTATTTCATAAGCCAGCTTGAAAGTTGTTATATATTTAATACCCCAGTTTCAACACGTATCAAAATTTCATACCCCAGCTCAATTCACTCTGACCCGGTCTCCCCGATACTTAATGAATGCTCCCTTATTCATTCTTAGATTATGTGATGTGCTTTTCTGCGCTAAAGACTTTTTCATAAAGCAAAATTGAAACTTCCACTAATGATAAAAACTCTGACTAGGCAACTGTGACTCGAGAAACAGAATTTTCAGATTTTTTTGAAACATGCAATAGATGTTGCTACTGTGTTGTTTCTAGTTTGATTTAAAATGTTTTTGAAATATTAGTTCTCTCGTGTTCACCCTGCCGTGTTTCTTTAAGTGTTTCTTAATATTTGCCTAAATTCAGCCTTATGTTTACACGTATGTTTCTTATACAGGAGAGTGTAGAGCTGATGGACAAAATCATAAAATTTCACACAAAATCACAAAGTTCCAAGGATGGCATTATGAGATGTAAAGGGGAAGCAATTGCCTCCCCCCCAAAACATTCCAGCAAAAACACACCATTTACACCCCAATACAAAACAAGAGAAGTTTGCGGCACTATGACTTGCCTAAAATAAAAAGTTGCTGTTGAAGGTGTGTTTTTTAAACTAGCGGCGCTAGAGCTCTTCTAGGTTTTTCAGCACATCATGATTTGTTCGCTAGCGCCACCCCTATCAAGACTGAATTATAAAATCACAAAAAATGTAGACTAGTGTGAGCAGCAAGTTACCCCTCAAGTCCTCCTGACATGCTATTACTGTGAGCAAAACCATTTACGTAGCTAGAAGAATTGTTCTAGAGGGACAAAACATGCTTGTTGGGGGTGGAGGGATTTTATCTGAGTATCCAATCTCCAGATCAATTTTCTGTTGGAGGTAAAACCATACCAGATTTTTCATTTGGGGTGCTTTGCTGCCCCACTACCCTGCAGCTTCCGAGCCAGGTTCGTGGGTAGGGAAAAGTACTCTATGCCCCCTTGCAAGATTTTTTTGCTACTTAAACCTATCCCTCCTTATATCAGAGATAATGCAAAGCACTGAAGCTACATAGAAATACTGGTAACCGTACCCTATCTCTTATGTTGCTTCCTGAACCCTGGGCAGTGATAAAATCATTTACTAGCCATAATCATTTGCTAGCTATAATCCCCAATGAATTACTTGAGTAAGGAATTAGAGAGGTAAATGAAAAGCCACATTGATTAGATTTAAAAGAGTATTAATTGCCCCTTCTCGCATTTCCTTTCTTAACGCCGCCTCCCCTCTATTCGACGCGACCTTTCAATAAACGCCGCATGTACCGAGCGTGTAAATGAAATCATCTCTACCGGGACAGCACGACCCTCAATAGTTTACTTTTCATGATCAATAAAAATCTCTTTCTTCTAAGTATCCCCATCCAGTAAACGCCACGCCTAAAACCTTTAACATTTCGTAAACGCCATGGAGTTATAAGAGGAAATGCAGCACAGTTCTTATTTAACACCTATTTTTAATGCTGGAAGGGCGAGAACTCCAACTGTAGACTTTGCAAAATATATATACCACAGGTTGGGTACCTAACATGATATGTATCAATTTTTATTTTACACCTGTAATATATTTGAACTTTTTAAGCCAGTAGGCCTCAAGTAGCAGTAAATTTGCTATCTTAATTTCTTTTGCTTACTATAAATAAATTTTGGATATTGATATTGATGATGATGAATTACATTGGCAACATCTAACCCTTATTGCTTACTGCTTGATGAAGAATTCGGTTAGTTTCCCCGGAAGGACGTTCCACTAAATCTTCTCTAGACCCCATCCTGAGTTGATGCCCACAAAATGGCGTGCCACAATCTACGGTTTTACAGCAAAGAAAAACTTATTGTTGTTGAAGGGAAGCAATTGCTGAACAATGGAGTATACATTCTTTTTTTACAAGAATACCTAACTGTTTCTCGAGCCTCAGTAGTCTAAAATTTTTCTGATTTTGAGCCTAGAATTATTCTTAATACCAAAGGTGTAACTTCGCTTATAACCTTAAGGAATAAATTCCAATCTTTTCTGATGTTTTACTACATCATAAAACTAAGCAAGAGTTTATATTTTGCATCGATAATGCAAGAGTACATCTGAAAGCAGTATTATAACTAGGATATAAAAATCCTTATGTCTTGGTGAAGCCTGAGCCTCGAATTATTCTTAATGTATCTAAATAAATTTCAGTGATTTTATAGATTTGTATACTTATAGACAGTATCCTTATAGACTTTATTCTTGTTTAAAAAAATGAAAATAAATATAGAAAATGAAGTAAGCAACGGTTTTTTATAGAATCCGGTCTATACGTAAAAACTAAGAAAATTTTAGTAATATGTCTTGATTCAGGTTTCTTATGAAAATCGTGTATCTTGCTAGCAAAGGTAAACAGAAGTTACAATAATGAATGTCGTAG
The DNA here is from genome assembly GCA_900291935.2 of Cassiopea xamachana. Lineage (NCBI taxonomy): Eukaryota > Metazoa > Cnidaria > Scyphozoa > Rhizostomeae > Cassiopeidae > Cassiopea > Cassiopea xamachana. Next base: position 3,985,105 of record OLMO02000278.1, on the reverse strand, counting down.
GTTACACTTGCTGCGCTGCCAGTAATTGACCAGCCAACTCGGATCTTTTGGGAAACGAGTTGATGGATCGCGTACAATGTTGAACTCAAGAACAAAAGAACATTCAAGAAGCTTATAATAGACTTTCAGATAAGGTTTTTGTGTATCATGTTTTTCAGTTTTCAATGTTTTTGATGTCTGAGAATATTCTGTTTTCTGCATTCACATTTTTCTCTGTAATCTCAACCTTTTTTGATGTAAATCGGATCACTTTGCTGAATTCCTGCTGGTTATCTTCAAAATAAAACAATGAATATTACTATTAACAGCTGATGAGAATAAAGACAGTAATATGGCAGTTCTCGAAGAGATTTTGCCCGTTCTAGTAAGTTGAGGTCACGCATGCAGATAATGTCAGAACAAGGCTATCAGGTCAGCTCCTTGTTTCTAGGCTAAATCCAATAGAAAAGGGCCAACTTTGGTCAAAACCAGAAGCGAGGCAGTAGGACAATAGTAGGTTGAAAACGAGATAAATAATGATGCCATTTTGACCAGCTTTGTAAACTTGGTTTTGGAATGAAAAATTATGGAAATGCATGATCAAAGAGCTGGCACAAGATTTTGACTGAATACAACAATGCTGAATCTAAATCTGAATGATTCTTTGTCTTCGTTGTTAACCAAAATCATCACTACGTGTTCTAGAATAAAAACTAAGTGTGCAATTTCTAAAAGGCCAAATTTCTAAATTTGGCCTAAAATGGGATTAATGATACTGATGATATTGATCTTGATGATGAGTATGATGATGATGATAATGATTATGATTATAATGATGTTGATGTCTCACGTTGCGCGTGAGATGCCTGAAGAGATTGATAAAGATTTAGCTTGGCAGTGGTTGGTGCAGTGTGACCTCAAAGTACAAACTGAAGCAACGATTTGCGCCGCACAAGAACAAGCATTAAGAACAAATTATATAAAGAATAAAATTGACAAAACATCGGAAAATCCATTATGTAGAATGTGTAGGGAAAAGGGAGAAACTGTGCAGCATATAATATGTGAATGTAAAAAACTAGCGCAACGTGAGTATAAAAGAAGACATGACACAGTTGCAAAATTGGTTTACTGAACATTGTGCGAGAAGCATAACCTAGAGAGAACAGAGAGGTGGTACGAGCATTGCCCTAATGGAGTTGTGGAAAATGATGATGTAAAATTGATCTGGGATATAAATATTCAATGTGATAATATTATTGAGGCAAGGAGACCAGACTTAATCTTGGTGGATAAAAAGGGAAAATCATGTGTCATCGTCGATATTGCTGTACCAGGAGATTATAGAGTACGTGAGAAAGAACTCGAAAAGATTGAAAAATATCAAAATTTGAAGATAGAGCTGAAAAGGCTGTGGTCGCTGAAAAGAGTAGAGATTGTAACAGTAGTTGTAGGAGCTCTGGGGTGCATTAGCAAGGGCTTTAGTAGATGGATGGACATATTTGTTATTAAACTAAGCATTGGAATGGTACAGAAATCAGTCTTGTTGGGAACTGCTAGGATACTCAGGAAAGTCTTAGACATGTAAAGTGAAAGCACCCTCTTGGCCTTTGGCTACTTGTTGTAGCCCGCCCATGAGGAATATGTCGGCAATAAGAACTGCCTGTGCTAAAGCGAAAAGACAATAAAATAATAATGGCGAGCCTATGGTTTGTGACCTCCACGTGGTAGTGAGCCGCACAGAGAGGCAACTGCCCTGAAGTTGATAGTGATTTATGTCGATAGCGATTCATAGCCGACTCCATCACCTCTTTTAAACAAATGATAAGCGAAAAACGGGCCCTAGGGTCATTCCTAGGCCCCTTTGAGGGGCGAAATGGGGAAAAAGATGGTATAAGCTAGCATATGGTTGAAAATCTTGCGGTGGTGAGCGGGAACAGAAAGTAACTGTAGGTATACCAGAGAGGATGGAGTTTAACCGACTGAGTGTCCTTTTTAAACATTAAACATATGATCCATGGGCCCTAGCAGGTATGTGCTGATGGGGGCGTCGCGCCCCCCCTCATATTTTCAAATTTGGAAGAAAGTCATCCAAAAGTCAGTCACGCTGCACAGAGTTCGCCATACTATTTTCTGTGACCTTTCTTTTTTGGTAAAGATAGTTGGCCAATTGGTCCAAACGCCCTCCCCAACAGAAGGTGTCTCAGCACAGCACTGGGCCCATGGGCCCTAGAGGCAGTCTTAGGTACCGGGAGGAAGAAAAAGATTATTATGATGATAAGAATGCGATATTGATGGCGCTGATGATGATGTTGTTAGTAATTATATCATCCCAGGGATGTATGATGCATTTAAAAGGAGGGGCCCATGAATTAAGGGGCACACTCTCAAGTACATTTAAAAAGGGTAACTATTTAAGCTGCGTATGGGGCACTTTGCATACAAATTTATGAGAAGTGGAAGGGTATGTGTCCCCTGTGCCACTGTGCTCTTGATTCCAGGCTCTGCAAAATACACTATAATTTCATCATTATGAATTTATTAATCAAGTACAACAACAACAACAAAACAACAACAACAACAATAAATTTAACGCTAAAAATACATTTAATACAGTATGAATTGACTAAAGAGGGGCTCCCTAAGCATTGCATCAAATCAGAACAAGGGTCAAAGATGACTTGCTTAAAGTAAATGTAGACATGGAGCTTCAGAAAGATTGGCCTGTAAAATTCCCTTAAAATTCTTGTGGAAAGATTAGGATATAGGGCGTTTTTGAGGCAGGTCAAGATGAGCATGGATTAATAGGTCTCTGAATAGTTGAGTCCGCCTCAATGACAAAGGTCCTCTAAACAGTAGCAAGATCTTCAAATATCAATTCTATGCTGATACATTCTCACAGTTCCTTCAACATATATTTCTCCCACTTATGTAACTCTCTCGTTCTTCAACATTCAAGTAACAGTGGGAATATGGCCTTCCTTGAGCAGAATATTACACGCTTTTTGTTGGCTAAAGACGGATTTCCACGAGGGGAATTGTGCAGCGAATTCACTGCGAAAATTTAATAGGCGAATTTGTGTTTTGATTTCCACGCAAAAGCAAATTTTGGCGCCTCTTTCGTTACTGATAAGCTACATCATGACTCCAAACGTAAACACGCTGCTATTAAATAGAAAGAGAATTCTCATTTTGAACTTAATGCTATTGCATCGTAAAAAGCAGAAGTCAAAGAAAAGTGCTTGGGTAAGAAAGATATTCGCAAACTGTACCAAGGAAGGAGAATTCCACTTGCTAGTGAGAGATTTAAGATTGCATGATCATCAGTATCAATGCTTCCTGCACTCTCCTTGGTTTGAAGCGCATGCGAAGCTTTTCACCGCGAAAAGTAGAACTTGTTTCTACTTTTTCAAGTGCTCACTGCGAAAGCAAATTACTCAAACTGCGCATGCTTAGTTAAGTTTCGCGGCGACTTCGCTGCACAATTCACCTCGTGGAAATCCGCCTTAAAAACATGGATAGGCACCTAGTACTAAAAGTTTCTTAATATGGCATGGAAAATTTTGGAATTTAGTCCTAGAAATTTCTTAATTGGTTTCTTGTTTTCGATACCAAAAGCTGCCTCAATGTTTGGAAGTCAAGTTTCTCTGGATAGAGATAAACACTAATCATCATAAAAAGCCCCTAAGCAGATCAAGATCAAAAGTTGCCACCTTTTCTAAAATAATGAAACTGAAATTAAGACATATAAGAAATAATTACAAAATACACCATTATGATTATGACGTCATAATGACACCTGAATTTTATCTCAGCAGTTACTATTCATAAAAATATACTCCAAGCCAGTGGTGTTCAACCTTTTTGATGGAGAGCGGGACCCTAAGGCAATATTCCAGTAGCTCGAGGACCCCTATTCACATATCTGCAAAAGAGAATTCAACAAATACTGTTGATCATAGCACTTGTGCAACTCCTGGCGAAACCCCTAGACTGCACTGGCAGAACCCTGGGGTTCCGAGGAACTCCGGTCAAAAACTACTGATCTAATGTTTCCAAATTGCTCTATAGTATATTACTTGAGTTTCTTAAACTTTGGCTAGCCTAGCACTGGTTTCTTATATAATGAAAAACGTGTATTTGAAGTCAATGGTGAATTACAAAACTGAAAAGGGACGTAACGCCTTGTACACGAGAATTGACTAAGGTCATCACCTAATGTGATAGATAACTAAGATATAATGGAAAAATGTATTAGGTGATAATGGATAGAAGCCATGCTTAACAACATAAACCACGCCCTATTCGTGTTGATTAGAAGTTAAGATCACATTCTAAAATATACTATCGAGTTTAAATAGAATTAACCTGGAAAGGGCATAAGTTCATTTTGCATTAGCTTTTTTCCGCGATAGAAAATTTGCATAGAAGTTTGATAAGCAAAATTTCATGCTTGCATTTCGTTGCGTCAAATGAGTAAAAACGATCGAGCAGTTTGTTTATGATGATGAAAAAGGAGATACTAATTACGGTGATCAGTCATGATGGTGATGCTGATGATGAAGATGATAATAATACAGGTGGTGATGATGATGATGATGATGATGATGATGATGATGATGATGATGATGATGATGAT
>OLMO02000278.1:3953868-3980387 GCA_900291935.2 Cassiopea xamachana | reverse complement strand
GGTGGTGGTGATAATAATGCTGATGACAATAACAATAGCTAGCCCATGGTTGGAGACCTCCACGTGGTGGTAAGCGGGCATAGAGGGACAGCTGCCCTTAAGTTAATAGTGGTTTACGTCGCAGAGATTCAGAATTAGGGCCGGTGTTGATGACCTGTGGCAAACTTTCCAGCCAGGCCCCTTCAGTGAAAAGCATAAAGTTAGGTTCGTGGTATCTCATTAGTTAAGATAATTATTATTGCTATTAATTCTTCATTTAATGTGACTAACTATATATAGCTAAAAGCTAATTAACGCCAACTGGAACAGATTGAAGCGCTTGTTCTTATACACTTTTGAGCCAGCCAAGGTACTAGCCATTTAATCAACTACTGTCACTAAAAAACAAGATCACGGAAAACAATATGGCCAATGTTCTTGCCTTCAATGCCCCCCCCCCCCCCCCAATAAACACATCGTTGTCTATAAGGTACATTGCAATGCCATGCCCAGGCTTTGATCATGCCTCAAACACCGTATTAATTAGGTTCCCAGTCAAGTATATCTTAGTATAGTTTTGTAGGTGCGGGTTCTATTCAAGGGACAATCATAAGTGTAAGAGAAGGCGTGGCAAGGGGCTGCAGCCCCACTTAGTTGGGCAGGAATTCCCTGCATTTAGAAAATTCTCCTGGAAAGAACAAAAGGAAATTCGGGCAACTTTTTTGACTACTTTCCAAAACGCTTTACTTATTCGGGCAGAAATGTTACAGCTCCTTAACTTTGAAGTCATCCTACGCCCATGAGGACGAGTAGCATTTACTGGTGTAAATGTTCTACTTTTGAGACGAGATCGAATGTCTGAAGATTAACTGTTACATTCGTGTAGTAATTTAGGGTTCATAGCTAATAAGTAAATTAAATTTCCTTGAATTTTCCTTTGACTGGTAATCAAAAACACGCTCTTTTCCTTGACCACCATTTCATGCATGTCCAAAAGTAATTAAAGAGCATAGTAAGTTAAATACAAAGTAGGCAGCACATAGCAACCTAGCAGATAGGATATGTGCTGATAGTTGTTATGACACTATCCTAAGTTATATGTATGGCTCACAACATATGGAACAACCACTTCGTTAAAATCCATGCAGGGGTTAATGATAATGACTTGTGGACTAGCCAATTTAGTTCTCTGACTTTCTGACTTGGACAACATGCTAAAAAAAAATTCCTTGACTATTCCAGATTTTCCTACAATAAACCTGGCTTACAAAACTGCCCTGCTTTACCATAATTACACGCTCATCAAAAATGTTCCTGGAGGGCCTGACTCCCCGCCCCCCTGTCAGACCAACACTGGTGACAAAGAGTAGTCAGGTAGAGAATACAAACCCTCAGTGTCCTCATCCGCTTTTCCAAGCTGAGGGTGTGCTGCGCTCAACAAAGTTTGTTTATACTCGTGAAATGAATCAATGACATGGGCCACTACGAAGCATGCTGAGAGGGGGCTCATAGGGACTCAGCTCCTCTTGTTAAATTATGAAAGCTTTTATTAGGAGGCACTCAGTCCACCTCTCCTTTGTCGAGCATATATCTCCTACAACACAGCGTCTCTAGTTACATTTTTAGAATAGTGCCGCTGAGCCCTACCTAGTCGTTCCCAAGTGGACGAAGCCTAGAACTGGATTCCTTTACTGATGCTTTTACGCCAGTGTTCTCGAACCTCTTTGCAGGAGCAAAACCCTAAGGAAGCATACCAGTGGCTCCAGGAAGCTCTAATTACATCTGCAGAGGGGAATTAAAATTTACTATTGATCTTAGCATTTGGGTAATTTCTGGCGGAACCTTGGAGTGCGCTGGGGGACCCTAGGGTTCCGCAGAATGCTCGTTGAAAACTACAGCTCTGAGCGGAAACAACTTGAGCTTGTTTGCTAAAGTGAAATGTAGTAGACGTGGAGCAATAAAAAGAGTGATTTATGCATCTAAATACGTAAAACATATCAATATCACCTACTGTATCTTTCAGGAATGATGTAGTTATCAACAGAGGTGCTTTTTGCTTGGTAATCTGCAGGAATGGTTCCGCATTTAGATGAAACGTGGCCAAGGGTTCAGGTCTTAAATCAAAGATACATGTTTTGATGAGGTACAAACGAACGACTAAACAAATGAAATTGGTCGTTTACTTTAATAATTTTTGTCCTCCTTAGAATATATCAGTATTCCTTAACCTTTTTGGAGGTACTGAACCCCACAAGTTCCATATATACGTTCATCGAGCCCTTTGTAATTGGAAAAATAAGATGTGCTTTATTTTTTCAAAATTCAAAGCATAGGTATCTAATTTTGTTAGTGCACAAACTGTTCCATGCATCATTTGCTCACAAAATCACTGTGTTCAAAGGACAAAACCAAAAAAGCATGAATGTCACACGAGTCATACGAGTGGGGTGAACCAAACAGCCGAGCCCCTGAAACTGACTCACCGAGCCCCTAAGACAGGGTTTTTTCAAAGAAAAATTTAGAACTGCAAATACAATCCAACGATGCTATGTTGATGAGTTAAATTCTAGTTGCAGATGGGGTTTAACTACTTGCTTTTAGCGAAAAAGAGTAGATAAATAACCCAGGATTTGAACCATCATCATCAACACTTTGTTTAACGTAGGCTTACAAAAATAAAAAAAACAGATAGCTAATTTACAGCTAATTTGAACCTACTTTATAATATTTACAAAAATACAAACTTAACGTTAAAATGAATGTATATATACATACGTAATGATAGCAAGATAAAAGTATGAAAAACAACTATATTAAAAACCCCTCACGTTGGATATATGGTCTGCAGAGCTTACAGTTGCATCTATCGCTGTTCTAATGTTTAATTTTGAAAATAGAGAGGGTACTTGATTGTTTTCTATCGTGTGGCAAATACTGCCATAGTTAATTTCAAAGATAGGCTAGGTTCTTTATTGTAACGGTTGGTTGTTAATGATAATTATGAGAAATAATTTGCAAATAATTAGAGTTTTCTTCTAATTATTTCTACTTTTTAATTAACGTAAGGAAGATAAGGTTTTTCATGAAGATTATAGACAAGTATCAAGATTCATTTTTTCCTTCAAAATTAAGGCTATATTATTTGATATGTAAAAGTTAAAGAAAGACACTTACAAAAAAGCCACTATATGGTTAAAGAATGGCACATTAGGGTGGACCAATGATAGACGTTTATTTGCATAAAAGAAAATAGCCTGTAGGAGAAAAAGAACATTGCACATAGAACATTTAGCACATACATAGAGAATTAGAGTCTAAGGCTATAGTTACACGAGAACTTTGGAACGGCTCTGTATGGAACCGTTCCGCGTAGGTATGGATAGGCTTCCCGTTTACACGATGTCTTGGAACCGTTCTCTACAGAATCTTTCCTTTCAATGTACTCACTCATGAACAGGCCCAAACGATAGCTTCTCTCTCGATTCATCAGGAACAAGAGAAATTCTTGAAAAAGTTTTCCCCTCCCTCAGTCTGCAATGGCCGCTCTTGGCTGAACTTCTACACTTTTTGAACATTCGATCACTACGCTCTTATAAACCATTTTCTTAAACAAGCCCGTATTATTGACACAGAAAAAGAATAAGGAAGGGAGGAATAATTGCAATAAACATAAAAAGTTAAAGCCTGAAGGAGTGTAGAGTTGCTAATGTTTTCTAATGTTTACATGTTTTCTCAATGAATTTCATTCAATTCCTCGAAATTTTCCTCCAACAATGTTATATGTACGTTTTCTGATTGTAACCGGCCTAAAGGGCCTAAGTATGCGAACACTGTAAAAACAAGAATGAACAGAGGTTTCATGGTGAACAATCCAAACCTCACTAATTCTCTACAGTCTCTCTCCCATCGTCATCTTTTTGCAAATCTTTCCATATTCTACCGCTATTTTCACGGATATTGCTCTCAGGAATTCAAGAATATTATTCCTGATCCAGTGAGGCGTGTTCGAACCACCAGAAGCTCTACCAATTCACACCCTTTCCAAGTACAATACCTAATCCACGAACTCTATCTCACAAATCATCTTTCATTCCTAGAACTTCTCAACTATGGAACTCATTGCCACCCACTACTTTCCCTGAATCCTACAATTTGTCATCTTTTAAATCTAACATCAACAAACTAGATCTTGTCTCCCTTTCTACTTAAACTTCCCCTCATTCTCTCAGTTTTTCCTTTGTCGGGGCTTTTTTATAGGCCCCACAGCCTTTCTCCGACATTGCTTACTAAAAAAGAATGTTTGTAATTCTAAATTCAGGGTAGAAACACGCTTAGAACATGGTTGGCCATAGAAAACACCTATTTCCACTGATAACAACTGGTTTCACACTATTGTCACTTTTGCAGCTTATAAAGCGTTTTAAAGCTGCATATAATGTAAAAACGTAAACTAATGCTATTTTCATGGGGAAAAATTGGCTAATCTACTAGAATCAGTGCAAATGTACGCGTAAAACAAGTTTTTTCAATGAATTTCACTCATTTCCTCGAAATTTTCCTCCAACAATGTTATATGCACGTTTGCTCATTGTAATGACTAATGTTTTCTAAAGTGTAAGTTGACCAGACGAAGATTGCCTAGTAGACGTGTACGAGGGGCAAATCTTGCACATGTCATTGGAAAACCTGCAAAAATCTCTAAAATACACGTTTTTTTTATAAGAAAAAAGTTTATAAGAAAATGAGACTCAAACGTCAAAATCTTAAGAAAATCTTAAGAAAATCAAGAGGCTCAATTTCCAAAATTGAGCTTTTTTATTGGCCAAAAGTCGAAATTTCGTCATTATTGCATTCAAAATGTTGAAGATGGACTTCAAATTTAAGTGTGCAATGTTAGTAACGAATGTTTAACCCATTTTAGCCAATTCTAGAAAAAGTTAAGAAAAGTTTAAGAAAATTTCAGGCTCAATTTCGGGAAAAGCTAAGTAAATTGAAGCTCAAGCAAAATTACGGTTTTCTTTAAAAAAAATGTATCTGAAAAATCTTTAAAAATTGTTGTTAACTTTATGCGCGGAGGAGCGCTACACGTGACAAAGTTTCCAGCAAAAATCGTTGAAACTTTTAAAGGCCTCAAAGCATTTGCAAACCATCTCTACCTTCTCAAAAAACTTTCTGAAAACCTCAAAATTCTTCAAAAGAATAAAGACGAAAGTCTCAAATCTATAAAGTAGCAACAATTCTTATATATCCTAAAAAGTCTCATAAACCAGAACACAGTTAGATATAAAATCTTCCTAGCATTTGAATAGCTTGGAAATCTTAAGAATCTCATGCACTTTCACGTTCAAGGGGGCAAATCACGGTGATTAGCCTCCTTGAACATGTACATTAGGAAAGCCTCTCAAAATTTGCTTTGCGCATAGTTTGGGCACTATTAACAGTGTACAGTTCATCCAAATAAAAAACAGACTCATCAATTTCTTTGAAATGAGAGAAGAATTGGGGTGTGATCTTAGGAGGGCAGTTCTAGTCATAAAGCCTTTCAGAACGCATATTGATTTAACACTAAATGCCAGTTTTCAAGAAGAATTGCTCCGCCCTGAAACTAGCTTGGTCACTTGAACTTTGATGGAGATCAACAAAAATATGCAAGGATCATTCTTGAGCTTGGGCACCTAGTTATATAAGAAACTCATAAATTTGGTCCAGCAAGAAAGCGTTTTAATTCATTAAACCTTGAGCTTACGGTTTCTCACAAGGTTGTAATTAAGTATTCTGTCTTCAAAAGAAAAGTTTGTCTACAATAGTCTTTTACTTTGAAGAGATTTACCGAGCACTCCGCGCCCCTCTTCACACCACTGACTAGGGGTGTACCTCTTAAAGGTATGTGGGATGCATCAGCCCCTACTTCCTATGGCAATTGGAAAATACATGGCTGTAGCGGATATTAAGGGGGCAATGGGGGCAAAGAGTCTCCAGCTGCCATTGAGTCTGCAAATTGTTGTCAAAAGTAGTGACATAGACTAAATGCACGCTTTCTCAATATGCAAACCAGTTTTTGCCTTAGTCTCAATTTCCTTGGAAGCTTTTTCTTTATGAAAGACACCTATGCTCGGCCTATACTTGAAAAATTCTCGACTGCTTCTAAAATACTCGGCGAATTTAGCATCTCTGCCCCCTGACTTTTAGCACCTCTGCCCCCTGATTTTTTTTAAAAACCGCCACTGGTACATGGGATAGTGGGAAGCTCGTAAATCAGTTCAGAACTTCGTGGATCAGTGCGTAAAATCATTGATCAGTCGTTAATATCATAAATCAGTGCACCAAAATCATAGATCAAGCTGTAATATCACTGATCAGTTCGTAAATCATTAATCAGACCGTAAAATAAATTATCAGTAAGCAAAATCACTTATCAATATGTAAAATATAGGATCAATAGTACAATAATTTTTCTTAAGTTTGATGTCCTCGACTCCTTTATACATTGGAAAATATGTCGTTCTATAAACGTTTTCTATAGGTACTTTATAAGAAATTCATGAACTTCATAAGAACTCATAACAACTTCATAAGTACAAGTACTTCATAAGAAAATCGTGCTCAGCTGCTCAAAAATTTCAGAAAAGTAAGTACTGCATTTTTGAAACTTAAGAGAGCTTTGTAAATGTATATGTGTTTAGACCTTGATTTAAACCTAAGAAAGTTTAAACTTGTATCTGTATTTGAATTTCGGTTTTTCGATTCGAGCGAAATTAGATTCGATCGAAATTAGATTCGATACCTTATTTTTGTACAAAATGTTATATATGTTATGTTGGTTGCCCTTTAACAGTTTGACTTTTTCTGTTTACTAAGGTATGCAATCATTTCAAGTATGACACTCCTTCGCTTTCCACTCACGTGCAATAACAAACGTTGGAACTCAAAATTTTTGCTAAGAAATTCTTAAGAAAATCTTGATACTGGAATCGTGAAAGTGCTACAATAAAGCTTCAGCACCGGGCAGAAAAAATTCCTTGTAAAAAAAGTGTATTCTTTATGCTCTCTTGCAGCTTATCAATACCTACATTTTACCGTCCCAACCTATTTCAGGCGCGCAACTAGGAATTTTCGAGGGCAGGGGACCAATCCACGAAAATGGGCATACTAGAACTTTTTAAAGAAGATACGGTCATCGAATACTGTTTTTCAGATTCATAACTGGAGGAGATACTGTAGGAGGTTTAATGATATTGTTGCTCTGAATGCCAGTGATTCTTATTGCTATTTCCTATCACAGTGGGGTAAGGAAAATGGGGGCAGGAACATAGCCCCTTGAAAAATTCTGGGACCATCTCTTACATGTAAGAGAAACACCGTTCTTGAATAGAGAGGGCACTATAAAAAGGGTACTTTCGTTCTTTTGCTGAAAAGGGCAGGGGGTCTAGACACCCAGGACCCTTCCCCTAATTGCACGCCTAACTTTCTGCATTTTTGAGGTATGGCTGTCTAACTACAGCTAATATAACTCGCAGACTGTCCCAGACATCTCAGCTTGATTGTGAAGAGCAGGATCAAGACGACGACATAAAGAAGTTCGAAAGTGACACTACTTTGTCATCACCTCTTCATTATGCACTCCCATGCCACTTAAATGAAGATGGGAGAAAAAGTATGCCTGAGCACTTTTGCTTTGCCAAAAAGTGCTCTCTCGTTCAGCTGTGTATACTAGTACATAAGTGTCATCTTTTTCCTAGCAAAAGCAACTGAGTTGAGCATCAAATTCCTTTTCGCTAGATAGGAGTATATGGGATCAGTCGCAGTAGCAGTGCTCTCACTTTCCTTTACGTAAAATTCCTTGGATTTTCACAAGTATCTCCATAGATCGCAAAAAATTCCTCAGATGTCCTAAACAGTATCTGTTCGCTTCCCAAAAAGCATTCTGAGGGCAGCAAAGAGTGGAATTGTGCTTTTATAAATGTCAAAGTCAGTATTGTAAAAAAATGGACACGTCCAGACTACATTTCCCACCATTCAAGCAAGTTTGACAACACGTCAAGCTGTACACCCTTAACAGAAAAACCTGAGGAACCTTGCAATTTGAAAAATTCTATAACTGCAAATAATCAACAAATAGGGAGCCGGTTCCATTCATTTACAGCCAAAATTTGTGTAGATACATTTATAAAGCTTCTTTCCTACCTTATTTTTGCTTTTAGTCTTTATAGTTTTAGCCAAAATTAAAGATTGTCCTGTGTTGTCCTGTGTGTGAGCTGTTCAACAGCCTATGAATAAGCCTTTTCATTACATTAAATCTTTATGCTATATTACTGGGGATTCATAATCTTGATGTTTCCTTGTGTTTGTACCAGTTTTATGGTTCTATATGTGCGGTGAAAATTAAGCAACTGTTAAGGAACTTTTAGTACCAGAATATGATAAACAGAGGTCCAAAAATAAGGAACTTTAGAGCTAGGCATTGAGCTGAGTTCCTTATAAAAAGCATGTATGTGAAAGGCTGTAAGATTGTTGCTTTACAACCACGAATTTGATAATGGCAGATAATACTTTCCTGTCTTCGGTCAAAAGGAAGTGTTTTGATCAAAAATTCCACTCTGAATTACGATTAACGCACTTTCACAATAAAATGTCCTTAGATTCTAAGATTCCTTTACAAAGCCCTTAGCAAGGCGAAAAGTTTCTTAGCTTAGGAGAACTTCCTTAAAAGCGAGAACACAGCAGAAATACAGTCTGAACTTATAAACATTTACCCAAGAAGTGAACTTTAGCTATTGCACACTTAACTAACTACAAAACGTATTAAATAGTGGCTCAGAATTAAACAATTGACATCCTACCATTTGCTTGTGATAAGCACTTTTTGCACCTTGGTGGTCACCAAATAAATACAATTTTCCTTAGAACTAGATGGGTTGCAATAGAAGCTAACATGATTCTATATGAAACAGAGAATACTTGTTTTACCAGCTACTTAGGATTTTGGTCAGTTTTAAAGGTTACTTTGTAGCCGGTGTTTTGATCGGAAGTTGCTTATTGGCTACTTAATTTTGCAAACCATTTTTGGTAGAAATATTGGAGGAATGGGGGCTTATGAAATCATATTCCCTACTTGTAAAGTCATGTTTGCTCTTGCTTTTGATCAGACAGTACTGTCTGCATGTCTGCATAGAGTTGGGGCTGCTTAGTAATGGTGAAAATAGAGCTTGTAAATGATTTATTCCCAAAGAACTTAGTGAAAGGCGTAGCTAGCTTTTATCGCAGTCTGACTCATTACCACATCTCCTTGAATAGAGGCCTCGGCACTTATAATGTTGGAATAAAATGTCTATGCCTTTAATAAAAAATGTCAACACTTCCAATTCAAGGTCGGCGTCTATTCAGGAAAATGCGGCGTCAAGATTGTGGCATTTAGTGACAACAAGAACTCAGAAATGTAATGTACAAAGATATATGAAGTCTTCTGGCTACACAACCCCCCGTCATGGAGAATAACCCCTACTGAAGCATGACTACAGGTAATTTCATACAAACTTATCATTCAGACTTCAATGTACAGCTCATCAATGATAAACTGTGATAACAACGTCAGTGATTCATAAGAGATCACCAGGTAATGGAGAGAACTTCGTATGAAGCATGACATCTCGACCAAACCCATATGTATCACCTACTATACATGTGACAACAGGGAATCTTTTAACGAAACTTGAATACTTGGATACCCTAATCATTATTATGAATTCTTTCATTTAAAGTTAGCTACATACATACATACATACATACATACATACATACATACATACATACATATATATATCTATCTATATATATATATATATATATATATATATATATATATATATATATATATATATATATATATATATATATATATATATATATATATACGTAGCTAATAGCTAATTGCTAATTAGCGCCAACTGATTACAGAAAAGAAATAGAAATATGTGCATAATTACCATTACAATGATATAAGTGAAATAGAATTAACGTAAAATATAATCTTACGATAAAATACCTAAATTGAGATAAAAAATATTTCATAATCTGCAGTTGCAGGTATCACATGTGTCGGCTTTTATAAACCTTTTGAAAATTGTTAGAGAGTCTGATTTTTTCAGTTCTGGTGGTAGTGTCTCCCATACTTTTCCTCCCACAAATCTGTGTCATCAAAGAGTATTATTAAGAAGCATTCTATACATTTTTCACTACTACAAAACAAGTTACAAATAGTCCAAACTATTGGTCCAAGAATCTTTAAGATTGTTTATAGGTGTCAAAGGGAGGCTCAGTAAAATTGTGGGGGGAGCTGCAGCTTCCCAAGCCCTCCGGTAGCGCCATCCTTGAGCAAGGCCAAAGTATAAACAAGCAGTACTAGAAGTTCAAGCTCAGACCACTGCATTTTTATAAGGAATCCTTGCTTATAGGCCTGGTTTAGACGCCATACTTCTGCCGTGGCGAATTAAATAAAATGAGCTGAAAAAAGCTAGTCTGCTTTAACTGCGGCAGAACTACGCCGTCTAAACCAGGCCTTATAACTCTTTCAATTTCTATATAGTTGATAGCCTCAACATATCTAAAGGCGGATTTCCACGCGGCGAATTGTGCAGCGAATTCACCGCGAAACGTAACTAAGCATGCGCAGTTTGAGTAATTTCCTTTCACAATGAGCGCTGGAAAAAGTAGAAACAAGTTCCACTTTTCGCGGCGAAAAGCTTCGCATGACGCTTCAAACCAAGGAGAGTGCAGGATGCACTGCTACTGATGATCATGCAATCTTAAATCTCTCACTAGCAAGTGGAATTCTCCTTCCTTGGTACAGTTTGCGAATATCTTTCGTACCCAAGCACTTTTCTTTGACTTCTACTTTTTACGGTGCAATAGCATTAAGTTCAAAATAAGAATTCTCTTTCTATTTAATAGCAGCGTGTTTACGTTTGGAGTCATGATGGAGCGTATCAGTAACGAAAGAGGCGCCAAAATTTGCTTTTGCGTGGAAATCAAAACACAAATTCACCTATTAAATTTTTGCGGTGAATTAGCTGCACAATTCGCCTCGTGGAAATCCACCGTTATAGCCTAAAGCTTCAATGACTAGTTCTTATAGCCCTTCTTTTGGCCCCTTTCAATCACAATGTTGTATCAAAGGTCCCTTGATAGCTTTTTGATTAGAAATGCACATTTAGTACCCTGAAAATAGTACAGGAGCAATAATAACATCAATATTTGGAATGTCATAAATTGTTGCCAACAAAAAGGCAGAAGCGTAGCTACTGTGGAGTGAGAGGTTGTGACATCCCTCAATAGTTCTAAACAGTGAGAAAATTCGGGCAAAATTTTCATTACTTGCTACAAGTTTTCTAAATCCTTAAGTTCCATATAACGTTGCTCCATGCAAAAAAAGAGCATAGGCCTTCAGCACACGTATGCAAACTACAGGTTCACTTTGGGTGCGAACTCCACAAAATTATCTCATCATAGAGGTCTATTGTGGAATACACGCTTTTTTATAAGAAAATCATCATAGCGACGTAATATCGATTTTTGGAAAAGGTAAGAAGATTGATGGAAACGACGAGACATTTTTAAATGCTATGGGAAAATGAATTATATGGTTGGTTAGAGGAGGCTCGACTTGCCAGGGAGGAGAACCAGCCGTTATGAAGAGGAAGTAAAATAGGATAGGGGTCAGTGGGAGTTGCCCCTTGAAAAATACATACTACAGTCTTAAAAAAACATGTTCTTTCAAGGTAGAAAACGGTAGATTTGGTCAATGATATACGGGGATAACCTTCAATAAATCCTTTCCAGTGGCGGATATTCGAAGGGAGCGGTCGCCCCCAATACTTTCAGACTTGCGAAGTGCGATAAACGATTCATTAGTAATAGCTCACAGGAAGTAATAAAGAACAGTGTTGTATAGCATGGCTCCTTCAACTCAACGGAGCATGTCATCAGCAGAACTGAAAAGGAACATTGCACCATGATTGTGCAAAGAGAACAAAAACAACATCTATTGGGCAATTTATGGACTTTACATTATTATTGGATATTTTCTGTATTGCACCATCTTTTGTGTTGAGTATTATAAAGTATTTTAGTTTTATCGTAAAGTTAGTTGTCGTCGAGAAGTAGAAGTAGCTGAAGTAGATGCAAGCCACCCTGACGATAGTTGCCGTGTTGAAGAGAAAAATTCGTAGTGTTAAACAGCCTTTTAGAGATTCTTGGTATCACTACGAGAGAACTCACGCTCTCCTCTATCTTACAATTTAGGGATAGGAATTAAGTACAGCCAAGACCCAAGCATCCCCTTAATATAATACCAGTGTACAAGTCAGCGTACAGGCGTGAAGTTGCTTTTTTAAAGCTTTGGCGTACAGGCATTGGACAACAAATAGGTAGGGCCTTTATTTGCAGTGGTGTACTAGCAAAACTTTGGAGTAGCTTCTTCCTATGTTATTCTTTCACGAGGTGTTGCCCCCCCCCCCTAAAAAAACAACATTCAATGAAGACAGGTCAGGGGATCAGATTTTCTTTTTCAGCATAAAGATGATTGAGTAAAACAAGTTATATCCTACTTGGCAGAAAGGCATGTTCCAACGTTCTAAGGGGTATGGCCTTGAAAAGTTTAATGGGGGAAGCCCCCAGTTTCTTGTCGATTCTTTCACATGGTTTCATAGCTATAGCCTTCCAGTTATTACTTTTTCTCCTGTCAAAACGATGTTGGTCAAGGTCGTCAAGTGTACGATTTACATAGCATGCACCTTAGCTTTCACGAGGTTTTCCCCCCCTCCCCAAATAGGAAATTGTCCCCCTACTGATGAGCCCCTAGGCCCCATCTTCTAACAGTCCTGTGTGCTCCTACATAGCTGCTACATCTCAGCACACGCCTTTCTTCTTAGGTTCCTAGGTACAGGAAGCGAAGCATTTGCCAACAGAATAGAAAAGTTTATGATTTGCCGAAGGTAATTACCTGCAGAGAGCATGGGGGACAATGCCCCCAAAGTGAGAAATTTTGAATGACTTTGTCACCCCAACAAAATCATCTTATTCAACCCTGAGGTTGTATTACAATGCATGGGCACTGCCTTAATTTATCAGAAAATTTCTTTCATCCAACAAATTTCTCTTCGGTACAATTATGAATGGTCCCTAAATACGCCCGGATACAATGGTACATGTCATATCCATGAACTACACATACTATATAGGGCCTCATGAAAATCGCATGCAAGTTGACGATTATTTAGATTAGCAAGAAGCAATTTCAAGTAGACCCTAGATAATCTTAGCTGCAGTAAAACCACAGAGTAGAGAGTTGAAACTCTTTATTCTGTGGTAAAGCATAGCAAAATATTGCAGACAAGCATATCATGACAATATCCAGCTCAACACAGATAATGTAACGATATAATACTAATGTTATTCCCCCCTCGAGCGTCATGGTGTTGGCCTAGCTCGCGAGCAGCCGTGGCCTAGCGGTAATGCACTCGATTCAGACCAACATGGTCCTAGGTTCGAGGCCCAACGCAGGCCATTGGTGACGCTAGGAAGGGTATCCGGTCCTAAATGCTCGTGCCAGAACTAAAGTCCTCTCAGAAGCACCCTCCAAGCCCCAAGGAACCGGGGGAAACGGAGGTAAAAATCCAGATGTTGGCCTACCTCGCATGGGGAGACTTCAGTATCATAAAATACAAAGAAGACATTTTAATAGGCTAAATAAGATAAATCAGTTACCATATAAATAACCGTGTCTCTTTCCTTCATGCGGATTATCTGCTATTCATTCAGTGACACTTTCCTTCCTTGAAGGAAAATTTCCCGCTACCATATTTGAATTCCACTTTTCAATGCTTCGATGACCAACTCTAATTGAATTGAATTGATAAAACACGTGATCGTAGCTACTGTCCACAACCCCACCCAATTGTTCGTATTCGAATATTTTCCAACCACCCTCGCGCTTACTCCAACTCCAAATTATTACATTCCAAGATTTCATGCAAGACATTGAGCCTCTTCTAAGGTGCATTCAGTCAAATCACATTATTTTAGACTTTTCCTTTGGAAAGGAAAGAGACCAACGAAATACATGTTTTTTTTGTAAGAAAGAAGTTAATGAGAAAATGAGGCTCAAATTGTCAAAATCGTAAGAAAATCACGAGGCTCAATTTCCAAAATTAAGTGTTTTATTGGCATGAAATCGATATTTGGTCATTATTGTATTCAAAATGTTAAAGATGGAATTCAAATTCGAGTATACACGATAAACAAAGGAAGTGTGGCCCATTTTAGCCAGTTTGTTTCAGTAAAAGTTATGAAACATTTAAGAACATTTCGGGAAAAGTTAAGAAAATTAAGGCTCAGGCAAATGATGGTTTTCTTATAGAAAAAACGTGTATGCGTGCATGGCTTCTGTGTACTTTCCAACCCTAATGATTACCAAATTTAGGAAATTTGCTAGTCGATTTAAAACTTGGCCTAAAGTTAATTGCATCATCGCAAAGCAGTATAAACGTTTTTTATCTGAAAGTTTTTTTCGCCCAATACTGAAACATTCTTAACATTTTCATTATGCCAGTATCAACATTTTCTTAAGACAGTCTCAGCAAACATTTTTGAGTTCCAATGTTATGCAAGCACTGTAGCGAAGCGGAAAGTGAGAACGCTCCATGTACGCTTGAAATGATGATAAATTCAAGCAAAGAACAGAAGTTAAACTGCTAGGGGTCAACCAAAACAACATACTTAACATTTTGTACACAAATAAATCAACTTTTTAACAAACGCTTTTTTATAAGAAAAAAGTTTATAAGAAAATGAGGCTCCAAAGGCCAAAATCTTAACAAAATCTTAAGAAACAAGCACGCCAGATAAACAAAGGTTTCGAGTATGCACGATAAACAAAGAAAATGTAACGCATTTTGGCCAACATATTTCAGTAAAAGTTAAGAAAATGTCAAGAAAATCTCAGGCTCAACTTCGGGAAAAGTTAAGAAATTTGAGGCTCAAGCAAAATGATGAATAAAAAAACGTGTATCCACCTATAAACTATCTAAGGTCTCAGAAACCGTGTACCGAACTTTCCTAAATTTATGAGCAGCCAAGTACTGCTTTCTTAAGATGACCCCCATGGAGAACAGGATACCAGCTTTTTGCCACACCTGGGAATTTTTTTGCAATTTTCTATTGTTGCTTTATATTTGTAGTTATGGAGAGATCTCCTGAAACTTTGGTTCAACTCAAGCTTGGTCTTTGTGACATACTAGAAAGTTCACTCTTTTCCTGTTCACACATTGTTCATTTAATTGTGGTAACATTACGCATGAAATAAGCTCTCAGATTTTGTACCACGTGATTCCTGCAGTACAATTCTGCCACCCCTGGAACACAGGACTGGCCTCGGGCTTGTTGAACAATTTCTGAGATTTTTCTGCTTAAGTCATTAGATGATATGGATCAGGTAGCGGCGGATGTAACAAGAAAGAGGTGTCAGTTCGAGTGCAAAAACCCACTACATGTGGAGTCGGGAGGAGTCATAATGACGTTTCTGCTTACTGTCTGAATAACCGTTAAAGGAAAATCTCAAATGTAAAAGAAAAACCGATCATTGTTTATAATATGGATGACATATACAATGCAACTTCCAAGGCTAACAAATTACAAGAAAAGATTCGAATTATAAATGTGCTACAACTACTGTAACTTTTCTTTTGACAATAAAATCTACAAAATATTCCATTCCCTTTACTCACAATATCTTCAATAACATTAATCACGTGATATATGAGTGAGAATACCAAAATGCTGGATCCCATGGGTGCCAATCAAACAACAAAATCGCGAAAATTTGCACGTGCACTTTGAGTTGTGCTCTACAAACTAAATTAAAATTAAGCATAGCGCTGTTTCAACAACATCCTGTATGAATGTGTGTAGGCTTATATATAACTTCTATTAACCAAGGGTGCATTCCATGTACCTAGGCTCGAAGATGCGTGTACTAACCTCTTTTTTTCAGCGTTCAGCATGGAAAATAATGGAAAACAGCTGAGAATTATTTTGCTTTTGGCTTGGTCCTGGACTGGCCTCATTTTCGGTGTAACACAAACAATCCCTGGCGCACCTTCAGGGGGCTGTGTATGTGGAGAGGTCTGGTAAGGAGCTTAGTTGCATGGCAATGGTAGAGTTGAGGAAAGAGAGTGCTGAATAGACAAGATAGATATAGGATGTGTTTTGATGAGATGTTGTGTTTATGAGACTATGTAGAGAACTGGATCGTAGTGGAATCGATATATATATATATATATATATATATATATATATATATATATATATATATATATATATATATATATATATATATATATATATATATATATATATATATATATATATATATATATATATATATATATATATCTGTATATAGTATATTGGTTACTTTCTCATGTTAACTTTCTCAGCCACATGTACATGGAATGCAACCTGGCTATAAACTTTAATGATAATACAAATAAGTGGAAATATCTTCAATTTTACATGATATGTGCACGAATTTGTACATACATACATGAAAATCTAGTAGAGAGTGCAGAGGAAGAAAATCGCACTACATGTAATACACTTAGCAGTTGCTGGCATGCATTCCTTGAAGACGGGGAGATAGTTAAATGATCAAGTTTTCTAATATAGAAATGTATGTCTCAATTTACTACAGAACTTCCCCGATTAACTGTCTCTCGATCAACCGTCCTTCGATTATCCGGCCGTGACTTTTCTTCTATAATTGAAGCCAAATCTGTTAAAAGTTATCCGATTGCACACTTATCGGCCATGAAATTGTTTGACAATTGCTTAACGTGGCTCTACATTGGAGTAAGGCCAAGCTAGCGAATGCGTCAACATTGGCTATACTCCATGAGCTGGCGTTGGAAAAACAAAAGCAAATGGGTTTCACACCTTGTTTGATAAAATGAATTCAATTTTTATTTCTCGGCACTTTTATAAGACACGAGTTTGTGCTGTGGGAATTAGATAAAACTTAAGGACTTTCTAAGGATTTTCTAAGCGGCCAAAATGATTTTTAAGGGGTACTCTTTGTGTGTTTCCATGATAAAAAGCAAATTATTTTCTAAATAAATCTACTGCTGAAAACTCTCTCCCCCAAGAATTAATCATAAATACTTAAGTATTATTAAGAAGTATTTAAGGAGCTTTTTCTAACATGCATGAGTTTAAGGTCCCCAAGAACGTAAATCAGATCTAAGGAGTATCTAAGGATTTCAAAGAGTAGCAAGAACCCTGAAAAAATTTTACATAGGTATGATGAAAACACTCTCTAATTAATTAGTTTTTTTCTTGAGCACCGATGTTCAAAAGCGTAATTTTATTTAACCGGGCATTTTGCATGGCTGCTACAGAAAATGCAAAGCAAAATTCCCAGACTTTTCCATGGCAATTCCCTGACCAAAGGGGCAGTGTCAGCGGGGGGTCTTTAGTGGGCCATTTAAAATAGCCCAAAATTAAAGACTAACTGAGGGTTGCTCTTTCAGAAAGAAGCCCCAGTAATATGGAATGAGAGTTAATTTTAATGAGCAACCCTAAGTTGACTATCAAAAGTAACCAAAAGTAATCGAATGCCCTCCCTCTCCTTTTAAGGCGCTGAGTAGAAGGTTAATGATTCCTTATACATGTAGGCCGCAGGGTTGTTATGACAAAGCATACTCCCCGCGGTATTGTTTTTGTAATTTATTTTTTTCACTTAGCGTGTAATAGTTATACGTATATAAAAAAGAGTAACCAAAAAATAAATCCCTGACCTTTCCCTGACCTATATGTTTTTTCAACATTCCCCCCTGACTTTTCCAGGTTCTCACTGACGTTCTTAACAAACGAGTATTTTTCCAGGTTTTCCAGGTTCTGTGGCAACCATGTTTTAGATTATCCGACCCCTTCAAAAAAGCTGTGTCAGTAGTGGCCAGATAATCGAGTAACCACTGTATTGATGTGCTATGCAGATATATGTACAACTGCGTCGAAAAGTGTCTAAATTAGATCTTCTACTTGGCTGATGAGAACAAAACTTCTTTTCTGGAGTAAAAGCTTCAGAAATAAAGAAGGCTAAGGCATGCCAGCAAAAGCTTCTGAAGTTAATTGTGAGATAACCCTTAGGAATAATAACAACTGCAATCAAAAGATATGATATTCTACAATTGTTGACGAGTGAATGTGGAAATTACAGGAAAAATTCACAAACCCTGAATAAAAATGAAAAGGTAACAAATGGCGTTCACAATTATTCCAGCAAACTAAGGTCGAATGAGAGCCTGCCCAATATAACCTTGAAATTACCCATAATTGCCAAGATCTCAATGGTGGAAAGCAGTGTTCTCTGCAAAACAAGAAAACAGATAGAGTAAATATGGTAAATTATGAAAATAAGAAAGAAAATGAAAAACAGCAAAGCAATGGGCCAGCATCAACAGTCATAAAAATATTTTTTCTTTTAACAATTTACAGACTTCCTGCATTGACTCTTACGTGCCCAATTATGAGGGGGCTAGGATAATTGGGGGGTTGGTAATATTTTGTTGTAACAATTTACAAACTTCTTGCATTTACTCTTACGTGTCCAATTATGAGGGGGCTGGGATAATCGGGGGGGGTTGATAATATTTTCTTTTAAGAATTTACAGACTTTTTCATTTAATCTGAAATGCCCAATTATGAGGGGGGCTGGAAACATTAGAAGTCTTCAATAGACAGAAAGATAGGAATAAGTAAGAGTGGATAAATGCTTTGAAATATATTGGTAGTAGTACTGCTTTGTTCATAAATCAGACATCACCAGGAGTGAAATTCTTAGCTTGAAAAACTAGCAAGCTGGGGAAGGCAGAATTGAGAATGCGCAAAAATAACTCAAGGGTGAAGATCACCAGTACTATACGGTTCCTCTTATACTGACTGCTGACAATCACGTTTGCGATCACACTGTATACAAAATGTACAGGGGGTATTCATTTTTCCTTTACTAGATGTTTCTCGCAAAGGTTCTAAAGAATACATACTTGCTACACATGTGGCAAAGATAATCATGCACCGTGTAAGTAAAGAAGTACGCGTTTTAGAATCATTGAGGCTAGTGAAAGTAATATCAATGTTTAGACACGAGGACCTATCAGCATAATAACTTGACAAGTGACTCAGAATTAACAATTATTGCTAAAATAGATGAGTATCGATAGTTTAAGAATTACTGAGGCTGATTATTGCAAAGACATAGCATAGTTCACTTAAGAAACTATAATTGTCAGAGGACCACAATTGTGACAGACACTCCCTTCTCATATAAAAAGCTCCACTTCCCTGAAAGACTTCAAAAGAAAAATCAGAAATTGGAATCCCTCTGATTGCCATTGCCGTCTGTGTAGACCCTATATACCATCGCTGGGTTTTTTATAGCTTACGTACTTTCTTTAGTTCTGCTAGTAGTTTTATCAAATTTATTGTGATTTTACTCTTTGCGGTTTAGTAGTTTTAAGAAGTTGGCTTAGATTAGCTTCATTATATTTTATTGTAACGTAGCTATGTTTAGCGCCAACGTCATATAAAGTAATTATAATTATTATTATGAAGACCATCGACATTGCTATTAGGACCTCATACTTCATCTTTTGCCAAAGAAATAAACCATGGAACAACCCAGAACTTCTGAACATTTAATTCCTTTTCTTATTATTTTACCTTGAGTTATGGTGTATGTCTATTAGCATTATTATTTTTGGTATTTGTCATGTATAGTACAAACAAGCCAATGGTACACTACCATTATATGAGAGGTGTATTATTGTATGTAATAAATACATTCATATGAAAGTTTGAAAAAAAAATTAGCATCGATAAAACCATCTCAACTTCATAGTTACAACGTTGTCTACTATAATCATCCGACCAACTTATTATATATTTCGTATGAGGAATAAGCCAAGGAGTCAACCTGAGCTCTTAAACTATTAATATCATCATTCTATTTTATGTATTGATTTCAGTATTAGTTATGCATGTTCTTTGAAGCCAGCCAAATACAAATTACCTGTCAGTGAGATTTGTATTTGTAGATTTAATATTATATTGATTAAATGAAGTTTGAAAAAAAATACTTTTACATGTATTCTCTTTGCAGATATACCTCTTGGAGGAAAGCTGGACAGAACTTTTTGTGCTTGCTGCTAGTCAATGGCCATTGCTGCCCAGCTCTTTAACATCGAGAGCAATGAAAGCGGATTTTGACGAAGATGCAGTTGAAACTATCCGTGCCTTTGACGCTATTATGGACAGGTTCCGGTGCCTCAGAGTAGATACAAATGAATACTCGTGTTTGAAAGCAATTTGTTTGTTTGAAACAGGTAGGTTTATTTGTTTTAGAAATAAAACAATTGCCCCTAAACTATGGATACATGACTGAATCATCAGAGATCCTCTGGGCTATTATGAAAACAAGAAATTTCTTAAGAACTTTTGTCTGAAGCAAGAAAAGATAGCTGGGGTGCCTTAAAAGGGGGCGGGGGCAAGAATGCCCTTTTTGTCAATTTTTTTTCTAGTAAAACTAGATAAGTGAATATTTTAAACTACACTCCTGCCATTAGAGTATTATTACACTTTTCAATTTAACAAAGTTTATCTCACAGTGTTTACTTGACTTTAGGTGCTTCGAAATTTTACAGTTTTTACACGAAATGGCAAGATGGCCACCTTCATTAGGTAAAATGGTTGCGGCTACAGAAGAGCATGATCATTAAGGCGCTCTACAGGAGAAAGCTCCCCCCTGCCCTGATTTGCCTCTTAACGCAGCGATAGTATAGTGATCTGCACATCTGACTAACAATCATGCGTACCGAATTCAGTCCATCTTCGATGCACTTTCTAAACAACGTATCACCTCCTTCGGAGCTATAGACGAACTGTTCTGTGGCCTGGACGGCAGATAGACAAGTTAAGCAACGTGATACGCAACTACGCGCCTTTTTATAAGAACCACTTTAAAATAAACCTACATGTAGATGGCTAAAATAGTCAAAGAACTTATACTACTAACGAAAAAAGCCTAAGGAACTTTATTTGAAAATTTCCATAACTGCAAATAATCAAGAATTAGGAAGTTGGTTCCAGTCATTTACACCTGCAACTCACATAGACAGATTTATAAAACTTCTTTCCTACCTTATTTGTGCTTTTAGTTTTGAGTTCTAGCCAACACTAAAGGTAAAATTCAGAAGTTTGATAATACATGTGTCTGTACTCCTTTTATGACCTTTATGTGCTTGGAAAATTAAAGAACTATGAAACTAGGCCGTAAACCTGCGGCTAGTAAAAAAATTAATTTTCCCTGTACTGATGTATGGTTGTCAGAGCTGGACAATTAGAAAAAGCGAGAGAAGGAAAATTGATGCTTTTGAATTGTGGTGCTGGCGGAGATCGTTGAGAACACCTTGGACAGAAAGAAGAACGAATAAGTCTGTTTAGATGAAATAAGGACAGAAACATCTCTAGAGGGCATAATTATCAAACGAGCTCTGACCTTCTTTGGGCATACTATGCGATCTAGCGAAATAGAGAAAGATGTCATGCTAGGGAAGGTAGAGAGGACAAGAAGACGTAGCAGACGAAGAGCAAGGTGGCTCAACTCACTAAAAGAAATAACTGGGATGACATTGTATGAATTAAAAGAAAAAGCTAAGAAGAGAGTAGATTGGAGAATGTTTGTTCAGAGAATCGCCAAAAGTCGAAAGCGACTTGATGGTAGCTAACAACAACAAACTAGGCCTTGAGCTAGGTTTCTTATAAACTAAAAAGCATGGAGAGTAGTAAGCTAGCTTCGGTTGACAGTCGGCGGGTAGAGAATAATAAACTGATAGGATGGAGCTCCAAGGACGTCAGACTTTAAGGCAAAGTTAGCACGGGGCCGACCGAATATTTGGTCGGTCAAGTATTTGGCCAGATCGGCTTAGCATTCACACGGGGCCGGCTAACCGACCTAAAAAAATTAGGTCACTTAGGCGTGCAAATTTGGAACTTGGCCGGCCAAGTTTGCGAACGGCCCCGTGTGAACGGCTTTGGTCGGCCTAATATTTACACGGTACCATAAAGAGGGTGTCGATATGCGATTAAGAGGCCTTTAGTAAATGCCAAATTTTTTAAAATGAATTTTCGCTCCAAGAAAGTTACTAGGGACTTGCCATTTTACGTTTCTCAACCTCTAATGGATAAAGAAAGCATGAGTAAATGATGTCGTAGATTAATTCAAACTCCGATGTCGGTTTTGAATGTAATAGCAAATGTAGTAGGTATTGCTTCAATGGTTACTATACTCTCAGATAACTTCCATCATACGCTGTCGTCAGCCCAAATAAAATTCATTTCGCTTTCTCTTTCTTTTGTACGCCGGTTTCTCACGTTTTGCAAACTGATCTGATTGAAGGAATGTGAGAAGGTGCTACCTTTGTTTACAATAGATTCGGCACTATTCGTATTTTGCGCATGTCATGAACTTGACTGAACGGCCATGAATGTCATGAATTTAAGAATCACGAGGCTTAGGAATGAGCTATGTATTTCTTAGGCCTATAAAAGAAACACAACGAACTGAGAATAGTTCCTAACGTCGAGGAGCACACATGGAACATTGAATGAAGAGGTATAGGGCTACACTGAACTAAATTTCTAGTTGTCTGGTGCCAATTTTGGTGATT
Organism: Cassiopea xamachana; assembly: GCA_900291935.2. Taxonomy (NCBI): domain Eukaryota; kingdom Metazoa; phylum Cnidaria; class Scyphozoa; order Rhizostomeae; family Cassiopeidae; genus Cassiopea; species Cassiopea xamachana. The sequence continues at coordinate 3,957,633 of OLMO02000278.1, read as the reverse complement.
TCTTCTTTAAAATTTGTATTACATACAATAACTGATCATTAACTGCCACTTCAATGGTTGCCAAGATAGTTAGAATACATAGCACAATGTCAGTACTTTCTGTACTTTGTTTTCCCCCGTACAATGTCGATTAACTTGGGGATGTGGTTCTTGTCACTTATCATTTGGGTACGATTCATTTTACCCTATGCCTTATCTTCAAAACTCAACATTGTTCTGGGGGAGAAGGGGCTATCATTTACCTTTAAGAGGTGATTTATTAAGAGGGTCTTCTCATCCAACAATACAAGAAATAGCCAAAATCTCCAAATCCCTAAACATAGGACTGAGGGCTATAAAAAGCTTTCATTACTCAGCTCTTAAGGAATGGAATAATACGCCTAGAGACATACGTGAGTTGCCAACAATAGATACTTTCAAAAGGCAACTGAAATTGTATATGAAGAGCAAGAGATAACTAAACATAACCCTCTGGAAGAACAGCTCCACGCTAAATAGGTTTTGCTTTTATTGTTCAATTTTAATAGCTACATTTCGTTATATATAACTTAGCTTGTAGATTTTTTTTCTTTTTTTCTGTAATTATGCTGAAGGGCTTTGTGTATAAAACTTGAATATGAAAGGAAAGACAGTGTACATTCACAGCTATTTTCTGCTGCGTTTCAACTACTTTTGGCAATGATTGTAGGTATAGACTGACTTTCTCTAAGAGAAGACACTTCCACACACACCATATTTGCACCTCTGGGTCCTGGTTAATAGGGCGGTCGAGAGAATTCAGAGGCCCGGAGAGAGAAGAAAAAGACGAAAGAGAGCAAAGCGAGCGGTAAACTTTCAGGGTCTAGAATTAACCTTTGGAAATTACTGCTGGTTTACTCTACGAAGCCCCCTAGACCTTGAAGCATTAGGTGCTATGAGGCCCCTTGGTCCCTGGGGCAATTTTCCCCTGCTCCCCCTCGGTGATCCTGCTGGGTAATCTGAAAAACTTGGGAGCTAACTAATGTATGACAGGCACTATGATAATTTACAGATGGTATGTGATTAATATATGATTGACAAACACTAACTATAGAAAATAATACCAATAAAAGAAACAGTGAAGGAAAGAAATTTGAAGATAAACAACTATACACAAGTTTTCAGATTAGGCAATTGGAGCCTTAGGAACAACAATGGCTAAACACGTGCAAAATGCATCAGGCCTTTCACTCAGACGCACACGATCGCTCTCGATCGCACGCAAATATATCAATTTCATTACTAGCGAGCCACAAAATTGATTAAGCATACATTCAAGTATAATGGAAAACTTATAATCAATCGTTTGGCTGTTAAAATACTCTGCACCCAATTTACTGCACTGTGTTGCTGAATGTTCTTTATCCCTAAAATAGTTTATTCTTTTTGTAAGTAAATGATAAAGGCGCAGAAAGCGCGGATGATATGAAATGTGATGCTCTTGGCGAGGTACAACGAGTACTAAGTATGGCAACATTACCTATAATTACGCCTTTCTTTAGACATTTTACAGCTTCTATCAAAATCTTCCTTTAATTGACAAAAACTGTATTTGAAAAAACAACTCATGCAAACGAGTCTACGCGCGCGATCAGCAGCGTGCGGCTGATGTACTCATTGAAAGGTCTAATATGATGATATGGCTCTAAATGAGAACTGGCAAAAACAGAACATTTTTCTCTAGACACAATGAGTCATGTCAACGCAAGGCTGAAGAGAACTTACGGTATCCACGCTGAGGTCTATTGACCTTCTGTTTGAAAAGCTGTGCCCTGACTCCGTTGATTATTGAATGCGCCAAACCAGTAGTAACAAGCTAGAGCAAATAAATTAAATATCAAAATCTTGTCATGTATGAAATTATGTTTGTATCAAATTCAAAGTTCCTCCCGCGCCAATGGCATATAGGGCGGCGCCTATCTCCATTTCCTGTAGCCATAGGCCACGCGTCTGCGAATGCAGTGAAAGCTACAGCGGGGGCCTGGTCCACTGGTAGCTCCGCGAGTTGAACATCCACACTCCATTCTCATACATCCAACGCCAGACGAGAAGGCAGTGAGTACCATTTGTAAGGTCCCTGGTATGGCTCTGGGCTCGAACCCACGACCTTCCAGTTGTGAGACAGACACTCTAACAACTGGGCTATCACTCCGGTTTGTGTATGTATGTATATATTACATACAATTACGTTTTTAGTTGTTTTCAAGCTACCTCTGCTGGGGTGATGTATACCAGGCCTCCGCAAATAGCGGCGCCACGCCTCTTATGGCGCAGTTTCATGATGCCAAGTCAAGCACAGCAAGTATACTCAAAAAAAGACAGAGAAAATAGGAAATGAATTATGTCACTAAATTTTGGTTAAGAATAACTGGGAGTGCTTTTCTAAAGCTCAAAAAATTTGCATCTGTGGCAGCACATTTGCAGTATCCTTAATTACTGAGATGGAGGCAAGTTAGGAAGCAGGAATACACGTTTTTTCTTTATCAGAAACCACTTTATAAGCAACCTAGTACTAGGCAGCCTAAAATTTAAGAAACTTTTAGAGCTGCAAGGAAGGAGCTAAGAAACTTCAGACAAATAGCACATTTAAGTCGTTATCTTGTTCAGCGCAAGACCGTGCCAAAACAATGTGAATAAGACCTTGCTTTAGAATATAACTCGTATTGACGCTTATTGTTTGTTGTAGGACAAATAGTTTGCTACATTCACCTTCTCCGTACGCTTTCACAGCAAATTTAGTTCGCTAAATTAAGAAACTCTTAAGAGACTTTAAGAATTTTAATGTGACAAAAATTAAGAAACTTTTAGTACTGAGCCTTGAGCTGGGTTTCTTATAAAAACGTGTAGCTTTTAACTGTGGCATTTCTTGCATGACAACATTGCGATAGTGGCACTTAGCAAATTGTGGTTCTCTACATGATCGTCACATACCTGTAAAACAATGATTCCTGCTCCAACCCCAATAAAGATGTACATGTTTTGTTTTGACAGAAAAAAGTTGATAGTTCCATCCACGCATCCAATTTCATATATCTTCTTTCTCCTTGCTGCTGACTAGGAAAGTAATATCAAACATGCCATTACTATAGTGGAGATGAAGTAAATGAGGGGCTCCAAAGGAATACAGGCTTCAAAACTACTACAGGATTTTCACTAGATACACTGATCAAGTATGGCATCTCTACAAAGCTATGAAGTAAGCCACGGAGCTCTTTATTCTAAAAATAATAACAGATAATTTAACTTCTGTGATGAAGAAAAGAACACATTAAGTGCTAGCACTAGGTACCTACTTGCTGAAGGTCTGACTTTGTAAAGCCCACTAAGCTTTCAGGTCCAGAAGCCTATGAGATACCTTTTACATTGATATTCTGGAGCAATTTGCCCCTCTTGCCCCCCTCATGGCGGCTCTGCTAACTGCTACGCTATTTCATTCGTGCTACAGACAGAAGTGGCTTGTAAAGGGGCTCAAGGGGCCTCGTTCCACTTGCTAACAGTTCTCAATTCTCCAGGTGTTTGCTTTTGTTTGCTCAAGGTATTTGCTTTTGTTTGCTCAAGGTGTTTGCTTTTGTTTGCTCAAGGTGTTTGCTTTTGGTTGCTCAAGGTGTTCACTTTTGTTTGCTCAAGGTGTTCGCTTTTGTTTGCTCAAGGTGTTTGCTTTTGTTTTACTTTTTAACAAATCTTCTGCTAACTCTATCATTTAGTATTTTTCTCTAATTTTGTTGTGGTGAACTTAGCAACTTTTAT
>OLMO02000278.1:3911292-3933427 GCA_900291935.2 Cassiopea xamachana | reverse complement strand
TAGTATAGTATAGTATAGTATAGTATAGTATAGTATAGTATATAGCAAAGTATAGTTTAGCATATAAATTCTTTATATTTGAATATTAAAACAACCAAAATGTAGCATGCTAATACCAACTTCTACTACAATATAACCAGGTTAATAAAAAGAACCAATGTTACAAGTTAAATAGAATCCAAATACAATTATCGTTATCTCTAAGAATTCTTACACTTGATATGAAAACTTTAGGATATTCACATAAGAGAATTCATATGAAAACTTGCTAACTCTTGTTGCATTCTAATAGAAAATAGGCTATCAATCTTATCTGAGCATGCAGGGAGAAAAGTGAGAAAGATTGCGACAGAACAACAGCATGGCCTATGATGCGATATGAAGACTGCAAAGTGCAGCAATAGCATTGTCCTCAGTACCTCTGAATATGAAGCAGGTGGAAGGGGTTCGAATCGCCTCTGATGCCCTTTCAAAGCAGTATATCAGATCCTTTGGAACTATCGAAAAACTGCACTATGGGCTGGGTAGCAAACAAGTAAGTTAGGGCAACGCGATTCACAACTCTACTAAAAATGTAACTTCGGTCCAGTTGACGGGTAAAAGATTGCCACACGATAGGAGGGAGCACCCAAGGACGCTAAACGTCTGTTACTTACTTACTTCCTAAAGTAATATGGAACTGACAAAACTGAACGATGATGGTCGCTTCTGATAGAAAGAGGTGGAAAAAGACTTTCTCAGTTGGCAAGCCCACTTGAGCGTTTCTGCACAGGCAGAGAAAAAGAGTTACATTATATCCCTTATCTGCAAACTCAAAACTACTCAAAACTTACCTGCAGCGTTGTCAGAGGGTGTCTTCTTTGAGCACTCTCCTTCAGTTTTGTCATGGTGGAAAATAATTTTGGCAAGAGATGGCACTTTAGATCCTCCGAAATGAAACGAGCTCTCAGGAGGCAGGTTGCTCTTCTTCGTTATGTAATGTATGAGCTCTTGTGGGACTGTCTCTCCATTTGGAGCGTTGTACGTCATACCACTATCTGTGCCTGTATTGAAAAAGAAATTCCTGTAAAGTGTTGCTTGCATTGCATAAAAATGTGAATATCGCTAATTTTTGCAGGGTAATCAATAGTAAAATAACCAGGAAATGGCAGAAGCGATAAAACATTGGAAAGAAAATAAAGAAATGCACTACACAATAGTATATATATATATATATATATATATATATATATATATATATATATATATATATATATATATATATATATATATATATATATATATATATATATATATATATTATATATTTGCACATATGCATGTGTATACACTTGACTCTCGATTTTACCTCCGTTTCCCCCAATTCTTGGGGCTTAGAGGGTGCCTCTGGGAGGACTTTTTAGTTCTAGCACGAGCATTTAGGACCGGATGCCCTTCCTGATCTCACCAATGGTCTGTGGTGGGCCTCGAACCCAGGACCACGTTGGTCTGAGTCGAGTGCATTACCGCTAGGCCACAGCTGCTCTGTATGTGTATACACTATTGCTGTGAAATAATAATTTAGGTGAATATAAATAAGTATATAGATAAATAAAGGAATTAATAAATACATATGCATACATATAAATAGCAGGCAATCCTGGGTAACTCTACATTGACATCAAATAGAAGGTAAATGAAAAGGCCAACATACCAGCATCCCATGGATCCAAGTTAAGCTCGATCTTCTTCCTCCATGTGCACTTGCTATGATCACAGAGATCAAGTGAGTCAACTCCAACATTCCAATCGGGACTAGGCGATACACGTGACATTGCCGAGAAGAAATGCCTGTATTTATCAACCTGGAACTTTGCCCTCACGCTTTCACAACACGAATCGATGGAATTTGTTCGCACTTTGCTGAAAGAGAAACGCCGAAAGTAAAATGAAGACCAAAAATGCAGCATTCTTCATTGTTGTTGTAGAGATCTCGGCACCAGTGTAGTCATGTATTGTAAGTCACGTGACATTTGTACGTCAATCAATCATTTATAGCCTAATGCATGCAGTAGAGTTCAGGAGTTGATTTAGTGTCACCGAGTTGAGACTTGAGTTCAGATTATACAATGTTTTAATAGATAAATTATTCTGTATATATTTTACATATAAACATGCGCTTATATTACTCAGCCCTTACATCACAACAATTGTTTTAAAAGCCAAAGGCTTCGCTACTTATGATGCTGTGCAATGCCTTTCATAAAGGGTGCTTCACAAAGTATGCTGCGGAACAAATGGACGCTTTAAGCTCCACTCTCGCCCACGAATCAAGCAGCAACAAGAAAATAAAACTATACTGTAAATCTTCGAATAAGCCCCCAGGGGGGCTATTTGCAAAAGTGAATTTTTCAGTGGGGGCTTATTCAAGAGAAGGGCTTACAAAAAGGCTTTCTCGCAAGCGAAATTTATTAGTCAATAACGATTCATTCATTATCAACACAAAATCGCGTTCCTTCTGCTATTTGTCTCTAGTCAAAGGAAGCAAGACTGAAAAATTATTTTTTTCAGGTAGGGGTTTATTCGAGGGGGTGGGTTTATTCGGATGTGGGGGGCTTATTGGAGGATTTACGGTGCTACCTAATAACTGAACCAAATAACTACAATGTCTGCCAATAGTCTTGGAACACTTCCTGTGACTTATGCTGTAGACGAACTACAAAATCCCCTCCCCCGTACTGCAATGTTGTTTGAAGGTGATAGGAATAGCACTGGAGCGAGGAATGGTGTCTTCCCAAATAGCTAAGGGCTTTGGCCATCGATTCAACATTGTATCAAAGGGAATGGGGCTCACAACTGTCATTTCTGCGGCGAAAATAGGATCGGGGTGGAACATTCCTAACACTGTATGAGTGTTCCAAGGACTTTCGGCAGACATTGTACCTTGAAAAACTAATCTTTGAGGAACATTGCTTGCCTCATATTTTCCAAATAAGATCAGATTTACTGAAGGAAGATCACTTCGATTACGCCATATAACAGCATATTATGCTTGAGCTTTTCTATTACGTACCGTTTTTGCAAGAGCAGGGCTTGTACACATGGACGTAGGGACTGAGGGACACAGGGGACTGGAGGTCCATCACTTTTTCACAAACCTGTATGTAAAGTTCCCATAGTGCCATGTTTTGCAGGTGAGGGTTCTCCTGAATCCATGTGCCCCCCTACTTTTTGAAGGGTTCCTACGTCCCTTCTCTTACAGCTTTTGTGGTAAAAAATTCCCAGTAGGCCTTAATTAGCAGTAATTTTGCTATCTTAATTTCTTTTGCCTACTATAAATAAATTGTTGATATGATATGATATGATATTGATATGAGTATGTATACATTTTCCCCTGATTTATTCTAAAATGCTATTTTGTTCCCTGACTAAGTATCTATTTGGTGTTTTCCCTGACGATATCTATTTGATACTCAGCCAGGGAAAACTTTTTCTAAGCATGTTCAAAACAAAACTATTTGAATGGACTTTTAGCTTCATCTTTTTACGTCCTACTATGTAAGTAAGCTATCAATACTACCATGTATCGAGTATCGTCATTAGTAGGGGTTACACATATACGCAAGAGAAACAAAAATTCTGTGATATTGTCGAGATAACATAGACAGTTCCAGACTATAGAAAATAATTTTGCTGCTTTTTCGTGCTGTGGTAAAGTATCATAGAAATTGTTCCATAACGTCTCCTGATTCTCCCTGACATTCCTTAAAACCTTAAAATTATCCCTGATTTTCCCTGACTGTACGAACCCTTAGGGGGCGTCTAAACAAAAGATGTTCAAATATTGTGTTCTATAAATCACGTACCTTTTGATTCTGGCGCCGTTCAAATCAATTTCCTGGTCCAGCTCTGATAATGAACCGTATTCACTCATGCGTCTTATCCCAGTCGAGGCCAGATGTCCAATCCTCCATAGCACAAAGTCATTTGAATGTGAGGCTCCAATTAATCTTGAAAAATATGCCAATTTGTCAGGGTAGTCTTTCGGGTGGCGCGTCCTTGTCCATTTCCCTGTTTAATTAAATCGAAATAAGCTAAATCGTGCTATATCTGACAATTAAGGGCACAACTTGAAATAGAGCGAGGTAGCATAGTGGTTAGAGCGCATGCCTCCCATGCGGTAGGTCTACGGTTCGAGCCCGACTCGATGCCCTGACTGAATGCTCGCTCACTGTTCACCCAGCAGCAAATGGGTACCCAGTGGGAACACTGGGGAGATAAAGGCGGCGAGGAAAGGAACTGGCCACCCTACCTCACATGCCGATGGCTCAGGATAAGTGTCCTCTCTAACAAGCACTCCCCATGTACGAAAGTATACGGGATCACCTTTTACTTGAAATAGGACTATTAGCAGGCCGCATTTCCCACAAGAAGAGGCTGCTGTAGAAACAGAGTCGTTTTGGTTGTTAANAAAAATTCCTAATTGCGAAATGAGAGTAGAGCAATAACAGAAAATATTTTGAAAACGACTTGTCAAATACTGAGATCTGGGAACTAATGGCTCTAGTAGCCTGGAGACTATTACATTGTTCTGACATTTATATAGCATTGTAAATGTCAAAACAAGTTCTGTTCGGTTCACGTTTTACGACTTCTATACACGTTCAAGCTTTATCCTTAGCCTACATTTACGCTATCAATCGTCATATTTGTAAATAGTTATATATGATATCAAGTTTGTATATATTTACCTACGTGGCTTCTTTCTGGACTTCACACGACTTTCTACACCGCAAATTTCCAGGCTACATGTATTTTTTAAAAGAAAGTTTTTTCCTCGGCCCAGTACTGAAACATTCTAACTTTTCCAAGACTCCAGTATCAAAACCTTCTTAACATTTTGTAACCAAAATTTTTCGAGCTCCATTGTTCTGCGCATGCACATTTATGGAAAGTGAAAAGCTTCATGCAAACTTGACATAATGGTAAATTTTAGTAAATAATATAAGTTGAACTGTTAGAGGGTAGCCAATTTTACATACATGACATTTTTACACAGATAAATCGAATTTTACATAGATAAACACTAAAAAACTTTCTTAAGTCTCAAAAATTCAGTACTAAACTTTCATAAATTTTCGAGCTGCTGAGTACTAGTTTCTTATAAACTACTTTCTTATAGCAAAACAACGTGTACTGCTTGAAATTGAAGACCACTGTTAATGTACAAAATTACTTTATTTTAGGCCCTTGGATATTCCATAGTGGTTCATATACGGAAGTATAGTTGCCAAGTTTCGGAAAATAAAATGCTGGAGAACATACGCGTGCTGCGCAGTGGCACTAATTAACTACGAAGAGCTTACTTTGGCGTATCCAAAAAGTTGTCACCCTAAAGTACAGCTCACGATCGAAAAAAGCAAGCTATTCGGGAGCTTCTTATCAGTCATGGCTCTAGGAGATACCTGCAACCTTCACTGTATTTTTCATTATTCAACTCTGTGCATCACAAAATGCTGGAGATTTTTCCAAACTCTGCTGTTCCTGGAGCTCAGCTGGAAACAAGCTTGCAGTGCTGGAGTCTCCAGCAGAATGTGGAGGAGGCTTGGCAACTATACGGAAGCAAAAGCGTAGATACTGGGGGATCGTAAGACGCCCATGCCTCCAAAACTCGCAAAGAATGAGCAGAGTCGAGGAAATTTTCAAAAATACATTTGCTTTGAACTCAAGGACGTAGCTGGCAATCTAAATATGCCAGAACATGCCAGTCTGTGGATACAAGCAAACTCAAGCAGACCTACTTTTAGCGTTACGTAATTCTTGAAAAAAAGAATCAAATTGAATTTGCATGCCTTTCATTGTATACTTGACACACCTCCCCAATATTTGACACACCCTCTACAATACTTGGCACACACTCCGCAATACTTAACATACCCACCTTCCCAATATTTGGCACACCCCAATAGTTGGCATACCCTCTTCAATGTGTTACACACCTTCCTAACATATCACACAACCTTCCCAATACTTGGCATACCCTCCCGGATATTTGACACACTCTCCCAATACTTGGCACACCTATCCCACTACACTACACACCGTCTTTAATACTCGAAGTATCAATATACCTACAATACTCGCCAAAAGTCCTGGGACACTTTACAAATCTTTAATCTGGACGGCACATTCGTCCCCCTCCTCCCCCTAAACAATGTTGATTTTTGAGAGAAGTACATGCGGTAATGGAAAGACTTTTGTATACAACAATGCCAGCGTCTCAGGAGCAGACTAACATTGTTTTAGGGAGAAGAGAGTACATTCAAAGCGTAATGGCTGAAAAGCTGAGAAAGCTGTAGTTCTTCATAATTTTTTCAAAGTGTCCCAGGGACTTTTGGCAAATATTGTACGTCCTGATGTATTGCATTATAAAGTCAAGCATTAACAAATTTCGTCACTCCATCTTCAATTATTTACACAAGGTGAAATTATAAATCATCCAAAAGCAATTACTTGCCAAATGGTCTTGTGAAATGGAAAGATGGACAAGAACATGTACACTATGCAAAATGAGCAAGAGGGTAAAAGGAACAAAAATTACTGGAATTATCTGGAATGAAAGCTGAGGTTGCGCCAGGAATTTTCCGACAGAAGGGCTGACTCTACCCACGAAGGGGCTAAAATACTGTTTTATGCCAAAAATCTTCGAAAAAATAGATTTCCAACTTCAGATGGGGGGCCAGCATGTTCTGACGAGGGAGCTAAAGCCTCCTAGCCCTCCCCTGGCGCTACCCCTGAAAAAATGTGTATAAGCACTCATACCAATGAACTTCAGTCTATAAGTTGCAGTACCACAGGCACAACATGTAGTCTTTTTTAGGCCTAAAACGTAAGTTGACAATATCAACATTGATCTTTAGAACACGTTTACACGATATCGGATTCAAATGAATCCGATATGTTTTCGTTGCGTATTGCTCTTCCGCTTACACGATGGCGATGATGAATCCGATGTAAAATCAATACGCACATGAACACTATACAGATGAATACGGTATCGTGTAGACGCACGAATCTGATATGATTTCATACCTGATCGATACTGAAGTTATATTTAACAATAGCTTTCAACAACAAGACTGACTTTATTGCCAATCAGGTATGAAATCATATCGGATTCATTCATCTGCATGATACCGTATTTATTCTGTATGGCATTATGTGCGCATTGATTTTATATCGGAGTCATCATCGTCATCGTGTAGATGGAAGAGCAATACGCAACGACAGCATATCGGATTCATTTGAATCCGATATCGTGTAAACGCAGTCTTAGTGGGTTTTGTAAAATCATTACTGTTTACACACATAAACACTAAACAATTAATCTTCAAACTTTCCGTTGCTCTTCGGGAACCACCTCAATGAGAATTGTTCCTCAGCGAGACAATGTTGAAATATTTAAAGCGGCAATCTTGAACCACGGAGTACTGCTGTAATATTTATATATTTTGTGGAAATTCCTATATATAATCTGTTTATAGAGAACGATATTTTCGGAAGAGCATTGAACTCTCGTAGCATTTTTGCATTTCATAAAAAGTACCGAAACTCCNCTCTCGATGTAAAATTTAAGTATGCAAATTAGCAACAAGCATCGAATATTTATGACAAAATATGAAACTCATAATTATGCATATCAGCAAGCCTCAACCAATTACGATAAGCTAAGCAATTCATAATTATGCAATCAACAACAAGCATCTACTAATTATGAAAAATTATGAAACTCAGAATTATGCAAATCAGAAACCATCGAAAATTTATGACAAACTGCGAAACTTACAATAACCCACAATTATGCAAATTAACATCAAGCGTTGACTAATTGTGAAAAATTATGGAAGTCAATAGCATGCCAATAAAGAAATCGATATTACTAGAGAAGTAACTAAATCCGTATGTGAGACAATCCGACACTGAAGTTTTCTAACCGTGCAGGATCAGCTTTGTTTCCTTGCTGCAAGTTTGGTATAGACTTCAAAGCTTATTCATCAAGCACTTCTAGTACAGGCGCGCCATTAGGGGGGTCCTAGGGGTCTAGACCCCTGCCCTTTTCAGCAAGTGAAGAGAAGAACCCTTTTCGTAGTACCTTTTCTATATCAAAAAGGACATTTTCCTAAGATGGAAAATGCGTGGTTACGAAAGTTTTCCGGAGGCTTCGCTCCCGGGTCCCCTTTTGTAGCCTGCCGTGATAAGAAATAGCCATTAGAATCATTGGTCTTCAGAGCAACGATATCAGTAAACCTTCCACAGCATTTTCCCCTCTTTTGAATCTGAAGAGCAGTATCCACTGGCCGTATCTTCTTTTTTGAAAAGTTTTGATGTGCCCTTTCTTCGTGGATTGGACCACTACCCTCCAATATTCATAGTTGCGTGCCTGCTAGTATATTTAGCTACTTCTCATTGCCGTCTGACTGTAGATCGAAATGGTACGCCAAATCAAGTCTTTTAAGGACACTTTTCTTAGAATCAAGAACATTTCTGAACCAGAATCTGGCACAAAATTAAGAAAATTTAACGATTAACTCCCGGCCTCTGGTTCATATGAAAGAGCAAGTGTTTAAGTCTGGCTGATCTATAACTGTGCAAATTGTTTTCTAGCTTCTTTTTATGTCGTACGGTCAAGCTTTGAGTTTGCATGAAATTCAAACCAGTCCTAAGGGACTGATCGTTTATATGTCACAGGAAGTAGTAGTTTTTCCATGGGCGTGGGGTACGACTTTATCATTCCTCTTTCAGAGGGGGTAAATTGGTTCTATAGATGTTTAAAGTGGGGCTTATAAGTCATTTACCATACCACTCACAGAACGCGGCACTTGTATTTCAGAAAAAAATCATTGACTACTTGTAAATCGTGTTTGGGTTACGTGTCTTCATTAGTTACCAGGATATATCAATACTCTACGATGGTAGAGATGGAGGGTACAAGATCCATAATGGTGGTGTACAAGTTTCAAAAGTAATTCAAGTTGGGGCTATGCTTCAGAGCAAGCATATCTGCTGAAAAACACCGCCCCTCCTTGAGACAATAAACGATCAGTGCCTAACGATGGGGATATGGAGAGAGTCTTGCCGACATTACTACATGCGAAGAAGCTCGCAAGGAGCTTTGAAATCTGCGGGTAGGAATGAATTCTACGAGTAAAATTGAAATCTATGAGGTATATACAGTGGCGTGCCGGACTTTTGAGTAGGAGGTGTAGCCAAAGAAAGATACTGATAGGCTACTAAATCTCTTAGGAATACCGACAAGCGGTGATCTTGATGAGAACTTTTACTAACAAGCAAAATGAGTACCTATGGCCAAATGACTACCGACGGCTTCAGCAAAAAGTAGGGGTGTAAAACCCCACATCACCTACTTCGGTACTTTCCTGCGTGTATAGGCACAAACTACCATTTAACGTCTATTCACAGTCAGATTATTGCAGTCCAAGACAGACTGCTAAACCAGTCAACTATCATAATCCCATACTCAGAATGGAGTTTTAGAGTACAGCGGTTACATAATCCAAGCCGTGAAGAACCACATTCTGCAAAGGATGTCCAAGGCTTTTTCTCAAGTTGTCTCCAAAATAGCTATACGTTTTTTTCATAAGAAATATGTCTAAAAGAACCGTGAGGCTGAAATCAAGCAAATATTAAGAGACAATTATGAAACATAGACAGGCTGGGTTTCAAGTAATAACTTGCAACTGTTTTTGCTAGCAAATTCTTGATCAAACTAGCAAGAAAATAGAATTAACATTCACTACAATCTTTGCAAAACCTGAGCAACTTTTTTCTTGCATCGCAATTGCCTAACTGGTTTGTTATTGCCATTGGAAGTCTTCAAATTTAAGGAACATTTAAGAAACCGAAGTGCTGCACCAATTGCTCAATAAGCTGTATATATTGCATAAATATTCAAATTGCAAAATTTATTCCATTTGTTAACTAGCAGCTATTGTGCATTTTGGATTTTTGAGAGTTCTTCTTCTAACATACATATTTGACTTGTTTTACAGCTAGCAAAGTTTGCAATCAAACTAGAGTATTTGCAGATCCATTACAATTATCTCTAGCATTATTATTTCAGTCGCAATCAGGCACTAACCTAATTAAAATTAGGCTGCTACAGGAGATATCTTAAGATAAAATCAAAGCAGATGATTATGCACTCTAGCTACATGACAGAAACTAGTCGTGAGCTGGAGACTACGACATACCCCAAGCATGGCGATGTACTTTGTTAAGCTTTTTCCCCATAATTCTGCCTTTGAGTATTCCATTCTGCGTGAGCAATGATAGCGTGCAGAACAGCACCAACACCAGATTGTAGTAGTGCATCTCTGAATGCAAAACCCAAGAGCTTGCAGACTTTTCTTCAACTTTGAAGCTGTGGGAATCGTAAGCAGTTGGAAATAAAAAGCCGATGTCTATGAACTAGAGAACCAAGCGAAATGATCCTATGACCGTCTCTCACGTACTACGTGAACTTTCCAATGAGGCTTCTCTCGCTGTCAGGATTGATTTGCTTCACCAAAATGTTCGACAGGTGCCGTCCAGTAGACCTGACCTGCACTGAAAATGTGCTACCACGAACGATATATTTGCATCTACAGTTTCAGAAAGGACAACAGGCGTCGTTATTCTTTCCAACTGCCTCTTTTTGCCGAATAAAAAAACCCTGTGATTTTCCAGTAGCAATACACCTGCTGGACAAGCAGAGCTCCGCTAACTCTGAGATGAAGAAAACTTTGCAGCAAATTCTACAACTTCTTTCAAAGCGATGGAGAACCTTACAAGGCTACGGTTCAACTGGTCTTTGCTGCGCGAGCACGTCCTTTTCATACTAGCACTAACTTTGTCACGTAATTAATAAATTGTATGTGTTTTCTATATATAAATATCGTGGAGAGCTTCGTAGGTGTATCTGAGTCTATTTGCCTACACCGTGCGTAACTACAAATCCATTCTTACATGAATCACTAATTACCGACAATGTCATATACACAAGGTTTGGTTTCAAGCGTGGCTTTCTTATTTATGTCAATGGTCAAACGAAAACCGAAAACACAGCTCCGCGCTGCGATTAAGAGGTTCAAAAAGGCTACCGCCTCCCTTCGATGCTGAGAAGTCAAAATCCTGGTAAACCCGCAACCTAATTGGGTGCCAATTGACACTGGCTACCATGGAAACGTAACTGTATCCCATTGGAATCAGGGAAGGTAGCCAGATGAAGCTTTCATCGAGCAGGTCATATTCCGCGTGCTATGACTGTAGCTAGGCCGTGGCATATATTGAAAAGGGTCATATATTTATGACGTCAGCAAAGAGGGAGGGATTTGGGAGTTCACTGAAATTAAGACCTGTTTTATGCAATATGGAAGGGGAGTGTATATGAAAATTTAGACGTCCTTTTCTAGTTTTAATTTTCTTTTCAATGTAAGTCGTTAAAATAGAATGAAAATGGAAGCGAAGTACTGCAATAGTCCTTCCATTATGAGAGAGTTCAAAATATAATTTATAAACATTTCTAAATTTTTCAAGCAATATAAAATAACGCATTTCAGGAGCTTGAGGGAAAGAGAAAATTCGATGACAACGACAAAGATATACTGCAATTGTTATTCACTATTGACATTAAATTATATTCTTAAGGCAGATGGGTCTTTATTAGTATGTGTGCTGGGAATGGAGGTAGCATAATTTAGACGTCTTAGGGCGTATGAAACTTTTGCATAGATGCATAGCAAAGTTAACACACCTGTCGTCAAAGCAACAATCTGACCGCACAGGGAACAAAAGCCTTGACCTTTCTTCAGGCACTGGACTCTTTTCATGAGACTATTTTTATGATTTATGCTGTGAGAACCAAATTCCACCTATGCTTACCTTTACCCATGGGCGTAGGAGAACGAAAAATTTAGGGGGGCTGTAAATTTTCTGTCCAAAATATCAAACAGAGCTGTAGAACAGGCAGAAAAGTTGCCCGAATTTCCTACTGTTCTTTTAGAAACTTTGCCCCGGTGAAACGGATTCCTGCCCAAATTGGGGGGTTGCAGCCCCCTTGCCCTCTCGCCTCCTACGCTTATCCCTTTACCTTGTCTTGCAAGGAAGATAATGATATAACTTGCAATTTTCTACTCTGCAATTTCGCGTCTTCATTTATGACAGATACATATTCTTTATGGCAGATGGGTCGTAGAGTATGTATACTGGGGAGAGGTAGGAAAATTTAGACGTATTAGGGGTATAAAGATTTTATACTATGCCCTACAAGGGGTAAGGGTCGAAAGTTGTAAATATGTTTTAGATGATGTCATAAATGTATGACCCCAAAAGACACAGGTTGCTTCTAGTATATAAGAAAGTTATTTAACCATGCATTGAATTATATGCCATGCAGGAACACATAAAATTATGGAATGGAAACACATGCAACTGCAGATTGTTCACAACGTTTATACTAGGTGTAGGATATTTGTAAATAAAAAATTGTAGTATTTGTAATTAGGTTTTATTTATCATGTAATACTATTTCCTTTCTTTTATTTGCTTAAGTAGGTTGGCTTTAATTAGCATTAGTACGCTATACCTTTTAGGAGCCAACGATAAATAAATTGATCATATCACATCACATATCATATTGAAACTTCATTGCTTTTTGCGATTGCAGAATCAGTACAGCTTTAAGAGCTTCCTTGTATAAAGTTTTCGAGTTGGAAAAGTTCACACAGTAAGGGAGAATGCAAAAGCTGTATGTATATTGATCTGAAATACTGATAGCTTATAGTTAATCGCAGAAGACAAGCTGTTGCAGAAGGGCAAACGTAAAACAGTCTCGGTTCATTCTAGGCTTCTTAAAGCAAAACTATAAACTTGATGGAATTTTGAAGAGGCCACATGACTTACTTTCATTAAGTAATATTTTAGCTGCAGCCTTTTATACATTAAATTTTATCTTTTTTTTGATTATTAGTGTAATTAGTTATTGAAATAAATGAGGCATAACAAGGCAACTCTGCATATCAATTTTCATTGCAAGCTTTACCCTGTCCAAAATTTGTTGAATAAAACGACAGTAGTTTCCATACAGACAATTGTAACTATCAATTCAAATAATCGGGGGAGGGAGAGAGGACGACTATTCAGTGTTTAGGAGCAGCATCTCATTATCTCTGTGTGGATTCAAAAATTCGAGCCAGGCTAGTATAGTTTTTCTTCGGAGGTGGACTGACTTCAGCCTCTTTTAAGGGCTGTTCTTATGAATCATATATGTACCTATCAACTTTTATAGGTCTCAAAAGTCTGAGACTGAGTATCATTTTCGTGCAAACCACTTCCTACAAAAAGAGCGTACATATATAAGAAAGTATTTTTTCAGCCCAGTTTTGAAACTTTGTTACCATTTTTCACGATTCTAGTATCAAATTTTCCTTAGACTTTCTTAGCAACAATTGTTGAGTTCCAGTGTTTGCGCATGCTCATAATTAGAAAGCGAAAAAGCACCTTGCATTCTTGAAATGATGGTAAATTGCAGTAAGCAACAGAAATAAAGCCAATATAAATTATATAACATTTTGAACAGAGATAGGCCAGATTTCAAATACATATATACTTATAAACTTTTGTAGGTCTCAAACACCTAGTACTGAATTTCTCAACTTTTTGAGCGGCTGAATACTACTTTCTTGTGAATCACTTTCTCTAGATAAGCATGAACCAGCTGGAAAGGGGGCTAGAACCCCAAATGGCTATGATAGGGAACTGAATATATGCAAAATTTCAAGGTTAAGTACGTTGAACAAACAAAACAACAAATGCGAGCTGGTCAGCTGTTCAAGAACCATTGGGCGAGAGTGCTTCTCTTTGAAGAACTCTTGATACTACGTTAAAGAGTGTACCACATACACAGCGCTAAAGAGACGGTCACGGGGACTAAAAAGAGCTTTAATTACACGGCTCATCTCCATACAAAGGCCTTTCAGAAGAAGGAAAATAAAGCATGTAACAGACGGTCACGAAATCTTTGAACTCTTTCAAACAATGCAGTTTAAAAGGTAAAAAATGTTTGTCACAGCTATACTGTAGACTCCATACAATGATGACTTTAAATGGGAAATTATGCAATCTACAGTTCTATGATCAATGGGATGCTGAAGCACGTCACTATTGCTAGGCCATACTTAGCTCCTGAACCAGAAGTTGGCACCCTTGTAGGAGATTAGGTAACTGTTATGCAAGGAGTTCAATTACAGGTTGTTTGTGATGGATGAAGGGGCACTCGCTCTTTAAATGCTCAATAGCAATACACAGTTCACCAGCCTAGAAACTTTCTTTTTTTGGGGGGGGGGCATTTTGACCATTTAGCCAACTACTACGACGAAACTAAAAGGCCACGGAAAATTCTATGATCAATTGGACGCTAAATCTTCTGCACCATGGCCAACTTCCTTAGGGGCCGCTCACAAAGGACATCCAGGCCCAAAAGGGGGTTTGATGAGATAGGGCCAAATTCGGACATAAGGAAGGGCATTTTATGCAATCCGGATGTCCAGGATTTCAGAATTGGAAAGCAAGACATCTTTGCAGTAGGTCATTCTGGAATTGTATTTTAGCTGTTTCAGACAAATAATGGAAACACTTTTGTATGTTGGAAATATGCGTTACCAGCCTCCCCCCTGTTTATTGCAATCCCACGGCTATTTAGCATTATACTTTTTCCAACCCCGCCTCAGCTACCACCCCCTTCTATTCCGGACTGGAGAGTAGATGCATTGCTATTTGTTCAGCTTGTCCCAGTGATGTTTTGTGATGCTATAGATGCATCAGTAGTGTTTGGTATGAAATAAGTGGACGTCCAGGGGAAAAAGAGGGGTACCTGAATACGGACAACGCCAGGAAAAAGGGGGAGAGGGGTCTAAAAATTCACGTTATTGCCGGATGTCCTTTGTGAATGGCCCCTTAGAGTTTCGTGCATGTTCATGGGGGCGTCACTGCTCACAAGAACCTATCTCACTCAGTGATGTGCCGAGAAACGTTCTGTTGGGGGGGGGGCGTTTTCACCAATTTACCAACTACTAACAAAAAGGGTCACAGAAAATGCTGTAGCCAACTCTCTTGTAGACTGACTGACTTTTGACCAACTTTCTTGCAAATCTGAATATATTGGGGGGGACGTGACGCCCCTATCGGCACATCTCTGGCATCACTGCTCACAATAACCTAGCTCGGAAACCTTGTACACTTCTTTTTAAAAGAAAGTGATTTATAAAAAATGAGTATTTTACTGCTCAAAAAGTTAGGATATTTCAATATTAGATTCTTGTTAGCTAAGAGAATCAACACGATATTATGTATTTAAAATCCCAATCCTGTGTATGAAACGTTTTATGTATTATACTGGCTTTTTCAAAAGTTAATCTTTATTGACTGAAATCTATCAATAGTTCGGGAATGTATGTAACCTTTTTCATTTTACCTTAATGCGCATGAGCAAAACATCAAAACTCAAAAAGTTTATGCTAAGAAGATAGTTAGAAAGTATACTACTGAAATCCTACAGAGCAAAAAAGATTTCAAAACTGGTCCACAACAAATTTCTTATAAATATAAAACTTACAATCAAAGTGTGTTATTTTTGGACTTGAATCTAAGTCAAAAGGTTCTTCAACGTTTCTTAAATCTAATATATAAACAAGGTGTGCCCAACGATACACGTTATCTTTTTTATAAGAAAACCATAATTTTGCTTGAGCCTCAATTTTCTTAGCTTTTCCCAAAATTGAGCATGAGATTTTCTTAAATTTTTCTTAACTTTTAGTGAAATACACTGGCTAAAATGGGTTAAGCATTCGTTACTAACATTGCACACTTGAATTTGAAGTCTATCTTTAACATTTTGAATGCAATAATGAGTAAATATCGATTTTTGGCCTATAAAAACACTTAATTTTGGAAATTGAGCCTCGTGGTTTTCTTAAGATTTTCTTAAGATCTTGACGATTTGAGCCTCATTTTCTTAAAAATTTTTTCTTATAAAAAACGTGCATGTAAATAACATTTAACTATGCTAATGTAACTATGATAATTATGCTATCTTATGGTAATTATGCTGTCCATGCTAATTGTACTATTTTTCAAGTGAAAACAACAGACTTCAGCAATCTGAAGGTTCACACCGACTCCTCTATAGAGCGTCCTGGACGCCTATAAAAAGTTTCATGACTATAGCCAGAAACGAAGCTAAAAGTAATTTTTTGTAGGGTGTACAACCCCATTTTGCCGACAACGACTTTCCTCAAACCCAACTTGCCGACAAAGAAGACTGTTCTCGAGTTTTATTCGTAATACAAGGTTGACTGGCACTATCGATGAGCCGACAAGCTAATTGTTGGAGGGGTGTGGCATCCCTCCGCACCCCCTGTAGCAACGCCCCTGGATACAGCGGCGCTCAATCACATCATTACATCATACACTACACTAGAACAATACAGAAAAGCGGCCGCTCTCTTCCAACCATAAAACCCATCACAAAAAGCTCAAGAAATTGAAAGCCACTTTGTGTCGCATGGTGTGAACTTGGTGTGAATAACATTCTGTAATGGTACAGCGCTGTGCGGGTAAGCGGCAGGAAGATAATCACGCGCGACTTAACACTATTAAAGGATAATTAGAATCAGCTCCCTACCGCTACCTTTTTCTTTATACTCTTAAACAGTTTTAAATGCTCTATGTTGCCATGGCTTTCTGAAGAAGAAGGATTGCCGAATGAAGCCAAAACCGCGAAAAGTTGACATAACTTATTTTATATGCAGTATACGCCCGGAAACTGGGATCTCCAATGGGACTCCAAAATGAGTTCCAGCTAGCGAGAGTCCTATTTATTATTATTATTATCATTATCATTCCCTCTACATCATTCAGTTGACCGTGGGCTTTGAATCCAATATACAAATTAACAGTAATCGTAAAAATTCAAAGTGTAGTTCTCTAATATCTAACCTAACGCCTGCTTACTCCAAAGTCAAATTCGCTAATTTATCAATGAGCGCCTTGGGAACTATGGGTAAATCATCCGATTCTTTAATAACCAGGCTAGACGATTTAAAGTCTGACAAAACCGCATCATACACCTTCATCAAGAAACTAATGAATATTGCGCTTCGATGTACTTATTATAAGTTCTGCTGCAGAAACAAGTCATCGACAAATCCTGAGCTTTGGGATTTTTGATTAGATTTTAGTGTTTTCTCTTTTCTTTTTGTACATTCTATATATATATATATATATATATATATATATATATATATATATATATATATATATATATATATATATATATATATATATATATATATATATATTTATATGTATATATATTATTTCACATGTAGTAGCTGTAGTTAGCCAATATTACACTACCTATATTTAGTGAGGTGTACTATTGTATTCTTAAAATGTATTCATTGAAATGAAGTCTAAAAAGAATTAGTCTTGTTTAGCCACAATATCCATTCAGCTATACTTGCAACTAAATAAACAAATACAAAATTACATAAAGAAAATTAAGCTACCATACCACAAAAAATAACAAATGTGCTACAATGAAAAATTACATTATTACTGGTCTTCCATGGGTTGGTGCAAATTAGGGCTACTATAGTGTCTTCTAGCGCAAAAGGTGTAAAAAGGAGGTCACGATAACTGGGACTTATGGATGAAATACAGTTGTAGTTCCACTTAAGCGGAGGACCATGAAAGAAAGTAAGTGGAGCGATGATTAGATATTCCAAGACATTCACCATTAAGTATACTTCAAAGATGTCGTATCAGGTGTTCGTGCAACATCATTTAAGGTTCTACTGCTCTGTTTGGGGAAAATGCTTGGGGATCACTACCGCATTCTAGAAAAGTTGCAAAACAGAGCTAAGCGAAATATCACGGATTGTCCGTACGATGTATCTGCAAAACCACTCCTTAGACATCTAATATTGCATAGTGTAGCTGAAGTGATTCATCAAGAATCTGCGAGCATGGTTTACAAAGCAACAAACGGCCAAGCGCCACCATGCTTGTCCAGTCTTGTCAATAGCATGTCTGCAGTTACAAATAAAACGCTTTGTAACTTCAACTTACTTCTAAGACCTCCTAGAACGAAAGCAAAATTTGTGCAAGGCAGCATTCATTGCCAATTGACTGTAGAACAGTTAATACTTTTCAAACTTTTAATGTAAAGCTAAAGAGCATGCGTGCATATTGCCAATTCCTTGCTCCCTACATATTTTCAAGTTTTGTTCTATGTTCATCCGCTTTTTAGTAGTTATTAGTATACTGTACTTAAAACTATAGCTAAAACTATAGATTGAAAGAAACATTTTGACAAAGCAGCTTTGCATACATAGGGGCTAAGATTTGGAACTCACTGCCAAATTACTTTAGAACAGATCGCACTCCTCAAACGCTTATAGTGAAGCTAAAGACAATGCTTGCATAGACCCAATAATTTGATTCCTATATTTTTCTTTATTTAAGTTATGTGATATCTTTACCTGTCATTATGTTATATTTGTTGTTTTACTTTATTTCATATTTCCATTGTATTTCTTCATATTAGTTATTAGCTCTGTATATATTCTAAATTGGTGTTTAACCTCACCCCTTGCAAAACAGATGTACAATCTGAGGAGTTACTATGTGTAAATACATCTTTTTCATAAGACTATCTAATTTTTTTCCGATCCTCAATATTCTTAATTCTTTTTCGATTTTGAGCCTAGAGTCATTCTTAAATTATCCTTAAATACCAAAGGTTTAAATTCGCCAAAAATTTTAAGGAATATATTCTAATATCTGTTGATGTTTTACTAAATCATAAAACTAAGCATGAGTCTATGCTTTGTATAGATAATGCAAAAGTACATCTGAAAGTAGTATTATAAGTGTGATACAAAAAAATTCTTGTCTTGATGAAGCTTGAGTCTCGCAGTATTCTAATATTATTCTTAATTTTCTATGATTCTGAACCTCGATATTCTTATAAACTTTATTCTTATAAAAAGAGTGTATACAATATGAAATAAAATTAGATGGTCACGTATCACCTCATAACTACCAAAGTATTTGCTCATATTAGCATATGCCGTCTTGTAATTTTCATGTAGGCATCTGCCAATCAAAAGCATTTTTCCTTCGCTTTACGTGTTATGTTCTATGAAATCATTACGTTTCGAGTAGGGAATCATATTTCAACAAATCGTCGCTTAGTTTTTCAGTGCCAGTTCAATGGGATAAAGTTGCTTATGGGACCCTATGGCCTCGTCTACACTTCTACGATTCACTTTTGGTTCGGATCAAAAAGCGATTCGTAGCAGTGTAGATCGGGCCTAACAAATGCCATTTTTATATAATCCGGATCACTACTGGTCCTTTTCCTAAAAGGACCAAAAGTGGTACGGCAAACCGCACAATTTTGCTATGGAATTGCTAGTAGTAGTGTAGACGGAAGGCTAATCCGCACCACTTGTGGTCTGTGATCCGTACCACTTGTGGTCAACAAGTGATCTGTAGCAGTGAAAACGTGGCCTAAAAATCAGTCCCACTTAGCGGGAGTTCCAGTTATCCGGGGTCCCAGTTATCGAGAATATAGTGTATATAAACTGTTTCATATTCAATAGACATTTCACGATGGCAAAATGGAATCCTGCCGTTGGTCAGGGGCCTGTTTATTCTGCAATAATTTGAAAATCACCTCAAAACATATTTGAGGAGCTGAACGAATATAGCAGATGTCACGGAAGATTTGTTCCGCTTTTAGTTCGTTCGTATTAGCTAGCTCCTTTAGTTTCCACAAGATTTTATTCTGCACTTTTTGCCAACTTTGTTGAAGGCATCTTTCAGGTACAGAACAATATATTGCTTAAACTTCATTTTCATATATATAAACTAATCTAAACATGAAAATGCAAATCACTCTAATCCTAGGCAATTTGCATTCGGGCTGGTCTAACTACAGATGTTTTATTTTAGATTTTTCTATTAAATAAACAAACAAAACAAACAACAACCTAAAAGAAGGAATGTATAAATGTAACATGAAGAGCTGAAAGTGAAAAGAGAAACTGTTAGTACGTAGAAGGTCCAGGATAGTTAATGATTTGTTGCGCATGCAGAATATGTAATAGGTTTCTACCCTTCCCATTGCTTTTGTTGATTGATTTACCCTTTTGATGGTTTTCCTTAGGTACCCCATGTCTATTTTGTTTATTATTTACTTTCGTATAAATTTCGATTTCGTGGTAGTTTATTACACTGATGATGGATCCCTGAAATTAGGGTCCGAAGCGTCTGGACTTGTTGCATTTTATAGTAATGTCTAAACAATACTGGAAAAGTCGATAATGCAACCATGTCTCTTATTCTCGTCGTCTTTATTCTACGATTGAATGTAATAGGTTGTGCAAATTATTGTGCTAGTTGACTTAAAGATTATATAAATAGTATGACTTGTGTTAATAGATAGACCGGTGCACATCTGAATGCATGAATTGCAGGACTGTCCAAAAATGTCCAAGAAAACTTATAGAAAAGATAACAAATTTGATGAGACGACCTTTCGTGTTTAGATCATGCGGAATGTGATGATATCTTTCACGTACAAAACAAAATATAATTATAATAATAAAACAATAATTATCATAATTACTATCAAAAATAACAAAGTTCAGCACTTCGATGTCTCATTAAGCTTCTAATCCTTTCATTTTCTTTACAACGGTTGTCACTCTTTTGTTCGAAGGTATATAGATATACTTGTTCTAATAATTATGATAATATATGTATAGTTCTAACTACTATTTAATTTCATTTCATTCATTTGCGGAGCGCTGCCGGGAAGTATTATCATTAATGCTTATTCCAGGAAGCCAATAGCAAGAGAAAGTTTACATTTGTATGCTTAATGCTTTCATTAATAAAAAAATTAATATATAGATTTATATATGTATATACATATATATATATATATATATATATATATATATATATATATATATACACAGACACACACACATACATACATATATATATATATATATATATATATATATATATATATATATATATATATATATATATATATATATATATATATATGTTATACAAATTAGATACTTAATATATGAAATACTTCATATTAAAGTGTTTTTCATAAGAATAAAGTTCATAAGAAGATTGAAGCTCAGAATTGCTGAAGTTTAAGAATAACTTAAGAATAAAGCAAGGCTCAAGCTTCACCAAGATTTAGATTTTTGTGTATTCGAGTTAAAATACTGCTTTTATACTAACTTTTGCACAAGTAATAAAATATTAATTATTCTGCTCGCTTTTTACTATGCATTGTGATGAAGTATGACATTGTAAAAGATTTGAATATATTCTTTTGCATTTTCTGGCAAAAGTTACGCCTTTAGTACCAAGGAATAACGTAAGGACAATCTAAGGCTCCAAGCAAAAAAATTTAAGAAAATTAGGTATTATTAAAAAAGAATGTTTTGTATAAAGAAAGAACTTATTCTGATTATAACTTGTCCGTATCCACACATAGAACTGGGCTCGTGCAGGATATTGATAAGCAATTTCAAGGAGTTTTCAAGCACTATTCAAGGACGAATATAAACATTTCAAGGCAAAATCCAATATGGTGATTGGTACTACTTATCGCCATATTGGATTTCGCCTTTATAATTTTCACGTGATATTCACGGCACATGCGTGAATATAAAGGAAGCCCAAAAACCGAAAAAGAGATATTTCTCTGCACATCATGAGTTTACAAGTACGATATTATTTTAAATCTTTTTGGATATTTCGATTACTGTTTTGCACTGTTTATTGCTGTGAACGAAGTAAACAGTAAACATTGACAAATGTCAAGGAATTGGATCAATTTTCAAGGAAATACTCTCATTTTCAAGGAGTTTCAACTGCCCTTGAAGTTTCAAATTCCAGCACTTTCAAGGAGTTCAAGGACCTGCATGAACCCTGATAGAAGATGGCGAGAAAAATTATTAAATACGATCCTAACATCTTTTCGTACATTTCCCTAAAT
>OLMO02000278.1:3839566-3900631 GCA_900291935.2 Cassiopea xamachana | reverse complement strand
TACATACATACATACATACATACATACATACATACATACATGCATACATACATACATACATTTCATTTATTTACAGATGACATAGTCAATAGAAAAGTTAAATTTTTTCTGTTGATTACGTAGACGGTGACCCATCCAGCTTGGCTGGTTTCCAAGTGGCTGTCTTTTTACGAAAACAAAAAAGCTAAAACATACAAAAAAAGATTAAATTACATATCTTAAAAGTCCAATTCTTAGACTTCTTGAACCGGCCGATATATATTAACTAATTACAAATAAGATTGAAATTTATTATTGGGCACCAAAGATATAATTGTGTTGTCATATCATATTCAAATGTTCAAATGTTTGAATTATTTTGCTCTAAAGGCTCGGGGGAGGGGGCTACCCCAGTTGTTGCTCCGTATAGCACGTGTCCTTGGACAAAACCGACTTCGGCTACACGTTCTTTTATAAGAAACATGTCTATAAGACACATGAGGCTGAAATCAGGCAAAAATTAAGAAACATTGAAGATACATAGGCAGGCTGAGTGTCAAATAATAACTTGAAAAAACTGTTTTTACTAGTAAACTTTTGATCAAACTAGCAAGAAAATAGAATGAACATCCACTACATGCCTCACAAAACCTGAGCATCTTTGTTCATGCATCGCAATGATTTATTTGGGCTGTTATTGTCATTGGGAGCCTATAAATTTAAGAAACATTTAAGAAACATATAAGGGAGTATTAGGAAACATCCAGGCTGAAGCCAATGAGTTTGTTTCTTATAAAAAAATGTATATCTCGCATTTAAGCCTGGATTCGTTTAGAATGGAGCTAATAATTGAAGTCGAATCTCATTAGGCCAAGCCAAAGTCTTATGGGATTATCACAGGATGTAGTAATATGTGAGCTATGATAATATCAATTCAGGAAGAAAAGCTTGATTTATGCTGGAATTATGCTAAGATAAAACAGTGTCAAGCAATGAAAGCATCTGTTGAAAACAAAGTGAGAATTCTCCTACATAAATGGCATTGTGTTCAGGGGGCAAGGTATATGAAAAAGCTGGCGATTAAATGCTGCATTTTGTTGGCAAATACGGTTATATATTTTTATATTCTTATAATTGCATAAAGTATACAATGTGGTTAGCATTGACATTCTCCAAATACATTGTCCTCCTATACGAGTAAAGTAAAGGTAGCCCCGTATACTTTCGTAAATAGGGGAGTGCTTGTTAGAGAGGACACTTATCCTGAGCCATCGGCATGTGAGGTAGGGTGGCTAGTTCCTTTCCTCGCCGCCTTTATCTCCCCAGTGTTCCCACTGGGTAGCCATTTGCTGCTGGGTGAACAGTGAGCGAGCGTTCAGTCAGGACATCGAGTCGGGCTCGAACCGAAGACCTTCCGAATGGGAGGCATGCGCTCTAACCATAATACTACCTCGCTCATCCTATACGAGTACAGTGTCCTAGAACACAAATGTTTCTTGTTACAAAAAAGAATTATTCAGCTGCTCAAAATGTTAAGAAAGTTCAGTGCTCGATTTTGAGACCAAAGAGAGTTTATAAGTTTACATGTATTTAAAATTTTATTTATCTGTGTGCAAAACATTATATATGTTATGTTCGCTGCCCTCTAACAGTTTAACTTACTAAGATTTGTCATCATTTCAAGTGTGCATAGCGCTTTCTCACTTTCCATAAATGTGCTTGCGCAAGCACTGAAACTCAAAGCTTCTGTTAAGTAAATCTTACGAATATAGATACCGGAATCGTGAAAATTTTGAGAAAGCTTCAGTATTGGGCAGAAAAAGGGTTCATAGAAAAGAACCGCGTACTTCAGTAAACAATGTTGGGAAGAACCAATCATAGATAAAATTGGCCTAAGTGGGATGTTTTCTTTATATGCTTTAGGCAAGCCATACAATTCGCCGTCGTTGTGAGCCTGTGATTTGCTCTATGATAGGGTTCGACGATACCTAATTTTAGTGTGCAGTGATAACCAATTTGTGCAATGATAAACTCAAAACGTGCAGTGATAAATTATGAAATGTGCAGTGACAAGAACGGTGCTTAGCCATTTTGGTCATACTTGGAAAAGAGTCCTGACTTTTTTTGCACGTACATACTGCAAAGTTTAACTGCTTGTCCAACATCTGCTTTGGAAAATGCCCCATAACCAGGACAAAAAATATTCAAAAATCTTAGAATACTTTATAGATCTAAATTTCTTGAAAACAATGTTACCAGATCACGGAATGTACTGTGAAATGCAACTGCTCAGTTTACTTGACTTTTCATTTACGGTGTCCCTGTTTTTAGTAATTTTAACATTATTTTTTAAGCTACTGGAAAAATATCTCAAAATAACCCATAAACGTGCTGGCACATATACACCAGGCCCCCTATTGGTTTTACCCCCTCAGAATGCTTTATTTCTTATGAACTGTGCAGTGATAAAATCTCCTTAAATTTAGGTATGGGTTCGACCCACTTGCTCACAACGACCGCGAATGTATGGCTTGCCTAAAACACATAAAGTAAACAATGTAGTACTTCATAGCGCACTACCACGAAACTCTGGTCCATTATCAAATTAAGAAATGAGTAGTCCTTTCGGCATTTCTATTCTGATTCACGTTTCTTTAGTGTTCTTCCAAAAATGACGCAAATGCTTAGGCTATCTTTGACACAAAAACAAAGAAGAGACAGATAAAGATGTTTACTAGAAACAGAGAGAGATGGTACTTAGACTATAAAAAGGGGGTCCAAATCTTATTCATAGGGGTCCTTGAGTGCCTCTGCTATACCACTGGGTGAGGGAAAGATTTCGGGGCTAGGGATAACAGGGGGAATTCCAAACTGGAGGAGCCTAATCACTAAGGTCGGAGATAAGCTCAGGTAAAAATAATGAAATATGCTACTTTCTGAAGAAAGTGGGGGCAGTATCCCCTTTACCCCTCCCCGGTTTCAACGCCCCTAGGATATGGTTAAGGATTGCACTTTCCAAGAAAAGTTTCTGAGGGCTTCGAAAGCATGAATACATGTTTTTTTTATAAGAAAAACTTTTATAAGAAAATGAGGCTCAAATCGTCAAAATCTTAAGAAAATCGTAAGAAAATCGAGAGGCTCAATTTCCAAAATTAAGTGTTTTTATAGGCAAAAAATCGGTATGTCGTCGTTATTGCATTCAAAATGTTAAAGATGGAATTCAAATTCATGTATACAATATTATTAACGATAGTGTAAACCACTCCAGCCAGTTTATTTCAGTAAAAGTTAAGAAAAATTTAAAAACATCTTAGGCTCAATTTAGGGAAAAGTTAGGAAAATTGAGGCTCAAGCAAAATAATGATTTTGTTATAAAAAAAACGTGTACTACTGAAACAGCATAATGGTGAGGATGGTGAGGATTTTAAAAATTTGGCTTGTTTTCTGTAACCTCATTAGGGCTTCATGAAGTAGCGTTTCGTCAATAAGGATACTGTGGCAAGTGCCCCAACGCAAAATAGTAGCACTGAAGGAAACGCTGGGGAACTCTTATTTTGTTGAAGTAGAGCCTTCAATGTTCCAAAAAGGACGGAGGTGGGGAGAACCTAAAATATGAACTGCTTGCAAATCCATATTTTTGCAAAAACAATGGGTGTTATCAGTGTCGCAGCCAGGGGGGCAAATTGGATGGCCACCCCCAATGAGAAAAAGTTGGTGTCCGAGAAACGCCCAAATCTGCAATCAAATTGATATGTTGGAAGGTAGCTTTGATATAGCAAATGCAACTGCTCTCTTTTCATTCTAGAAAAGGGCGTATCTTCATATCCACAAGGGCGTTTCCCTAATGCTTAAAGGCTGTGGTCAAAAACGTTTTCCAGGGGTTCCACCCTCTGACTTCCATCTCTCTTTTTTCTTCGTAGCAGATGATACTTCTACGCTGGCTATGACAAGAGGCTATGACCCTTATCCCTTAGTTTCATTCCAAGAACTTCTCAACTATGCA
Source organism: Cassiopea xamachana (assembly GCA_900291935.2). NCBI lineage: Eukaryota > Metazoa > Cnidaria > Scyphozoa > Rhizostomeae > Cassiopeidae > Cassiopea > Cassiopea xamachana. Next base: position 3,896,649 of record OLMO02000278.1, on the reverse strand, counting down.
ACACATTGTCTTCCCCTGCTTTCACCGAAACCTACAACTTATCATCCTTCAAATCTAACATCAACAAACTTGATGTTATCTCTCTATCCACTTAACCTTTCTCCCTTTTTTAAGTTTCTCCTCTGTCGGGGCATTGTTATGGGCCCTAAGGCCCTTCCCCGTCATTACATACTAAAAAAAGTTACTTCCCTGTTACCTCTCGGGTCTCAGAGTTGAGTACTTTCTTATAAAAAAAATACGTGTATCATAGTCCCCCATTGAAAATTCCTTGCAACACACCTGGAAATTGCTGGTGTTTTCCAAAGCACACTACGAAAAAATATTTTTCTACAAATACACGTTTTTTAAAAGTACTAGAAACTATTACTTTGTTCAAGAAAAATTAAGACACTGTGCAACATCAATTTCTCTATAACAAAGTAAATTGACTTACTTCCACTCGTTAGTTTGTACGATTTTTGTTTGGAAAAGATTGGATCTTGTTATGTTGATCTACTTGGACATTTCTCGTGATGTTGAGTGGTTATATCCACCTAGAAGTGTTCGACTTTCAAACAATAAGGTGAGTTTCGGTCTCGAAAATAAGAAACGAATTAAGAAACTTTTAGTACTGGGTGTCGATCCAAGTTTCTTATAAAAAAACGGGTATTTACTGGCTTTTGATAACATCAGGATACGCGGGAAAACTCTAAATTGTGAGTAATTAACAGCGGGTGCAAATGGCGGTTCACGATTGACATGCTTTGCATTGAAAAGGATAATTCGGTATCAGCATAAACGAAACTACTCTCCTGAAATTGTTTGTAGATAAGCTCTCAAAGCCGATTTCAAGACTCAAAACACTACTCTCTCACTGTAATAAAATCCGAAAATTGTATCTAGAAGAGAAATGCTTATCAGTCCGTGTTTTCGATTACGTAGCTGCGCATTTGTTTTTAGAAATATTGAGAGTAGTGCCAACATTTTTATCATTGAGACGGCTTCCTTTCTCAGTCATCTGTCAGTTATACAAAGTTGAACAGATGATATATAATATGGGCAAACATATAATCATGTATACGAGAAAAACATAAAGATTATCCAGGCTTGAGGCTTTATTCTACCGCTTTAAGCAGATGGATCTGATTGGTTTGCTTAAGACAGAAATAACTCCGTATGCAAAGCTATTTTTGCACGGAGAGCGCGCGAAATATATGGAGTAAAGTCCATAATGTTTGTTGACAACCTGCTTTTGTGTGCGCCTCCTAAAACGACAATAAGGTGTACCAAAATTAAATTTCACTGAGGTTGAAGAATAAACTAGCAATCTGACATTGGGGATCGGTCATTAATTCTTCTAGAGGATAGGGTGGAAAACAAATGGGAAGTGGACCAAAACCTTTCCTACTCAGGCGGAGGGGGTTGAAAAACAAAGAGCATTTTACAGAAACGGTATGAATTTCTTCTAAAGTTTAAGAGGAGGGACCAAAATATCTAGTAAATCTGAGAACGGGGACGAAAATTTCATCAAAAGCCCGGTTTTGCTTGATAGGAACTTTCTTGTAGTATTCTGCCATCTCTCTCTAGCAGTCCTACATTACATAGACATGAAGCAGTTACATTCTGTATGCAAATTCCTCCCCTTCTGGAAGACCATGTCTGGGGCATATCCAAGGAAGAACACCAAAATGACTGTATCCTACATTATAAACTTAAATAATTCTTCGTCCATAGTTCTTCTCATATACGATAATGGATTTTGTCTATGGAATTAAGAAACTTTACCTACTACAACCCGAAGCAAGCTTCTACAAAAGGGTCTTGTTCTTCTGGTTATAGTTATGTACGAAACGTGTTTCCTACAACTCAAAACAGTAAAGTTCTACAAAAAGCAGCCATATTGGTAGATATCGTTAGTTCTATGTTGATCTATTCCTGGATAATCAACTCTTCCTTCTAGATAAACAACTACAAAGCCTGCCAAAAGTGTTGGGAACGGCCATACTTCTTAGGGTCTTTCTACTCTTTTTCTTTGTCAGCAATGATAGCAAAAACCCCTTCCACCCCCTACTTTACAATATTGAATTGTAAGCTGAAACCCATGTAAAAATTTATAATATCTATTGGCACGGTCAGGCATCTGCTTCATACAACATAATTTTACTGAGGAGTAGATTTGGCAGCTCCTTTGCAGCGAAAATCGTAGCTAGTATTAAAAAACTTTTGACAAACATTGTAGTCTCTCGAAATAGAATTACCAGAGTTAGCGGGATGAGTGGCCAAGCAACCCAGCCATTTCCATTAGCTTAACTGAAGTTATGCATGGCTGTGTGCGGTCAGAAACTGGATGGGCGAATTTCCAGATGAACGACCAAAACAGCTCACTCCGCCGTCCTTCCGAAGGGACGCTAAACTAGGGATCCCATGCCTGGATGCAGCATGCATAGTAGGCCTAAATTAGCTGAATAAGCTAGGTATAACAGTCTACTCAAAATAAAATAAACAACAACAACAACAACAACAACCGCAACCGAACCAGAAATCGCTCTAACGAATGGAATAGCGATTTAACAACTAGCTGTACAATATTCGGGGCATTCCACCCCTATTCTTCTGCTCGTATTGCGATGCCTATACTTCATCTTGAAAGCGATTCTTCTTCTGACATGGCAGGCAGGTCAACAGTCTTGATACTAAGAGAGTCAAAAAGTGAGAGTTGAAAACTCCTTGATACATGTGGACAAATAAATGTTTTCTCTATAAGAACACCACCTTTTGCTTGAGCTTTTCTTATCAAATTATCCCAGAAATAAAATTGAAATTTTCTTAAGATTTTCTCAACGTTTGATAGCAAATAGCTCATCTTTTTAAGACTTTTCTCAGATTTTCTTACGATTCTTATTAACCAAAAATCGATATTTTGTCTTTATTGTATTCAAAGTCTTAAAGATGGAATTCAAATTCAAGTATACAATATTAATAACGAATGTGTATCCAACTTTGGCCAGTTTATTTCAGTTAAGAAAAATTTAAGAAAATCTCAGGCTCAATTTCGGGAAAGTTAAGAAAATTGAGGCTCAGGCAAAATGACATTTTTCTTATAACAAAAACGTGTGTTGTATTTACTGTAGTTATTTTTAAAATTTTCATCATTTCTCTTGTTATGTTGTTTTGAAGCTTCAGCTTTTTAAGACAATTCTCATATTTTCTTAAGATTCAGGCCTTTTGTGGCTCATTTTCTTACAAGCTTCCTTCTTCTGAAAAAAGGTACATTCTTAAAAAACATACAAGCCAGCTGAAAACACTGTACAGCACTGATACCACATGTATCAACACATAGCATTTTGTGTTTCAAAAATGATGAATCTTTATTTGGATAGGTTCTTAACATTTGTTATGAGTTTGCCCTTTTTCGTAGCGTTCCACTGCAAGAACAGGCAAACTAGAACGTAGCTAAATCACTTGATTTTCTAATATGAAAACAGAGCAAAGAGTATTGGGCCTTAGCACTTCAAAACGCTAGTTCAGACCTTGTAACTCTCATGGTTTGGCTGTGAGACTCAAGGTTTCCCATCAAATCTCGCGGTCTCACAGTGTAACCTCAGAATCTCGCGCTTTTCCTGCAGAAGAGTAAACTTCTAAAAGACTCTAAAAAGGCAGCAAAAACCTGCAACTATGGAGAAAAAGGCCACATGGTTGAACAGATATGGTCCATAAATAGTAATTAAATTTAAAGGCGACAGTAATGTGGACATTTAATTTTAAATTCTTTTGCTTTTGAACATTTCATAACAATCAAGTATTTGGGAGGGGGCACGCCTACTCATAAGATGAGACGCTTTCGCCCTTTACAGACTAATGTCCTCAAGATATTGACAGATGACATTGCCCCTTTACCCTCTTCCTGCCATTGGAAGGAAGGGTGTAAAGGGGCACTGCCTGCCTCTATCTCTGGTTCCTGCCATTGGAAAAATCTCACGGTTTTGAACTTGAATTTCAAGGCTTTTCCAAGTCAATTTGAGATCTCAAGGTTTTAGGTCTTCAGTGGTTCGAAGTTCTGTTAGTTGACTGTCTCAAATAGCTACATAAGACGTCAACCATGCGAGCAAATTCAAGCAGAAAAAAAGAGAGGGAGAAACTACCGATGAGCTATAAAACAGCAACCAAACACATAGAGCATCGCTCCAGAATAAAAGGTGTTTTTAATTAGACGCTGCTTTTAGATACATAAAAGACCAAAGAATTCAAAAACATGAAATATTAATTCATGATAAAAGAAAATTGCCATTGCTTAAAGACCATGCGGTTCCTCTAGTAATGGCCTCAAAGAACTGCGAATAAACGGCGCAGAATCGCATCTATGTTACCACTAAAAAACAACCTCTATGTGTGTTTACATTGAAAGAAAGAAATTCATGGCGGCGGTCGGAGGAGATAGGCCTAATCCACCTTGCCATCACCGCATTGTGCGTTAACATGCAAAGGAATTCTACACTCATATTGTCATATTTTGCCGCTTCTTTATCATTACTTGTTGACTTTGGGTTTGACGTATTTATAACACTTGTTCTAATAACTGCGATCCTTTTATTAGATAAATATTTATTCTCATTCCAATAAAGAAATCGAAAAGAGCAATGGACACAAACACACGCGCACCTATGGTGTACGTCACAAACATCAACATTGCCCGTAATCAGGTCATGACCAACACTACAGCATTGAGTGGATTTGTACACGTCTTTTTTATAAGAAACCAGTTTATAAGTACCACATACCATATTGGAACCACTACCTGGTTCAATGTAAAGCTAAAACAAAAAAATGTGGAAATGCAATTCATGTAGGTTTTACCTGGCATTGATGAATTTTCTTTGCTATAATACCAATAGCCTACGTCCACGTTTGTTTACATTTTCACTGTAATTTTGCTCGTTACAATAAAAAACTTTTGCGAATCTTTTTAGAATTAAAAAGTCGCTCAAAATCACGGAATTTCACAACTGGACGTTGAGCCAGCTTTTTTATAAAGGAAACGTGAACTACGAGAACCAAACATACATTCAACGCTACTAGATAGCTTGGCAGCTGTGTATAATGTACGGAAAATTAAGCACGCCTGAACCGTAGGGAATTGTGGAGGGGCTACAACCTCTTACTTTTCTGCCAATGCAAGATTTCAAGGCTAATAAACTCCTTCGAAATAGAAATTTGATTTTCTTTATGCACATTAAAAGTTCACTTACCACTAAAAGGTGCCAGTGGTAGGCCAGCATATTATATTGAAGGGGAATACCACAAGTTCTTTCAAAACATGGTAACTCAGACTTCATTAAAATTTAGAGCGTAGGCTGATCTGTGTACAGCCTCACTTTTTTGCTCACTAACACTAAGCAAGATCTCATTACTTTGAACCCTTGTGCCGAAATCATAATTCTGGCTAGTGTCCAACATAGAACCCAATTGTACTTAGTGTCTGACAGAAATCCTAATTATAGTTAGTGTCGAAGATTTGTGCAATCAGTGCCAATCCAATTTCTACTTTCTTCACAAACTCGCTGATAGATCGAGCATTCCTTTTGTGTTGAGGTATCGTTAGCCAGAGGCCCTGTCCTCCGTATTTCAAATTTTCGGTTACGTACCCTGTCGCTCTAGTCCAATGGTGTAGATGCAAATCGATAGCTAGATGGGCTCTATTGATAGCTAGAGAAACTCTTTTCTTATATCCTCACAAGAAACTTTTAAGATAATCCATGCAGTTATATAAGATAACGATAATGTCGTCCAACCAAACAACATATTTTAATACATTACATCCTGCCAACTAACAACTTCTTGACAGCTTTTTAAATATAAAATATCCTTTTACAACAGAATAATCATTCTTCTATGTTCCTATTTCCGAAAACTTTACAGAGTTGGGAAGCTGCGCCCTTTCAAGTCACAACAGGGGGACTGTGCCCCACGACTCCTTCTTCTACATCACTGCTATTCTAGGTAGCACAAATTAATTGATATTTCTCAGACTGTAGATGAAAAGACGCTTGTAGAAAACTTCTCTCGTTAAAGTGTGGTTCATGTTGTCTTTTGTTTTGAACATTTCAATCATAAGAGTTTACAAAACCCTCACTTAAACAGTAACTGAGCCATGCTGTGCCAATAGAGCGCTGAAGCTAGACTGACAATACTTACGTGTGAATCTTGAGGCTCTTTCATGAATTCCATTAATCTTAATATTCAAAAGCTTAATGTGGAACATCAAAGCGTATTCCAACTGGCTAATTACAAAGATTCTCATTACACTTCATAGCCTATCAGAAGCTATGCATCAAAATATGGGCGATGTAGCATAGCGGTTAGAGCGAAAGTTTCCTGTGCAGAAGGTCTACGGTTTGAGTTCAACTTGAAATCTTGATTGAATGCTTGCTCAATGTTCACCCAGCAACGAATGGGTACCCATTGGCAACACTGGGGAGATAATGGCGGCGAGGAAGGAACTGGTCAATCCCCCTACGTAGGAAAGCATAAGGGACTACGATTACCTCTATGCATCCGAATATGCGAGCGAGTGCAAAATGTTTGCTACAAGCTTTCTTACACAATCTACTGATATATGAACCAAAAATGAGTCTTTTGTCCTTCACAAAGCCTAATAGCTTTTGTCATTGTTTTTCTATGAAAAAATAGCCTAAAATATCTGTGACCTGCTAATTAGAATTTCAGCCAAATATGAGTAAGCAACATTTAACTGTAGTCCCGCATACTTTCGTACGTAGGGGAGTGCCTGTTAGAGAGGACACTTATCCCGAGTCATCGGCAGGTGAGGTAGGGTGGACAGTTCCTTTCCTCTCCGCCTTTATCTCCCCAGTGTTCCCACTGGGTACCCATTTGCTGCTGGGTGAACAGTGAGCGAGCGTTCGGTCAGGGCATTGAGTCGGGCTCGAGCCGTAGACCTTCCGCATGGGAGGCATGCGCTCTAACCACTATACTACCTCGCTCTATTTAACTGTGCTCAACTTAATAAAGTTATCAGCAATCCATTTGATAATTACGCTTGAATCATTCTCTAACCTTGGAAATGAACTGAGCATGAATATTTCTACCACATGCATATATGGTTGAATCATTCACATAAATCCGCTCAGGAGAGTATAAATCAATAATGTAAATTCTAAAGAACAGGGGAGCAAGAGCTGATCCTTGTGCAGCACCCTTGATGCATCAATCTGAACTCTCTGATGCCTATTTTCTAAGAAGCTGAAAATGAAATACAATGATTCGTGTTAACTATTGAACGAAAAAAATATAGCTAACATGTTCACACCATACAATACTCTATCAAAACTGCGAAGTATTATAAGCATGTGCTCAGTTGATATAATTACCTCCAGCTAAGCCTAACACAGCTATTGGTTATACAAAAGGGGCAGGACTTTACTACAGCACAAAAAGCGGCAACATTCACATACTGAAAGCTTTTTCGTCTGAAACTCATCAGAGTATGAAAACGTCGGATAGTGACCTAAAGCTTAACCGAAATATATATCCAGATGCGGTTACATGTGATAGGATGCGTCTAACTGGCCCCAAGTGTGACCAATTAGGACCTTTTAACCATTGTTTACTTGAATAGTCCCAATGAGAACACAAACTCTTTTTGTCTACACAAAACTGGCTCGAGTCATAGATACGTAATGTCCAACCATACTTGACTCTATTCAACAATACCTGAATCTTTTCAAGTAGCGCCACTTTCAGAATTAGATCGTAAATGGAAAGCCACTTACGCACACTGGACCCGAGGTGGAAACATAGGGTGGAAATAGCCAAAAAACGATCTTCTCTTTTATATTACACTTGGCTCAGAAATGAAATCTACATACAATTTCTGAAAATATAAAAAAACTAATATCTTTAGCATTTGTAGCACTAACTCTAAGTCGTTCTGAAATGAGGAAAAGGAAAGCTTTCTGCAATGCCTTTTCGGCAAGTACATATCTGCAGGGGGACACGGGGCAGCACCCCCTAATGAAAAATTTTGAATGGTTTTGCCCCTCTTCGAGAACCACTAACTTGGTGGTTTGCATAACAAAATAAGGCTTTTGCCCCTCCAAAGTACTTGTACAGGAAGGTTTTGCCTCCCTGAGTATGACCTCTAGTTACATGCTTACTTTTCGGCCATATGCTTTCGACGATTACTGTTGTCATGGTAATTTAAATAGTCAGAATTTGGCGTAAAACAACCAGTGATCATAAATCTTTAGCGTTTTCCTAATTATTTTAGTCATAAAGCTATACCATGTGTTAAGTAATTACTAGCATTATAGTGCAACCATATAATTACATGTATGTCTCCGGGGCATTCTCAGGCATTGTTGGGAATGGAATCGTAAATTTTTTTCTGGGGACAAGCCTCCAGACCCCCTTTCCTGCCTTTCTGACACTATAAAAGACATTTGTAGCATTATAGCCAACGTAGAAGGCATGGTGACCATGACATTTCAGATCGGAGCTGCCAAACTCCTTCTTTCTCTGTGTAACCACTAAGCAACCACTTTTCATTTAGGCGTGGCTGCCACACCCACATGGCCTGATTGACACCCATCCTTTGAGAGACGGTTTCGTGGCTTTCACTGTGTAAGACTTTCTGCACTGCAACTCTCCAGAAATCTTGCAAAAGCTCCAACTCTTTAACGGTTGGCTGAATGCAGTCCTTACGTTCAATATTAATTAGAATAATTCCGCAATGCACTTTATCGCTTCTTCATTACAATGTGATAGAGATTCCTCCCTATACGTTGACCTTCCTGGATTTCCCTCCCCTTGCATTATAACAGGAGATCAATTGCGTCCTGATATGCTTCTTTCCGCTTGTGAGACATTCTATATAATTGAGTTGACTGTTGGGTTTGAAACCAGCTTAAATATCAATGTAGAGAGGAAACATGAAAAATGTCGTCAGCTTGCTCGAGATCTTTCGTCGGATTTTCATGATGTCACACTTATCAGCCTATCCATAAGCGTTCTAGGAACCTTCGGTAAATCATGCGAAACTATTACTCACAAATAGTTTTTTCAAACTTCATCATATATATTATGTTAAAATCTAGAAAAACCTATCTCGCTAAATGGATAATCTGTATTTGGCTGGACTATAATGGTAGTTAATTAACAAAAAAAAACAATAAACTGCTATATATATATAAAAATAAATAAATAAATAAATATATATATATATATATATATATATAGACTTTGCAACGGGGTATTTACATGATCAATAAGTGAGAAACACAATATATGAACAATAATAATAAACATATTCTATAATCTACAGTTTGCTAATTACAGTAGCTAAGATAAAGCTAATTTAGGTCTACTACTAACAAAGATTTTTAAAAATGAAAAAGAAAAGAATATAGGAAAATTATGAATACCCTAATCTATAAATAAAAGTCTCAATAATCCTACAGTTGTAATGCCCGCATTTTTTGACTTTGCAGGGTGACATTTGCAAGAAATTAGAATATTGTAGACGACATATAGATTTTATAGTATGAAAGCTATTTAAAATCATTATCCGATCAATTTATTATACAATCTGTACGTGAAATAAACCACCCCAACCAGCATAGGTTTCAAATATTTGATTGATCAAGAACTCTGATCACATTTAAATTCTCCTTCCCGTATTAGCGAATAGCAAGTCTGGAATTTGACAACAAATGTATCTCCCAGCTAAATTTAGGCCCATTTTGGCCATTTTGACTACCCTTCAGAAAAAAAACCCAGTGCAAAATGTGTTTTGAGAGATTCTTGATTTTTTTTCAAAAATGGGCATTGCAATAAATTCAGCAAAAAACTGCTGTTGTACACGCTAAATATTTTACTTGTTGTATTACTAATANATAGTAACCACTTGCAGGAAAGTTGTATACTGTAACTTCTATATGTGTAATTTTTATTAGAATAATTTTTTGTTTTTTCCTATAGTGTAACTTTGCTTTTTTCCATACCAAGTCTGCCAGTGTAAGTTACCAAATTATAGTGAGATTTGTATTTGTATTTTAAATAATATACTAATATCAGAAGTTTCAAAAAGAAATTAAAATCATAAAATCTAAAGATCTTGTCCTAAATGGCCATCATCTATCTTTTTCCTCAGTTTGAGGGCCAGAAGTACATACAGGAACTAATTACCTAACTGGTCAATAACCCTGTAAAGGTGCATCTTTTTCACTTGCCCCCTTCCATATCCCTACAGCCATGAGCTTGGATTTTGCATAAAAGCAGTAACATCAAATGCATACATCAGCAGTGTTCAATTCAGTTGTCATTTCCAACATACTGAGAATTAAATAACCTAAAGAAATTTTTACATCATAGACTTACAGTTATTTACACCATCTTGGCAATGTTCTGTTCATGATTGCCAATGAGTAAAAATTCTGCTTTTTTAGTAAATTGCCTAAGTCTGATCTAGTCTGGTATAGCATACTTTGATGTCCACTCTTTGGCAATAGCATGGAACTTGTCAGGGTCCACCTTGTATACTCTTGAAATTTCTGGCACCAGTGGATCATCTAGGTTAGGGTCACACAGCAGTGCCAATATTGATAAGAGGACTGAAATATAAAAAAGAAATTATTCTAAACATTATTTATTTGTATTTATATACTTAATAATTTATATGTGCTTGTTNTTGTCATTTAAATATTTTGTATAATGTGCACAACAGGGTCCCCACTCTTCTTTCATCAATTTTTTAGGAGAATTTAGATTTCTTCATCCACTTCTAGGAGGTTTTGCAGATTCCAGAGAAATTTGGTAAGAATTTAGGTCATTATGGTATAGCAGAAAAAGTCATTATTCCTACTAAAATAATAATACATTCACAGTAGAAGTTGAGATAATTAGCAATTTCCCCATTTTCATTATGACCAGTTATCATGAAATAATTTACTGAGCAACAAATATGCTAAAAGAAAATTCAACTTATGAATAATTTAGGAGAAATTAAGGACAACAGCAAAATATTTGTAAAATATTAGGGCTTTCTAGGAGCTTTTAGGATAGTTATCATTTTTAAACGCTTCTTGAAAAATGTAGCTGGATTATAAACTTCAATAGAAGAGCCACGATGAAAAGCATAACTGAGAGTTCTTTTCTTTCTAGTTGATGCAAAATTTCCAGAGTTCAAGATGACATACCAATTTTAATGACATAATCATAGAATTTCAAGAAATAACTGTTGATTTATTGATTTAAGAAATAAAATCAATCAATGGTTATGTCTTGAAATTCTGTGGTTATGCCATTAAAATTGGTATGTCATCTAAAACTCTGGAAATGTTGCATTAAATACAAAGAAAAGAATTCTCAGTTATGTCTGTGGTTGTAGCTCTTCTATTGAAGTTATCTTTTTCTAAGATATTTTAGGATTTTTAGGAAATATGGGAATGCTGCACAGGGGATACTATGTAATTCCATGTTCTCTGTGGTGTTGCTTGGTATTTGTATATCTTGCAAAAATTTAACAAGTAAAAAAGATTCATTCATAATTAATAGAATATACACAGAATTCTTCAAAGCAAACCAATCTACAGATCCTCTTAGCTAGAATGATTTTCAAGAAACAGAAACAGAGCTTGCTTTGCATTGCTTGATGCCAAACTAGTTTGAACTTTTAATTTTTCACTGCTTAAGAATTGCAAGTGCGTGCCATTCAAAGCAGGGACTAGATGATGTTGTGTCCTTTCCTACCTTGGATGGCACAGTAAACTGTATATGCTGTAAATTTGTGGATCTAGTTACATTTTTAATAGTGACAGAAAAAAGTAAAAAACCAATAAAGGATATCTTACAACCACCAATTATCTCTTCAACCACAGGAAAAGTCTTGGAAGGATATAAGTTTGCTTTCAAATGCCATCTACTTTCTATAGAAAGTTAGAGTGTGTCAGCAAAATAAGATTCATTGCAGATGCCATTGCATTAAACAAGGAAGGCATCTTTCACAAAAATCCCAAGAGGTCTGCAGGCATATTTTGTCAAACAACTTACAATTTAATTTTTAAAAAACTGCATACCTTTTGAAACAGTCAGAGCTGGACTCCATTGATCTTTGAGAATATCTAAACATATACCACCATTGCTACTTATGTTTGGGTGATAAATTTTTGTAGTGAAAACCACCTGAAATAAAAAGGCTACTTAAGTAAATAAGCACACATGCAATTAAACAACACATAAATATGAAATATCATATTCATAAGCAAAATACATTCATGAGCCATGTTTTGTGTAACTGCAACACTTCTTTTGTGCAACACATTTAACATAGTCAATTGTTTTACATATTACATCTTTTAATACCTGAGGAACCATGAAATACAAGGTTTCTTTTCATAAATTCTTTTTGTGACAGTATATATGTGATGAACTGCATAGTGATTAGATTCTATCATTTTTTTATGTAAGTAATGTTGCAGAAAGGCGGTAGGGCCTATAACAAAGCTCCAACAAAAGAAAAACTGAGAAAATGAGGGAAAGTTTAAGTAGAAAGGGAGACAAGATCAAGTTTGTTGATGTTAGATTTAAAAGATGACAAATTGTAGGATTCAGGGAAAGTAGTGGGTGGCAATGAGTTCCACAGTTGAGAAGTTCTAGGAATGAAAGAAGATTTGTAAGATAGAGTTCGTGGATTAAGAAGTGTAACTTGGAAAGGGTGTGAATAGGTAGAGCTTCTGTTGGTTCGAACACGCCTCACTGGATCAGGAATAATATTCTTGATTTCCTGAGAGCAATGTCTGTGAAAATAGTGGTAGAAGATGGAAAGATCTGCAACAAGACGACGATGGGAGAGAGACTGTATAGAATTAGTGAGGTTTGGATTGCTGATGAGATGGATAGCTTTAGGCTGAACTCTGCAAGAAGATGGAGAGAAGATTTACGAGCACCACCCCAGACATGAGAGCAGTACTGCAGAGAAGGACGAATCTGGGATTTGTATATAGTTAGTAGTTGAGAAGGTGAGAAATAGCCATGGACTCTAGAAAGAAAGCCAAGTTTCTGAGATGTATGCTTTGCTATGGAATTGATATGGGGTTTCCAAGTGAGATTAGATGAAATAGAAAGACCAAGTTGAGTGATTGTAGATGAAATATCCAGTTCATGAAAACAGGGGGTAAATCTTGATGATGTTTACATGATATGACAACCTGTTTTGTCTTTTTTTCATTGAACTTAACAAGGTTGTCACTACCCCACTTCTCTACATTTGTCAAGTCATTGGTGAGACTTGAGGCTGAAGTGTTACGATATGGTGAAATATTAGAATAGGCAAGGTGTTGTGGATTGGATGAAAAAGATGAACTTAAATAAGTGTCATCAGCAAAGGAGAAAATGCTGGAAGATGTAGAGGAAAGCAGGTCATCTATGAAGAGGATGAACATAACAGGAAAGATAACAGAGCCCTGAGGTACACCTGAGTTGATAGAATGAGGATTAGAGGTAGCCATTGACCCTAATTGCAATTGACCTATCAGATAGAAAGCTAGAAATCCATTTAATGAGGGTGTGGTGAAGACCAAACATTGGCAGTTTAGCAAGAAGATGTTGCCATATTATTACTTGTTCTGCAATTACCTTTAAGTGAACAGCACTTGAACTTGCACCTAGACTGAGTTGCATAATAGAAAAGAAAATCACCCAGTAATCAGGTATTCTGATGGATGACCAATAAAATAGTTGCCAGGACATTGGAACTACTCCTATCACTCTAATGAATGAGTTAAAGATCTTCTGATGGGGAACATTATGCTCTGATCAGAGGGTACCACCCCTCTAGCTGGCAAGGGCTACCACCCCTTCATTGATGATGCTAGCACACTCTGACAAGGGGACTTGCATCCCCCTAGTGCACCCCTGTTTCCTGTATACCTCAAGTCAGCAATCTAACAGCAATGCTGTATAGAAAATGTTCCTTGCAGTCAACAGATATAAGCACTATTTTGCGGTGGCTCCTTCAGCAGCTTCTAAATACTAAAACTTATATTGCAACTAGTCCAAGTGAACAACAAAGAACACACTGAGATGATTCTCAAGTGACAAATAAATTAAGGGACAAAATAGTAACTATTACCCTTGGTGGCTTGAAAGGGTACTGTGGTGGAAATTGTATATCCAAGTAGAATATACCAGCATGATATGGGCTGTCAGGCTAAGGGGGAAAATGAATAAATGAAACTATCATGAAAATTTTATGTAATGACTGTGCATGAAACAGTCCATGCCTGGAGACATGTACAATCGCTCATGTGCATATCCAAAAATGTCAAGAATCCCCAGCATGAGTAGAAAATTGACAATACCAGCATTTTTATTAATCATGTAATCAAAAATGCCAAATAGTAATTTTGTTGTTGCAACTGCAACACTAGTGACTGTCAGTTTTTGCTTCTATAACTCTGCTTTATCCTGTTGTTTCCTAAGCAAGACATTTAACATGATTCACCAACAAGAAACTCTGTACTTTGGATACACAAATTTGCATCACAAGAGCAACTCCAACCAATTAAGAGCAATTGCTTGTGCAAACAAGACCACATGTGCAAATTGATGCTTGGGCTCCAATTTCTTCCAGGAATTGACTAATGAAACATCAGTCATGCAACAATATAGCTCTTACTCTTTTGTGCTTAATTGAAGGGGGCCAAATTAGCAAGATGTGGATATTTTTCTAGATTTTCTTTAAAGGGAGGGGTGGCAATAAAATGACCTACTTGGAAAATCACAACAGCCCTGAAGCAAGTAGAAGAGTTGATGATCCCACCAGATGGTGTTAAGTGAAAATTGGATGGAGTGGTAGATAGTGTTCTACCTGACAAGGGTTGTGAAGTTCCTGGTGGAGAGTTGACTAGACTCATGAATAATGGGGTGAAAATGACAGTGAGAATTTTGCTGATAGTGATGATGCCCACATTTTGCTAAAAATGGGGGATCGTTATAAAATGCTATGAGGGGTGAAAAATTTCAAAATGTGCAATATGACCCCCCATACAATTAAACACAAAAGAGTAATGTGAACCAACATTCTAGTGAAACATGAAGTAATTAGGAAATATAGCAATACCAATAAAGATTTGTTCTAGGAAATAAGGTTATAAGAAAATGAGGCAGAAAAAGACAACACCTGAAGAAAATCCTAAGAAAATTTCAAGACTCAAGTTGCAAAGTTCAGCTGTTCTGCTTACAAAAATTGATTTTACCTCAAGTTCACTACATGTGAAATCCAAGTTTGCAAGATTAACAAAAACAGAATAATCCATTGTAGCTGGTACATTCATGTAAAAGTTAAGAAATTATTTTTAAAATCTGAGCCTTGATTTTGGAAAAATTCAAATTTGAAACTAAAATCTTCAAAGTATATAAACCACTACATAATATACTACATAATATCAATAGTAGTTCTAAATTTTTTCTAGTAAATACTTACTGGGCCAAGAATCATTGCCTGCCATCGAAATACTGCAAAAAAGATTCATTCTTATAAAATTGGCTTAAGAAATTGTTTATTTATGGATGGTACATGATTCCTAAAGAGTCACTAAAACCACTGTGGCTCAAACTTAAGGTCAATGAGAAGGCAATATTTAGCAACAGGTAGACTCAAGCTTTTCCATCAGCTCAACTATGTCTTTCTGTTTAGCAGAAAAGATATTTTTCCTTTGTCATACTTCCATCATTCAAACAAAGAATGGAAGCTATTAAGTAGAGCAGGAAAAGCAAGGATAGTCTCAGCTATGCACTGAAGATCTTTGGTGAGTCACTGAAAAGATATATCACAAATTAAAATCAGTTGTCATCCATGCAAAGTTCTTATCATAAATACATACTACATCCTTCTATCAATATGATGGCATGATGGTTGTGGCTACAACTTACAATCTGATTCATTTACTGGGCCTGCAGAACACTGAGCTGGTGGATCTCTTCCAATTTCTTGAAGTTCCTTTAAATGATAAAAAAATATTGCACTTGTTAAAAGTTCTTCCATTTCTACTTTTAAATTACTGGATTGCAATTTTATTATATATCTTTGTATACAAAGAAATATACTCATACACTTCATGAAACAGCTACATCAAGGAAAAAGGCAATCAGAGATTAACAATCCAGTACAATATAGGAAATAAAAGCTATTAGAGTAATGGAATGAGGTTTCACCTTCTCTATATGGTCTACAAATTCACAATCAATCAATAACTGTTGTTTCTAAAAAGGTGAACACCCCAAGAATGGGCTGAACATCCTGAAACCACTCCATGAGCCTACAATAAAGCCTCAAATTGGAAGCTAAAAACCTGTGTATGTATAATTATTTTAATTTGATTTTTTGACATTACTTTTCTAGCTAACAATATACATAAACATACATACAAAGTTAACTAATCAAAATCAAATAGTTTGATACATAATACATAAAACTAAAATTCTCTAAATTAAAATTACAAAAACGAACAGGTGTTATATTTTGAGGATATTTTACATAGGCAGGTACTGGCAAGCACTGCATCTGCAAGAAAGTCCATCCCAATTTTTAATTAGTCTATTAAAAGTTTTCAAATTTTCTGTTGATTTCAGCTCATTTGGTAGATTATTCCAAATCTGTGGTCCAATGGACATCAGACTCTTAGACCCGAAAGTGGTTTGATTTGGCTTTACATGGGCTAAATCATTTGGATTTCATAAAGAATAGCATGCGGTTTGTATTTGAAAATTTTCTGCATAACAGGTGGGTTTAATCTGTTGACAGTCTTGAAATTGTCAATACAAATTGCTCTTTGGCAAGAAATAAGCATCATACATCTATCTGACTTCAAAAGCAAATCATTATTCAAACTGGTGTGATCGGTATAGAGAAATCTCAGCATGTTCTTGTAACTTTTCAATGTTCTGAAGAGATTAAGAAGATGAAAAATACCAGACCAGAGGATAGTCTCGAAATTTGAAAAGATAAAGCTTTGAACAAGAGCTTTTTTCTCCTTAACGCCAATGAACAATTTTAATCTTTGTAAAACATTTAGCTGTGTTGCAGCTTTTTTATAAATATAAGAAATATGAGGATCAAAATCAAGTTTATAATCAAGGGTGATGCCTAAAAGCTTTATGGTCTCCTCAGGATTGATTATTTCACCATCAATGTTAATTTTCTCTCCCCTAGAACTTGTTTGATTTTTTCTAAGCAGTATGGCATGGAATTTTTCAGGGTTGGTAATCATCTCATTTTGCTTTAACCAGGATAAGGCAACTCCTGTTTCTTTTTCCAGAGTATCCATAAGATCGGTCATAGTTTTGGAGAAGTAGGCTAGAGTATTGTCGTCAGCATAATTATAGAGTGTTACCTGTTTTTTAAAAAAATAAATCATTCATATAAAAATTAAAAAGGATTGGCCCCAGTACCGAACATTGAGGCACACCAGATATAACTTCTTGAAAAGAGCTATATTTATTATTTATCTGAACACATTGTTTTCGTCCTTTGAGATAGGAGTAGGTAAGAACTACAGCATCGTCATCAAATCCATAAGCGTGCAATTTGGCAATGAGCAGATCATGTGGGATGCAATCAAAAGCTTTTGAGAGATCCATTAGAATTATACCAACGAGAAAGTCATTGTCGAGGTGAGACCTCCAATCTTCTATTAAACATATCAAAACACACCACTATGTTGTAACCTTCTAGAAGCAACAGTCCAATAACATTTTGTGCAAAAAATTGATCTTTTGTCATAAGCATGGGAAGATATCCTAACAGACTAGTCTGCAAAGTGTGGCATGTGTATACACAAAATGTTTTCAGAAGTTTTGCAATGCACGGCAAAAGATATGGCTACATACATGCAGGGACGCCTGCAAAAGAAAAGGGCAGGGGGTGAGATTATCCAAAGGGTACCATGGATAAAATTTTGATTTTGAACAAAAGAGGACAGGCTCAACAAGTGGGCACATTGAAAATGAGTCCTCCCAAAACACCATTGTTAAAGACTAGCAAATTCCTTCTTTTGTCAATGATCACTAATCTTTACAATGTTTTCAGCAATGTTACCTGGCTATAAGCAGTTTTAGGGGCTGGAGGGCTTATTACAACACCTGTATAAGATAACGAGGTTTTATAGGGCCCACTATGGTTGGGCACAGAGAAAAATTTTTATATTAGGGTTCTCAGATGGCCAGAAAGGGCAATTTTGGGAGTATTTGTTGTCAATAGAGTAAAGAAAGAATACCCAAACATCTTTTCTCAGAAGGACACATCTTGCTCCCTCACGCACATTGGTGGAGGGCAGGGGGTGACCATCCTTGCTGTCCTTGTGCTTCAGGTATCCTTGCACACAAGTAATTTCTGGCATAGTATTTCAGTTTATAAGTATGATTTGAAAAGCAGAATGATGTGCACACACTACTTCTATGAGTTAGCATGCAGACATTTGTGTACCTCTGCATACACAAGATTTTGTCAAAAGCAGTCATACATTCAGGGATTGCTAACCAACACTCTTGCAAATTCAAATAAATTATGCCCCCATGCCCCCAGTAAACACATTGCTACATGCATTGAAGACTTGGCTTAAGTATCACAAGACCAGATTGCAAAGTATGATATATTAGCAGTAATGAGTTTATTGTGTGGCATAAAGGGCATCACTCACCCCCTCCCCAACTATGTACAAATTTGTGAAACTAAGATAGTTGGGCAGAAATTGATCATTATGTAGGAGACGTAGCACCTCATAGAACTGTAGTTAGTCAAATGGTCAAATGACATTTTGCTGTACACTCTGTATGGAAAGTATGGCAGATGCACAAGCGTCTCTATAACTGCACACTTCATCAAATACCTGTTTCCACAAAGAAAGGACGTGACCTGAGCGTGGTAAAAAAATTTTACAATTCTACATAAATACACTCACATTTTAAAATAAATTGAGGTTGGTAAAGCAACTTTTAGTCGGTCTAGTTCTAGTTCTTAGTACTTCTTGTGATCCAACAAACAAGCATACTTATACAACTCATATACACATAGTTATTATTCATAGTGAACGGGGGCTCGAAATATTCCTCCTTCTCATGAGGGGGGCTTCGCAAAAAATAATTGAGAAGCACTGGCCTAGGTGCGCACGGCGAAATTAGGCACACTTTGAAGTCAGATCGGAAGACAGGTGAATAGGCAAACAATTTGCGCAAACTTTAAGGCTTATAAAACTGAATGATATCAAAGAGTGGAACTATACCTTGCTTATGCGTTTGAGAGCCATCTATAGAGGCATCCCCATTCCAACTACACTTTCCCACACGAGTATTAGTGGCCGGACAACACACAAAAAGCTTATGCTCCAACGCAGAGGCTGCTGTAGGCATTGAACTACAAGGTCATAATTATGACGTCACATTAAGGACCATAGATATCTTTTACTTTCAACATGCATATATATAAATACATACATACATACATAAATACATATATCAATATGTATATATATATATATATATATATATATATATATATATATATATATATATATATATATATATATATATATATATATATATATATATATATATATATATATATATATATATATATATATATATATATATACATATATATACTTTCAAAATTTCTCAAACTAATTAGATCAGAAATCACACGCAAAAAGACGACAATAATTTTTAGTTTGCAAAACATGTTTCGGATATTGCTTTATCCATCTTCAGTTGCTATATTACTAAATTTTTAAATAGAACACACGAATAAACGTTGCAAAATCAATAGAAGGTGTAACAAAACATAATTCGAACAATGAAGAGAACGAAAATCGTTGAAAGAGCTAGAATGTTAAGGAGAAACTGTAGTGCTGCACCTGTTTGTTTAAACTGGGCCCCTCCCACAAAATATGCAAAGTCTCGTTAACTTTAAGTTGATGGTATGTTTTAGCCGAATCGATAACTTCAAAGCAGCTCTCATCACAAGAATCTTTACATGTTGTAGAACTTTACTGGTGTTTATAATCGTGTGAAGTTTTATCCGTGAAAAGATGCTCTCGAACTCGAGTTGACATGTGTCGGCATGTTTCACCAACATATAAGGAATTACATTTCGCACACGTAAATGTATAGACAACACAAGAACGGAGCAATCTAGGCACAGAGTCTTTAACTTTCATCAGGTTTTTTATCTTAAAGGAGGAAAATGCTAATTTAATTGTGAGATTACTGCAATATCTTTTGATTAATGTGCGAACTTTACGCTGGGAAAAATTGGAAAAAGGAAGATATGGTAGCTTAAAGTAGAGAGTATTATTATTACCAGATTGTGCAGAATTACCATTATTGTCAAGATATGTTTTAACTGCCCTATTTATTATTCAGGAAATTGATTTCTTTTGAAGATGTGTGTGAGCTTTTTGACATCAATATTAAATGCAAGTAGAGAATTATGTATTTGGTAAGCTCTATCCACTAGAGTACGGATGAGCTCTACTTTGTAGGAGAAGTAAAGCTGAAGAAATTAGTGAGAAATCTAGTAAAAGTCTTTTTCCAATAGGTTGAAGTTTTGAGACAAGAAGGATTATTATTATCAATACACACCATCAAGGAAAACCAGAGCCTTGTTGGCTTCTTTTTCTATAGTGAATTTGATATTAGGATGTTGTGAGTTAATAAGGTCAAAAAATAGTTTAGCATCATTCTCATTATCGAAAACACAAAAAATAATATCAACATATCGTCGATAGAAAAGATTAGAAGGACCTTGATAGTTTTTGAGCCATATATTTTCATGATGCCCTAAGAATAGATTGGCCAAGACAGGTGCGAGAGAAGAGCCCATAGTAGCACCATCGATTTGGTCAAACACCTTACCATTAAACAGAGAATGAGTTTGAGAAGTAGCAAATTGAAAACATCTTGACAAGTTTAGCCTTAGAAAATGTTAACTTTGCGTTTCCCTTAGTGATGTAAGAAACTGCAAGATCAATCGACTCTTTAAGAGGAATATTAGTAAAAAAAACTAGCAACATCAAAAGAAACTATAAATCTGTTAGAAAGATTGATAATGTTGAGTTCCTGGACAAAGGAAAAAATGTCAGTAATAGAGTAAGTGCTAGGAAAATAAGGTTGCAGAAGATTGCAAAGATATTTGGCTTAACCATAATTATAAGTGTTTATGGAAGATACAATTGGCCGAAACGATGAGAACTTATTAGGAGAGTTTATCTTGTGCATTTTAGGCAAACCATAAATAAGTGCTAGTTGCGAACCTGATGGATAAATAGAATTGTATGTGTCTTTATCACTTTTACCTTTCTTTCCAAGCTCCCGTAGATAACGCTGTAATTTTCCTTCTCTGCTTATAGTAGGGTCATTAGAAAGCTCCTTAAATTTATGCTTATCATTTATTATGTCATTTATGCACTTAATATAGTCTGCCTTATTTAGTACAACCACTCCATTCCGTTTATCAGATTTAAGAATAACGATGTCATTATTTTTATGAAGATTTTTTAACACTTTATGAGCCTTAATATCCTTATTCGATGAATGAAATGAGTTGACATATAATTGCGCGATGTGAGAGAGATCAGCTTTCAATTTGCTATCATTACTTTTATCAAATTAAAGGCTGTTCATAGACTGATATATGGATTCATAAGAAGCATAAATATCTGTTTTGTTGATACTAGGAGGGAATATAGAATGTGACAAACCAAATTTAAGTGCTTCACTTTCATCCTGAGTTAATTTATGTGAAGAGATGTTCCTGACAGTTTCTGAAGAATCAAATGGCAAAACACAATTCTTCGTCAAAGCTTTAAGTTTCTTCTTACGGTCGCAAACAATGATGATAACTTCTTGATCAATATTTCTTGGCAGTGCTTTGTTGAAAATGTAGAATTCAATGCCAGAGAGCACTTTCTTGATCTTGTTCTCGATCTTATCTTTCTCATATTGTAGCTTTCTCTTCTATTTGGACCTTTTATTTAATGCACTTTTTAACAACCTTTTCCTTAAACATATATATAGCGATTCTTACGACTATTTTACAATTCTATTGCAATTCTATTCTACTACAAACAATACTCTTTGGCACCACATGTGGGCTTTGTCATGAGCAAAATACTCAAAATACTGCTTGTGGGGGGTAATTAAGACACAAAAGTGACTTTTTGCATGCAATCAAACTGCTAAAAATCTTTACATATGCACGTTCAGTTCAAAATACAAAAAAAATAAAGAATTGCAGGGTGTAACAAAGATAACATTAACCAAAGAAATCCTTCAAACAAGGAGACCACTGTAGCTTAGGTGATAAACATTAAAGAAACTCTTCACCAAAAGACAACACGCTGCTCCTGAAAGTTGACAGTGTATGATCAGTGGTGGCGTGTCTGTTGTGGCAGGTGGGGAATTACTCCATCAAGGATTTTCAGGAAATACTGCTTCTTTGAATAAATGGATTTAATCCTTTAAAGCTACAAGAAGATACAGCAGACTTTGCTGTCCCTTCACTTGATCTGCCTTAAGCTTTTACAGGATGGATGATGCAAAGTCATGTCCTCATATCTTTTTATGTTATGGTAAGGCACACCCTGATAAATAGAAAATCTAGCCAATCAGTTGATCTGTTTGCATTTCATAAGTGATCCCACTCTGCTTCTTTATTACAGAACAGCAGAGCCTTCATCATTCTTTTGGACCAAATTCCAGTTTCCCCACTAAATTCAACTAAACTCTGAAAATTTATCAAGATACAGTGGTACAATGGCCATTGAACCTGAACTGCTATCTGAATAGTTTAAAATCAATTGTAAGTGAATATGATGTTGACCAAGTGGAGCAAGATGGAATGTGCCCTATACAGCTTTTCATAACATTTAAGACTGAGCTACAGTTGCCATTTTTGTTCACCACAACTATATTCATCTTTATTGAAGTGAAGACAGTATATGGCCTCTTAACAAATCTTTTTGCACATCATTGTTAGTCAGCACAAGACAACCTAAGTAAAGTAGGACAGGCACAGTAAAGTGACTAGGACCTCACCAACTATATGATAAGCGTTAAATAGTAAGAGACAAAGATTTTCCAGGCTGCGCAATCTTTGTCCCTCACTATTTGAGGCTTATCCCATCATAATTCAAATGTATGTGATTTTGGTCAACATGCTTAAGGTCATTACCGTTCCAAATGATGAAATCGGAATTTACAGTTACCAGAAAACATTCAAGAACACCAATTTGTGAGTGTGATCAAACACACACACACACAGAATCCAATTTGTGTGTGTATGGGCACATGCATGTGCAATTGCATGCACTAAATGACAAGTTCTGCAAATACCATGGAGGTCTGAAACATCCCCTTCAAACAACCCCCTATTTTATACTGATGATCAAAACCCATACCAACTTTCACTTGCATACATCCCCTATTTATCATACCCCCTACAACTGGGCGCCAAAGAGTACCTGACTCTGATTTATAGTGGATCCTATTGTAGAAAACTAAGCACAAGCTAAGTTAATACAGGCTACCCACTGTATAAGTAGCAGCTACAATGTCTTGCTCATAATGCCAATGAAAAGGTTCAGTTTTTGTAAACTGGTTGGGTCTGATCTAGTCTGGAATAGCATACTTTGATGTCCAATCCTTGGCAACAGCATGATACTTAGAAGGGTCCATCTTGTATATTCTGGCAATCTCTGGCACCAAAGGATCATCAGGGTTTGGATCACACAGCAGTGCCAATATTGATAAGAGAACTGCAATATAGATAAGAAATTGTACCAGAATACAAGTATTCTACACAAAATATGACCACACTAAAAATCACTTCAAGAGCTACAAAAATGGCACTGACCAACACAGGCCTTATTCTAAGCATTTAGCTATTATATTGAATCCCAAATGCAAAGTTTTTATATCTGGTTGAGATTAATATTTCCTTTTATGCTTACTTAGTTTGCTTTTTCATTAAAAATGTACTACATGATTATTGTAAGTAGATGCCATAGATACAACTTGCCAGCAAGATGCCATTTCCAACTATAGCAGTCATGGAGATTCAAATTTACTTATGTAGCTTACTTCAGTTACTTTGATTTTGTGATAAAATAACATTTTACAAGAAAATATTTCTGTGTTAGAATAGATCTACAGAGACTTGTGTGTATATAAATAATCATTTAATACCAAATAAAGGAACAGAAAAAAATAAAACAAGCATACATAACTAACTACTATATGCATATTGCTGGGAAAACCTAATTTTTTAAAGCTGAGAAACTTTTAGAAATCTTCTAGAACTTGAATCAGGTAAAATGATAAGAAACATTAACCACTAGGCCCAATGCTTGTTTTCCTATAAAAAATATGTGTTCAAGTAAGTATACAGAAAAAAAATTCTGCTCTACTGCAACCATACATTAACATTTGCATATTTATAGCTTTTAAACTTTCATATAACTGCCTCAGCATCATTGGTACTTTTGTATCTCCTCCATTAAAATGTTTGGTTTTCAGAGATATGGTTCTTGACGGTAGACTATGATGTAGTGGATATTTCAATTCTGCTATAAACTACCATCTAATTAATGTAAACATCTAGATGTCTGAAAATCAAAATTCACTGCAGATTACCTGTTAAATAAAAAGTATACAATTGCAATAGAAATGGAAAATATATTTGCACAAACATCCTAGGGGCTTGCAGGTGGCCTTGATAAATTAAATCACATTTTGATTTCAAAAAACCTGAATACCTTTTGAAATAGTCAGAGCTGGACTCCACTGGCTTCTTAGAATATCTAAACAAATACTGCCACTACTGTTTATATTTGGGTGATAAATTTTTGTATTGAAAGCCACCTGAAATGAAAAAGCCACTTCAATTATTAAACATATTTAAGCAAATTACATGCATCTAGTTCATATAACTACACATTCTTTTAATAAGAAAAAGCTTATAAGAAAATGAGGTTCAAATGGTCAAAATCGTAAGAAAATTGTAAGAAAATCACATGGCTCAATTTCCAAAATTTAGTGTTTTTATTGGCCAAAAATAGATATTTTGTCATTATTGCATTCAAAATGTTAAAGATGGAATTCAAATTCAAGTACACATTATTAACAACAAAAATTTAAGCCACTTTAGCAGGTTCATTTCAGTAAAAGTTAAGAAAATAGAGGCTCAGGCAAAATGAAGGCTTTCTTATACAAAAAATGTGTATTACTCTTCCCAATAAAACTAATGACAGAAATCATGCTATTTTGGAAGGTAGGCTCTGAAATACTTTAGAGAATAATAAGGACATCTAGCATCTTCTTTGGTTAACCAAGTGACCAAATGATAAATACATGAACAACCCCTATAGCCCTGTCACATGCTAGACACCCCCATAATGAGTGGTTCTAACATATCAAGGGGTCACAACACCTTGTGAATATATGTAATTCAGATTGATGCTATTCAAAATACTCAAAATACGCAAAATCATCTCACTATTGGATCAAATTAGGGACTATTCATTACTGATGCCTCATGTTGGGACTGAAGAGAACTATTTATCAGAGAAATTTTTATGCAACTCAACCTTGTGCACTATAGAAATAATAGTTACCCAACCAATGAAGATCTATCAAAAATATGTTACCCAACCTCTGAGAGACAAAAAATGATTACCTAACCTTACGGCTGCCAGAAAAATCATTTACATAACCTATTTATCTTCAGCCCTAACCTTACAAATAAATAACAAGTAGTCCTTTACACAGCTGAACACTGAACAGCTAGTGTATAACAAGATAGTAATTAATATTTACACAAACACTCCAACATTTGTTCAAGTTTGATTTAGCAAATTCTCCAAACAATTCCTCTCAAGGTTCATTATATAGAGATTATACCTTTGGTGGCTTGAAAGGGTACTCTGATGGAAACTGTATATCCAAGTAGAATATACCAGCATGGTATGGGCTGTCAGGCTAAAGAAGAAATGTATGAAGAAAAATATGAGTATGATACAAAACTATTACAGTTCATTACAAATTGTCAATGTAACATCTTATGTATGTAGTATCTGATCATGAAAAAGAAGAGATATGAAAGAAGCTCTGCAAGGAGAACTGTACCAGTATATCTGGAATAAAGAACACCTAAAGAGCACTGCATCATCAATAATACACCTGCACATTCCAGCTACAAAAGGCTGCATGACAGAAATTGAACTAATGTGGTAGAGAAGGATACTAAAGAAGGGTACTTGAAAAATAGTGATGACACCTCTGAACACATGTAAATTTAACTTAATTTGTTTTCTTGCTCATTTTTCAGCATATTGGAGAATCAATTCATTAGAGAGAGAAACATAAAGAATTTCCCTAATAATTCCTTGATTTCGTCAAAATTTAGTCAATTTCTCCGATTTCCTTCATTCCCTGATTTCTCTGATCTGGCAGAAACCCTGCAATACAAATATACCACATAGTTTTCATGCTGAAATTAAAGTCTCCAATTTCTGTAAAGCACCACTACGTAGTAGTTCACAGAATTTGGAGACATAATATCAAATTATTTTTTCTAGTTCGTACTTACTGGGCCAAGAATCATTGCCTGCCATCGAAATACTGCAAAAGAGATTCATTCTTATAGAAGTGGCTTATAGAAGACTAAGGACATCAAATTTCTGGATGGAATATACTTCCCAGCAGTGGCATACTAGAACACTAACTTCTGGGAATGAGCACTTTTTATCATTGAGAAGAGAGAGCTCAAAACATAAACTTAGAACCAACAACAACACCCATGAATAAACTAAAACTTGTATTTTGCATAGGTAATGGTTGAAAGCTTTCTTAGGGTGGCTATGTGTTCCCCTGCCCTTAGCCAATATAGAGTCACCAAGAACACCAAGGTTCAAAAAAGGAGGTCACAGATAAGTCAGGTTAAACTTTCCATCAGCTCATCTGTTTATTAGTCTACATACATGGTTGCCACAGGAAATGAAAAACAAATTTCATTGACATTTCCATGACCAACAGGAATGGGGTTGTTGTAGGTCATGCTCTTAAATGGGCAATGCCATGGTCACTCATGCAACAATCTCAAAATTTTTCTGAATTATTTAACAAATTTTATATGCCTACAGTCATGTTATCAATAAGCATGATAGCATACTAGTAGCTTTGGAGCAGTATCAAAACCTGGCACAATTATTTTTATCAAAATCTCATCCTGGCACTTTGTGCTCAGGTAGACAATTTCTGTGGCTCACATGACTTAAGAATTAGGTAGTATCTAAAACATGTGACTTAAAAATACAAATGTGCACAACCAAAACAGACAGTAAGAACACTTGTACATAACATTTGAAAAGAAATACTACTTTTGTTAAAGAGGCATTAATTTTTGCATAAAAGTACTCAGAATTTCATTGGTTAGCCATCCAATTATCCTTGTTGTTACTACTCCCCCCCCAAAAAAAATGTACCCAAAATCGGGAAAAAAATTTTTCCCAAATCACAAGCATGTAGTGCCAAGCTACAAATAAAACTCATTTTTGGAAGAAATTGATTGGCTTCAAATTCCTTTGGGTACAGTAATAGCCCATGTATACCTCTGTACATAGGAACCTATTTAGGCTAAAATTTTTAGCTAGATCCTTATTAATGGGGTTGCTACTTAAATATCTTGAAATTACTCTTTCAAATAAATACCATGTATCTGCAAGTTAACTTTTGTAAAGAATGTATGCTGTACCTACACTGAATTCCTTGTGGTACAATAAAGGATTTATACTGTATTATCAGATGATATTCATGCTATATTTAGAGTACTGAGATGAAATTAATGCAAAATATAAGAACCTATTTTAAGAGCAATAATAGCTAAAATTTGTTTTAAATATCATTTAAATAAGAACCCATTTTGGCTAAGTTGAAAAGTAAAATTCAGGCTCTTATTGGTGCGCTACTAGTGTATGTGCCACTTCTATAGAATAGCTCTAATGACCCCACCCATTCTATTGCAAGAAAATGCCAATCTCACTATTTCACTACAATGGTATGCAATAGAAGGCATGGCCAAAGCGGAAAACAGCACTGGTACAAAGCAAAAAAGATGTACATGGGGTCACGGGGTAGTCATATCGTTATGACTACTCCATGATAATCTTTATAATCTTTATTATGTAGTCATTATGGGATCACAGGTAGCCATAATCAGTTGCTCCCCCATAATTTTTGTTTCTTTTTCATATACGAAAAAGAAGTACATCTTTCCAAAGGTCTCTCTCCTCATGTCCATTCTAGTATTCCCACCATGAAGACTAACACTAGCATAAGGGCAATTGCATGTAATAGACCAGGGGTCTCCAAACTACTGCCTGTGGGCTGAATGCAACCCTTGAGACCTTTTCATCCGGCCCACGGAGACTTACTTGTCTACGGAAAAAAGTAGGGAAATTTACTTGTATCCTGCATATGTCAACTGTTTGCTTGTAAAGTATGTTAGTCAGTAAGTGAATAAAATAATATTAAATGAATAATAAAAATCAACATTGCTGTTTTACTTCATTTTTATTTGGACCACGGTTTTGTTCTCGGCCCCCACCTGCTGTTTAATATCTGGTGCAGCCCTCGGGCAGAAAAGCTTGGAGATCCCTGCAATAGACATAACAGTTCAATGAAATTTGCTATGTTTTACCTCAAATTCATATTTATTGATAAGGTACTTTTCAAATAGGCTTACATACATTTCAACTCAATATGACCAATTTTTTATTTCCACAACAGCTAAAAATTCTTGCTTAATTGTTGTTTGACTTATTGATATTTTTGCGACTGTAACAGACATTACATCAGTATCACCAACTGTTAGTAGGCTTTTTCAAACTGCTAACTCAACTTAATTTCTAACTCTATCAAACCATTTTAGCTGAATGTGAATTACAGGTGTGTGAAATTTGGGAAAACCAATGACTCCATTTTGGTGCAAACTTGAAAAAGTTTTGTGTAACGGACATTACACACATGCCGTAAGAGACAATACAGGTTTTGATAATGTAATAGAAAAGTGGAAAAATTAGACAATACTGTTTTTGAGGCTGTGTCGACAAATTTCAAAGTCCCTACTGTTATTGGCCTACTGGCTGTGGGAATGATGGGGTGCATGAGCCTCCATGAGACCTCTTAATGGGGTCGAAAGTGACTCACTATAAGCAAAAGAAGTTGAAAACTGCACAATAGTGTAGTTTAAGCATGGAATTGCCCATAAAGCTATTCTCTGACCTTTCCCTGAATTGGATGCTTTTCAGACTTTTTCCCTGACTTTTCCAAGTTTACCTGGAACTTTTCAAAACATCAGCATTTTCAGAGCTTCCCAGATTCTGTGCTTGTTATCTTATACTTATCCTTACATATATTTCAAAACAAACATATATGTATATATTGAGACAAACTATATGTAAATCCAGTTATAAATATCATTTGATTGGCATAGTAAGAAATGATAGGTCCTCATTCCTCTATCAGTATGATAATTGTGACTACAACTTACAATCTGATTCATTTACTGGACCTGCAGAACATTGGGCTGGTGGATCTCGTCCAATTTCCTGAAGCTCCTGCAAATGATGAAATTTTGAATCTCTTCATTATTACTGCAAAATTGCTTGACTACTATGTCATTCTCTTGCTAATACAAACAAACATATTCATATTTATATATTTCATGACACAGCCTTACTAGATAACATAATTGAAGTTCAGCACAATACGTATAGGTTCTCATGAACCTGATTCCATCACTCTGATAATCTGGTTCCAGAACTTAAAAGTTCCAATATAATATGGGGACTCGTACTGTACAGGAATTCTATTTTCTGATTACTTATGAAAGTTACACAGCTTCTATGATAGCTATCTATGATATCTATATGATATCTTGATAGCAATCATCATTTTGGAAGCAGGTTCCACATCATTTATGCGTGGTAGGTGCTTACAAATCAAAGTCCAAGCAAGACTTACTAAGCGCAAAAAATGGTTTTACTTTCCATTGAGTCCTTCCAGTGAGTACTAAAGCTGTCATGACGACACCACGTCGTAATCGTAAAAAAAAATTTTAGCGCAGCTTCCACAGCCTATAGGCTAGCCCTAGGCCAACGTTGGCTCACATATTGCAAAAACAGTTGCATGCACAGCTAAATGCACACAAATTAAGGCTAATAATGCCAGTAAAAATGAAAGGATGTAATAGTACCTTATTTATGCGTTTAAGAGCCATCTATAAATGCATTTCTCTTCTCAACTTTCACGATGCCCTTTGAAGTTTTGAGTTGTGGCTCACAACATGCATAATTAAAATTCCTCCGCAGTGGCGTCTGGAGGGGGCGCAATCGCTCTCGCGCGCAGGCACGCGTTCAACATACCACTTGAGAGTGACTTTTCTTCGAAACGGAAACTTTTCATATTGATTTTTATTGAGCTGACAGGCGTTTCACACTTTTTGGTAAGACGTAGCCTAAATCTTCCAGTCTAATAAACTTCAGTGATTTGCGGTCCTAATTTTACAAGGTTTGCGATTTATCGAAGTAAAGTTGCAGGTCTTCTTGAGTGGTGCAAAGAGAAAGGGGCCATTCACATACTTCGTCACACTAATTTTAGCATTTTTAGACACCCACCCACCTACCTCCTGTCACGAATTCTAAGCTACCCAACCACCCTTAATGTGTGGCGTCACATTATGAATTTCACTAGGATATCCTAGTGCTTTCGTAATAATGTGTTTATTATGTCTTTTTTGGTCTCAAAATGGCAGTAAAATAGGATTGCCAGCAGGCCCGTAGCCATGGGGTGGCAAATGGCACTCCTGGGTAACAGGAAGCCAGCTTTTGCCACCCCTGGACAATTTTTTGCAGCTAAGGAGAGACTTCATGAAATTTTCAGAATGTGCTAAATATAGAATTCCTTTTTAAAATGTGACATCACAGTGCAAAGAATCCACCCACCCTTTGTTACAAAAATCAAAAGACCCCCGCCCATTTTGCCTATCGTAATACTTTAATGACCCCAAAGCTTGTCATGTTGCGTTGTTAGATCATTTTTAATCGCGCACCCCACTCTGCTCGCTCGAGTTGTTGATCGCGCGCACATAATTTCTGAACATGAGAGCCCTGGAATTGCTGAGCAAAAACACCGTTTGGTTTCTCTGATGAAGTGGTATAGTTACAGAGAATAACAATACTTGATCACCCAAGCTTTCATTTGCGCTAATTAGCATTTCTGCTGCTTGCATTTCCGCCAAGGCAGAACTAAGGCAGTAGAATATTAAATGTGGAAAAATGAGTCTTCTTGCAACAATGTGATGCATTACTTTCCCTACACAGAAAGTGCTCTTTTTGGTAACTGCCCTAATTACCCAGAAAGGCTTCCCATGTGGCATAGCTGACAAGAGTCCACTATCTACCAAGTGCAAACTATACCATTTTGGTAACACTTCAAAAACGGACGGTAGAAGAATAAACAGCCACTTTCTGCTTTCACCATGCTGGGAAGTTGGACAAAGACGTCTATGGGGGTCATCAATGGGGGTTATAGGCTTCAAATGATTAAAAACAGGAAAGAATTGTCAATAAATATTTTGACCGTTAGTGAAAATGCAGTTTATTTGCCAGTGAAAATGATGAACAGCAAAACCAACTGTCATCGATGATATAAGTTTGGAAACTACACATCAGCCATTTGGGCAGTAAATGTCCTCACTTGCACTGCTTACATTCTGAAGCAATCCTTGGCAAATCCGCTACTCTTTCCAGTGACAATCTGCGATATAGTGATAGGGGCATGGGGTAGCATGCCTTCACATCTATGAAGCTTTAAGAAAGTTGATCTAGGTGTAGTAAAATTAACAACCATTGGAAAGCTCCACCAAATTGTAACTTGTGATTTATTTATTCCGTTGGCCATGGTTGGTTACACCCCTAACTTAGCCAAAATTGTCCAAGCTAGTGGCATGAAAGATACACTCAGGGTCACATGGGGTGCTACAAAATAGTAGTCCCATCATCATTTTAACTCCATAAAATACAAAAAACTTGTCTTTCCAAAATCTCTGATGGGCTACTTTAGGACCTCAAAAGCTTCTCCTTATGGGTTGTATTAACCCCAACCTACATCAAATACACCACTTGTCTCAGCACATCAATAGCCACACATATCAACAGTGGCTTTTAAATATCACAGAAGACGTCATTAAGAAATGACAACACAGATATAAACATGCAAATCAATTTGAATGATAAATTCATGTTACTATAGGCAGAAGAAAACGTTGTCAGCACAGGTCTAAAGATCTCTTCAAAAGAGGAAATTACTTAACAAATAGGACGTGACTTTTACTTCAATTACTATGCAAATTACATCAATGACAAAAACAGGAAGAAAAATGCTACAACCAGAATTACACATCTATCTTTATATTTTAGGAAGCGTCTATTCATGACAATGCTGTATAGCGAATATTGGAACCTGACTGAATCTAATATCTAGCGTAAACTAAGAAAAATCACTACTTAACACTGCAAAAGTCTGACATAAACCATCAACTCACCATACTTATTTCGCTAAAATTCGTACTGGTTGTTAGCAAACATTTATTAAGAAACTGTGAGCAAAAGTTGAAAGCAGTTGTGATGTGCTAGTTCTTGGGGTAAATATCAAGTGACAAGTGGAGGAATCAGTGATCACCCTGGTCCCCAGAAATAGAGAACAAAGATGATATTAAAATCTAACTCAAAATAACAATTGTCATTACTGTTAACAGCTTCTCTGAAAGGCAATTTTCCTAAAACCATTAATACTTTTCAAAAACTAATGCTTCAATAGGGCCATATGAAATTCTAAACAACTGTATTGCTTAAATTTATCATAGCAGCTGAACAAATATAGTTAGATACAAAAGAGTAAATTGATTATTCAGTCATATGTAAGTTATACCCAGTGGGAGAGATTTTGGAATTAACCAAGGAGGGAGGGTATGAGGTTGTTGAATACTGTCAATTATTACTACCTATCAATCACTAGTCATGTAACTGTGTCTTAATTCTTTAGGTATGAAATTGTACTTGTCAAAGCTAACCATACTTGCTACTTCACCATAACACAGTATTACTCCAAAACTAAGAAAATTATACAGATTAAAGAACTGCAGTCTGCCAGATGGTACCACATCTGCCCTGATATAAGAAACTAATCACCCTGAAATTTTAAATCAGGTTTCTTAAAAATAATTCTGATTGGAAAATTTGTAGTTTTCAAGTTGTTCATAATACAAAATTTGAATAGTCACTGTCCAACATTTGGTTGCAGGTAACCCAAACAAAAGCAAATTTCATGGCTTCTTTTGAAACATGCATGCACATTTGGTGAGTTTCTTGCTATAATTCTGAGAAATTATTCAGCCTGTTTAATTTCTGTCTGTTTATGAGAAACCAAGCAGCCTGGTTTTACAAAATGAGTTTCTTAGTGGTGGGGTAATACTATACTTGAACTCTTACATCAGTAGCTCTAATACAACAATCACAAAAATGCATCTGATGCACCAATAAATGGTACATGATTTTAATGGGGAGCTGGCAAGTAGAAAAAGACCTATAATTATCATAGTCACTTCAAAGACCTGTAATTATTGGCTCATTAATAATTAATATCAACTATTTAACTTTGTAAATATAGAACTAACATATTGATTCTACATGGGGTGTCAATCTCACCAAGAGATGCCAAAACATATAACAAACAGAAAAGGGACGAATATGAAATATTGTCTATATCTACCTATCTATGCTTTAACAATACAGATCGTTGCCAGAACTGCCTCTAGTGCCAGTGCTAGTAACAAGCCAACAAAAGTTGCACATACAAGTGAAAACAGACAAAGGCATCATTTCATAGGATTACTTCAGGTATTTACAATCAATTTTGCTCCTGTTGCTTTGATATGAAGATAAGAAGTAGTTTTTTTCCACCTAATTTAGATAGCTTAATGCGTTATCACTGTATGTCCAGATGAAATCGCACCAAATGATTCTAGCATACTTAATACTGTGCTTCCTTGTGTGTCACATGGCATACTTCTTTGTCCACTCTTTTGCCATGTCTGTATACTTTGACCTATCAGTTTTAAATGTCCTTGCTATTTCTGGTACTAGTGGATCATCTGGATTTGGATCACACAAAAGAGAGCATATGGACAGGAGTACTAAAATGAAGGAGAGCTTGTGTTAAGTCTAACAGATTCACAACTACACTTACAGACATAGAATTCACCAACAAACTACTTCATTCACAATTTGTTTATAGTGATAAGGTTCATATAAACTCATGAAAATAGTTCCAAATCTCTTCTAAAGCCAAATAACCAAACTTCCAAACCCATGAAACACATTTTTGCTCACATTCTCAAATCCCATACAAATATACAAGCATTATATTCAATGCTATATATTATGATTTCTTTGGTGGATTGTCTTAAATTACAAATAGTGAAATGAACAGACATCAAATGCATGGTGCTTAATGCAGCAGTAACTTAAATTCATTTTAGGATATTTCAAATATCTTCAAAAAAAAACCAAAACTTGCTAAAACCATTGTGAAAATGCCCTTTTTCCAAAATTTCTAGGTCCTGGATAATGGCATTATCAATTTTCATAATTTTCCAAACCATTCCAAAACTTGTACAAACTCTTAGAGATAGTATTTCATAGTCCTAATCAAAACAACCTCCTGGGACATAGGTGTAACCAGTAGGGGACTGCCAACTTTAGATGGGTAGAGACCCATTGCATTTAGGACAAAGCAAATTCTCTGATTGCTTCTCAAATCTCTTTACACTTTCAGGCAGGCAGCTAAGACCAATTTCCATTGAGAAAAAGCTCAGCAAAATTGTGCTAGATAAACTTTTGTGAACACGATTTCCTGAGAAACATTTTAAATCTATTTCCAATGGGCAAATTTCCCTGTGAAATCTCTCCAATAAATAATTTGTTTGCCTCATGAACTACAATAGAAACCTGCATAACAGAACCTAGTTTTATACTGAGCAGCCTGGATAAGTTCTTAATTAGTGGAATGGTATTCTTAATTCCAGCCTATAAGGTTCTTAAACAAGGTTCTTATATACACAACATGCTTTGCATGAACTTACACTGTTTCCAGCACAAGAATTCTAGATAGCTCTTAAGAACACTTTAAAGTCAGAATTGGTGCATGATCATCTTTTCAGACAGTGTGCAACTTGAAAAGTGCAGAAAGTGTATGAAAACTTCTACTCACAAATTTTTAAATCAACAGCATGAAATTCCATATAAAAGAAACATCTGGAATTCAGTATCTTTGGGGTTCTTATTTCAGGGGTTCAAGCAATGAAATTTCAGCCTCAGGATTCTTACAAAAACATGTTCTTTTATGTGGGTTTCCACTTCAGTTGTACAAGATGTGATTTTAGGAGCTGGGATTACAAAATATTTGCAAAGAGAAAGGAGAGTATAAATATCATAATAGGAAAACGCAACTTGCGCATGGCACTTGCACTCAAAATTCAAGTGAAGTCTTGTGGATTATTCAAATCCCACTAATTAGCAAACAACAAATCTATCGGACTGGGAACACAGCCTGAACATAAAAACAGAGTTTGTTTTCTGGTGAGTAAATAAAACTTGAGGGCTATTTAAGTACCAAAAGATAATTTTGAAGGAGTAGTTTTTGTGCATTTCCTCGACAAAAAGCAAATCATTTCCTGAACAAATCTGCCACTGAAAATCTTCTCCCCCTAGAATTGACTAGAAATATGGAGTTGTAAAGGAGTCTTCCTCTAAAACGCACAAAATTAAGGAGTGGTAAGCACCCTCAAAAACATAAGATAAATCTAACAAGTTTTTAAGGAGCTTGAGGAGTAGCATGAACCCTGTAAAAATCAGACAGATTTAATCAAAAAACTTTTAATGTTTGTCAATAAACTATGGAAGGGTTTATGTTGGCTTTTTTTGGAAAATCATCTCCTGTCAAATTTTCAATGATTTTTCATAATAACCTTTATCTTTCCGCTGATTTTTTGGAAAAATAAGCCTTTTCCCTTGACCGAAGGAGTCAAGCCTCAGGCCCTGACTGCTGACTGCTGCTATTTGTAGCATGATGGTAAAAATAATTTTGATTTGAGGATTCAAATAACAAAACAAATCAACATTTTCCTTGGATAGACCAACTTACAACTTTAAAGACAAAAGGACAAACTTTGAAAGTAAATTAAAAAAAAAACTAAATACTTCTGGGATGAATAAAAACGAAATTTTTTCCTTGACCTGTAGTACAAAAATAGAACCCAGACCATAGAGTACTAAAGTGAAGACTCCACAAAGTGCATTGCTATAACTTTTATATTTTACCAAATGAACTGAAAGAGCACTATAAAACATGCCTGTTTGTGCAATTTTAGTTCAATATTTTTATGAAATATGGGCATTTGATGCCAGGATTGCCATACAAACAACTATATTTCTGGCTCAATTTCAATTCTTTGGACCACAACTGAAAGTACAGTGAAGTGATAGCAGGGTTCATAAAACTTTTGTAGCAAAAACTTCCCTGATTTGTCATATAATATGTACAGCTTTCCCTGACCAACAGGATAAATACATACGTACATTTTTCCATGATTTGCTCTAAAATGTTGTGTTTTTCCTTGACTAAGTATCATAAAAGATTTTTTATCTATGAAATGTTTCTGATACTTAGTTAGGAAAATGTTTTTCTAAGCATGTTCAAAATATAATTATTTTAATGGGCTTTTATTTACAAAATGCTATGCCCTACTATTCAACAAAATTATCAACACTGCCATGCATCATGTACACTCATTAGGTGGGGTACACAAATATTCAAGAGAAATATAAATTGCCTGATTTTGTCAGGAAAATATAGATTTTTCCACAATATAGAAAATGTTTCCTTTTCTCCTTAAAACCAGAAATTTCTCCCTAATTTTCCCTAACTGTATGAACCCTGCTGATAGGAACTAAGTTGGCATTAAACTGACAATACTTCTGTCATTATTTGGTAGAAAAAGCAAAAATTTTACAATAGTGGCTATTCTGATATGTATTTGGGTAAATAAAGCAAAATTTATGATGTTCTCAAAATACATATCTTGTGATGTCACAATTTAGTACTATATTGCAAGATTCCCTGACTTTCCTTGAACTACACTAAAAGGAAATGTTCACCCTTACTTCCTGACTGCAAAAATCCTGAGCAGGTAGAAAAAGTTGGCATAGGAGTCATTCTACTAAACTGTATGGGGATTGAGTTGATAGAAGTGTTGGTGTGGATAGAATAATTACCCAAGACTTGCAAGGCTTTATCTGCACACTTATTTAACTAAATAAATGCTACCACAACATACCTTTTGAAATAGTTAGTGCTGGACTCCACTGGGACCTTAGAATATCCAGGCAAATACTACCATTACTGTTAATATTAGGGTGGTAAATTTTGGTGGTAAATGCAACCTGGAAGATCAAAGGAATATCTATAGATATCTAAAAATGCACAATAGGCAACAGAAAATTATATCAACTCACAGCAACACAGATGTCAAACTACTAACATATATTACAAATACTAAATGGATTTTACTCCAATTCAGGCCAAAAGACATTTTACTTTACCCTTTGCAGCATTTTGACTGCAAAAAAAACAAATGTAGCTATCTCAAAAAGAGACCTAAATCATTGAGAACCTTATCTGTTCAGGTTCTGTGCAGGTTGGCCAGCAGTGAAATGAATTTTTTCCAGGGCTTTCCAAGGGAATTTTCCAACTGTGTTTTCAAAAAAAATTATTATCACATAGATCTTCTGCTTGTACACATCAACATGCCATTCTGTGTTATAATTGAAATCTTGTTTCTGTTGTTATGGCCATAAGGACACTTGCCACATTACACATGGCACACTGTTTTTCCCCTAATAACCTCATAGATCCTCCTCCACTGTCACAGGAATCAAGAATGTCACAGCACTGGAAGGCAAACTATTGATGTGTGGGAAATCTGCTTCAGAACATAATTTTTCAGGGGTTGGTTGTAATTTCAGGGTTTTTCAGGGTTTTTTCCAGGCAGAATATCCAGGATTTTTATGTGTCTTGCCAGGTTTCCAGGGTCTATTAGCAACCCTGCTCTGACGCATGTATGTATAAAAAGCAGTAACTAACATTTAACATTGACAAGTTACTTTGATGCTGGGAAATTGACAGTCTTTATAAAATCTCTTTAAGTAATAGCCTCATTGAGAGATAGTGCTTCCATAAATATGCTCTATTCCATGTCACACTGCAGTCACAAATGACAAAACTGAAGAAATAGTAAGTGTCATAAATTACCTTTGGAGGTTTAAATGGGTAGTCTGTAGGGAAATGTATAGTTAAAAAGAACACTCCACCTTGGTATGGACTTTCAGGCTGCAGAAAGAAAGCAAAAATTGATAACCGATCCTTTGTTTCTGCTTGAAATTCTTAAAGATGGAATTTTGCCACAAGGACACCAAAAATTGACATGAAAACACTTTAAATTACACCAGGTGCATCGATCCTGATGCAAAAGGTGTCACCTAGCACTGCAAAAACGTAAAAGGAATACATCTGGCTTTTATCTATTGTTCGAAGAAAAAATAATATGGCTACAATCTACAGAATAAGCAAACTGGCTTGATTGATGAATCATAAAGTATGCCACATTATGCTATTGTCAGAGATATTCTGATAATTAAGGGATGAAAACAAAGTACATATACTGCAAATTTTTTATGCAACAGAAACTAAAGTGCTGGAAATTTCAACAATACTGTGTTTC
The DNA here is from genome assembly GCA_900291935.2 of Cassiopea xamachana. Classification (NCBI taxonomy): domain Eukaryota; kingdom Metazoa; phylum Cnidaria; class Scyphozoa; order Rhizostomeae; family Cassiopeidae; genus Cassiopea; species Cassiopea xamachana. Next base: position 3,857,708 of record OLMO02000278.1, on the reverse strand, counting down.
TTACCGGTCCCATTATTGTTGCTTGCCAATGAAACACTAAAATTGCAAATATTTTTATTGAATAATAAATGCATTTATGATTACGAATATATATAATAAGACTTAAAAGCATAGATGAAGGTCAGTAAAACAAACATAGATATACAAGGAAGGTCATTGTATACAAAGCATAGCTAAGGCATAAACTTTTTATAAGAAAATGAGGCTCAAATGGTCAAAATCTTAAGAAAATCTCGAGAAAATCATGAGGCTCAATTTCCAAAATTTAGTGTTTTTATTGCTCAAAAATCAACATTTCATCATTATTGCATTCAAAATGTTAAAGATGGAATTCAAATTCAAGTACACAAGATTAATAACTAAAGTCTAACCCATGTTAGCCAGTATATTTCAGTAAAAGATAAGAAAAATTTAAGAAAATCTCAGGCCTAATTTTGGGAAAAGTTAAGAAAATTGAGGCTCAGGCAAAATGATGCTTTTCTTATAAAAAACATGTACTGCAAACAAGAACAGGAAAACACCTCCATCTTTGGTCATGCAAAGTCCAAAGTCCGAAATTAACTGATGTTGTATTCTACTATGCATCTAACTGGGTTTAATTATCTGGTGTACACTAAATAAAATCATAAAGTCTGCAAAACTAAGAATTAAACTCAAAACTTAAAACTGACAGACTTGATGTATTAAGGTTTCAAAAACTCTATCAGATAGATTAAGGGTGGAAAAAAGGAAAATTTATAGAGTCTGGCAATTTTGGAACTTTGATCCAATCAGTTTGCTTACTATTAACAGGGCACTTGCAGTTGAGTAGGATAATTCAGTTGAACCTGAAGAGATCATGGGTCTCACTGTTCAGTTTTGACTCAAATGAAAGTGCTTGATGGAATAAAAAATTCCCATTCACAAAAGGGGGGGATTGTCAAACATTTTCACAATTCTTGCCTAAGTGTTACCAGCAGTTTGAGTATTAATGTCGGAAAATGTTGATGCTCATTTCCACCCCTGAAGATATTTCAAGGTTCAAACACATCTTGTCTAACATTTTTATCTGACTATTCACAAAATTTTTCAAAAACTAATGTAGTTTCTCTGATTAGATATCAGAAGTGTATAATACTTTCCCTGAAACACTAAAAGTGCAAATACTAATGTAGTTTCTCTGATTAGTAGTTTTTTTAAAAACTAATGTAGTTTCTCTGATTAGATATCAGAAGTGTATAATACTTTCCCTGATCAACTGATGTTACAAATGCTGCAACTGACACATCTCCTAAAACTATGATATCAGTGCTGTACTTAATTAGTATCTTGTAAACAAATTAAAGTTGACTCGCTTGTTTTGGCAAGTGTATGAAATGTGTAGACTTGTCCATTGGGCATCAAAGAATTCATTTGCTTACATGACAAAATTCCATATTTTTTCTTAACTTTCTTCAATCTTTAATAAAACTTCCTGACTTTTTCTGGTGTTTCCCAACTTTCCTTAAAAATGCAGCTTTTCCTTCATTTGTCCTGAACACATGAACCCTGTAATAAGGGGGATAAGGGGGTGCTTGCCCCTAATACTAAATTTTCTAGAAGCAAATTAACTGCCCCGTGACTTCATATAAAACACTCAATGAGGCTCATACCCCAAATGTTGAAGTATATGTTACTTGATCTTAGACAAAAATTGGCAAAAACACTATAGTAGCTTACAAGCACACACTTCAAACTTAAAAACAGAATACTACCAAACATACAAAACGTCTTGATTAAATAAACTTCTAACAACATACTGTCATCTCCAACTGGTCCTGCTGAACACTGAGCAGGAGGATCTCTTTCAATATCTTTGTATTCCTAAATCAATGGAGAATTATAGCAATGTATGAGGCAGTCCACTAACAAAAGCTGGTCTGCAGATGATAAAAAAAAGAAGGCAGAAAGCTACATAAATATAACAGGTGCGCAACTAGGGTGGTCCTGGGGGTCTAGGCCCCAGCCCATTTTTTCCAAATGAACAAAAGTGCCCTTTTTGTAGTGCCCTCTCTATATCAAAAAGGGAGTTTCCCTATGATGGAAAAGGAATGCTTCCAAAAATTTTGGGCGGCTTCGCCCCTGGTCCCCTTTTCTATCCCCTGCCATGATAAGAAATGGCAATACCAATCACTGGTTTTCAGACAAAGCGATATCAATAAACCTCCCACAGTATTTCCTCATCTTATGAATCTGAAAAGCGATATTTGCAGGTCATATCTTCTTTTACAATGTTTTAATGTGCCCTTTGCATGGACTGGACTTCTGTCCTCAAAAATCCTTGTTCTGCTGTATATGCTTGAATTTTGAGAAGTGGATGCTATCATTGGCACATATTTCCAATGAAAGGGTCTGTGCTGTAGTGAGTAGATAAAATTTCAGAAATTTTTAAGGAGTATTTACAGACAAAAAATTTGCAATGAGCATTTTTTGTGTACTTCCTTGTCAAAAAAGAGATAACTTTCTAAATAAATCTGTCACTGAAAATCCTCTCGTTAAAGAGTTGACTAGAGATAAGGTGCTTCTAAGGAGTTGTTTCCACAATGTACAACTGTAAGGAGGTCTTAATTGCCTTAAAAAATGTGAACTTTCTTAGTTCTATAGATACTAAGAAGTGGCACAAACACTCAATGATAAGAAACCAGCATATAAGCAGCCTAGCACTAGACAACCTAAATCTAAGAAACTTTTAGAACAAGAAAAGAAATAAAAAACTTCCGACAAACACCACACTGAAACCATTACTTGGTTTAATGAAAAGCTAAACCAAAACACAAAAACATAGCATTTCTTTTAATCTAACAAACACTGACACATTTGCTATAATACTAATGGCTTGCTGCATTCACATTTTGTTTCCATTTTCACTGCAATTTAGTTTAGAATTTTAAAGGAACTTCTGGAACTAAAACGTGGCCCAAATTAAGAAACTTTTACTACCAAGCCTTGTGCCAGGTTTCTTATAAAAAAATTTACATACTAAAACTTTAGAAATATTATGCAAGAATTCTTTCAGGCAAAAAGGGCAGCCCACAGTCAAACTGGCCATAATGCTCAATAAAGCTTGCTTTCTTTCATTCTTCAAAGTTAAAAATTTCCCTTCAAAAATCAAAAAGGTCTAAAAACAGAGATACAGTGGGACTCAATCAATGTATGCTGTTAAATCAATTGATGTCTAGTTAAATGGAACCTATTTGTACTTCCAAGAAACTGGCATGTTATTATTGTCCCATTTCTATGGCACTATGCCTAACCCACAAGCAAAGGAGACAAGAACAGATTATTCCCTTGATCCTACATAAGTTGGAGCAGCCCCAGAAAAGCACATGAGCTATTGTTAAGGTGGTAGGGAGAAGGGGTGAATATAACTATATCAACAGCTTCAATAAATCTTGTACTCCTTAAGTCCACCAAGTATAGGGATCAAATACACAAAGTTTATTTGGTACTTGACAAGTCTGTGCACCAACTTGGCTGCCATGACAAATAAGGCAAGATATTTGGTGGGCTCACCGACTAACTCTTATGTTGCATCATTTTCTGCAGAAATGTGTGCATACAAATATATATTTCCTATTTTGGTACCAGAACCTGTCATTTGGTGCAGGGAACTATATGAACAAATTTTGCTTCAGGCAATGACTTTTTTATACATGACCATATATCGTTGCTAGGGAAAGTGAAAGTAATTGTTTGCGCACTACTTATACACTCTTCCACTAAAAAAAAACAGTGATCAATCAAATAATGAAATATCTTACGCTTAATGTCCCATAAAAATAGCTGGACAGATAAAAGCGACGACTTAGAAGAGTCATACAGTAAGTTATCTCTACTGTGCGCATACAGCAGAACATTGCTTCTTGTCCGTCTCCAAAAACCTTATTGTACCCTGATACAATACTCTAAATCTGCAAGATTGGGGACAGTAGTTCAGGACCTTCTAACTCAAAAAGCTAGGGCATTCTCATCATATGATGTGTTTTCAACACTTTAAACCTTACTACTGACGAGCGTTACCACCCTTGCAGTTGTACTACGCCCAACCTATGCTAAAATACTTCCATAGGTAAGTGGCAGCAGGGCAGCAAATGCCGGAAGGGAGGGACTCGCACAAACCCAACACAATCTACAATGCGTTGCATAAATGGCAGTTACGAGACAAAGTCCTTCCTCATTAAGCCATGTTTTGTCACACTATTCAATGTTACGGCTGAACATGGCCTAGAACTACTATACTATATTGCCGAGAAAACCAATACTATACAAAGAAAAAATCCCTAAGAACAAAGAAAATGTTGGCATCTATAACAAAAAGTCGCTCTATAGCTATGCGCAAATGACTACACCACCCAGCCCATTCATGGCACATTGGCATGCATTGTCGCTTGCCCCCTTCAGCCATGATGTTCGCGCTAGGTGCGGAAACCATTTGCAAACCACAGTCAAATTCAAGGCCGAAATGCTGTGCAATCTAGCTAAAAAGTTTACCTTGTTAATTCGCTTTAATGCCATGTTACTTTATGATGTATTGGAGATGGTTTTCTGAGCAAGCACAACTACAAATCAAGACAATCCTCGCACACTATTTCATCCCAACGTATCAATTTGTCTGCCTTTACCTTCGCGAAGTCGTGGCCAGGCCCCGGCACTACGCATGCGTCTCATTTCTAGATGAATAGAATCCTTCGTCATTCTGACGTCATTTCCTCAGAATCATTCCTATTTCCTTGTGGAGGAGGGAACTAAAGAAGGTTTGGCGAGATTGACGTGCAAAAATACATAACGAAAAGCCTACCACTAAAAGTTTACTATTTCGGGTGATTCACCCTTTTTGAGTCAAAACACATTGCATCCGATTTCCGTGTTTTGCACGACGGCTCAGAATATTGGGTGTTGAAAAGTATAGACAAAAAGAAGATTAATGCATTTGAATCATGGTGCTATCATCGTTTGTTGCGCATAAGTTGGACTGAAAAGAAAGCGAATGAATGGATCCTGAATAAGAAGGAGGTAAGCGAGAGACTACTAACAACTATAAATCGTAGGAAAATGTCTTTTAGTGGACACATACTAAGGAGAAAGGACATAATCAATGACTTACTACTAGGCGTGGCCTATGGCACGAGAGGGAGAAGAAGACCAAAGGTTAGATATAGTGACAACATCAAAAGGATTTCTGGTGGAAGAATTATGATTCAGCTGTACAGAATGGCACAGGATACAAAGAAATGGAGAGCCACGGCGGTTTATTTTGAACCTTTCGTTAGATGTGATGATGAGCGTTAGGGGGCTATCATTTTATTCTATGTACAGGGGTGGAAGAATTTCCGAGACAAATAGAAAAGTTCTATTAGAGTTCTAAGAGTTTACTTTATTAAAACATTTCATATCCCAACAATATTGCTATTTATGTCATCCAACTTGTATCAAAGAAAGGGAATCAAAGAAACAGAGAACACTCACTGATTATTTGAAATAATCAGTCTTTTCCACTTTCCTTTCCTTTATGTACAGATTACGTTTTAGTTCCCTGAAGCTTTAGATCTAAAGTGAATAAATTTACATTGTTCAGCTTTAGATCTATATTGACATAAATGGCAATATTTTGGGGTATGAAACATCTCCATAAAGTAAACTCTTCTATTTGATGTTTAAAATAATCTATTTCAAACAACTTTTTGCTCGCAAACATCTGTTTCAAAAAAGTAAGCATTTTATTCACATTTTTCTAGAAACAAATAAACGGTTTGCACTTATCATGCAAATAATATTTATGGTGGGAATTTACAAACGCTGATATTCCATCATAAAATGGCAAAATAAGCTGGTAGCCCAAAAAACAAGGTAAAAGAATTTGACACCCCTCCATAAATTCTTCTACCCAGCATTAAAAATGACTGCTTCTTTAACTACCTGTCAATAGTAGCCTCATAAGGAAGTTTTATTATTGGGTTTTGTGCCCCTCGATGGAACTTCTCTCTGAAGAACTATGCAGCTAGCTATGTTCGACGTAGCTTAAGGCTTTATGTATGAAAATAGTAGTGCACTTTAAGGTAAAACTCAGTTCTAATTGAGTTCCACTGCATACAGAAAATCAGAAATAAAAATTAAGCAATAAAAATAATTCTATAGGACAACACACAAGACGTATTTTACTTTAACTTCGTGCAGTGACGAAGCATAAAGGGGATATTGGGGTGAGCCACCCCTCCCCAAACTTGAAAATTTACCATTTCGCTGGGCAAAACAGCCGAACAATGTATTTTTGCATGGCAGCTTACTAGACCATGGACCAACTGACCAACCACTGTTACTAAAAGACAAAAGAAAGGTCACAGAAAATATAGTAGCAACTCGCTGGTTATAGATCTTATTTTCGCAGAGCAAAAGCTCTGACATCCCCCCAAAACATACTGAAGTTACATCCTTGACTTCGTGTTTGTAGCATACTAAATTCAACACCGACGTTGCTATGCGAAACCCATGGCATATTCACCTGGTAATGGATATAGCGTCAGACGCTGCATCAAATTGCGCATTGACTGTACAGTTCCATTCAATTCTCATTCACGCTTCCGCAGAAATACACACGATTTTGCTGATGCTGGGAACTGTCTTTGCCGCCACGTTTTCCAAGCAGCATCATCGGGGAATCAGTTACACCTAATTTGTGCAAACATTGCTTTAGACATTAAAGACCTGTAACAATAAGCCTTTTTTGCACAATATTTCAGAAATGTAATATGTGTTTTAAACTTCTGTAGTAGATTTTTCTTGCATAGTATTCATGGTATTGTTCAATGCATAAATTAGGCATCAATTTCAAGGTGCTTGCATTGTCACCTCGCTTTCATGTTGATGAAGAGAGGCTTTACATATATTGTTAAAAGAAGTAAACTTTCAGCCTCCAGTTTGGATGCTTTTTAATATTTTGTCAAGTCGAGGCTTAAATGTTTCTTATATTTTGTAGACTTCCAATCGCAATACCAACCCAGATTTGGTCACTGTGATGCAGCAATGATAAAGAAGCGCCGAAGGCGCTAGATGTCTAACTTTTTTTTAAATTAATTTATTTATAATGATATCCCTGCAGCATACAAATTTAAACTTAATTATATACAATTAAGCAAAATTAAAATAACAAAGAAATAAAACCGCTGATCTTACAGGGAGTCGTTCTTAAATAGTCTGTTGATACTACAGAACTTTAACACATCACGAAATAGTCTGTCCTATGGACGACTCACAACTAATTTTGGGACAACACCTTATTGCAAACAGACGACAATTTTCGGATCATTGGGCAAGCAAGATCGTCTTTTCATTGAAGTGTTTTGGAATCTGTTTACATCAAGACTCAAAACCCAATCTTGTGTAGACAAAAAAAGTTTGTTTTCACATTGGGACTCTTCAAGTAAACAATGGTAATAGGTTCTAATTGGTCACACTTGGGGCCAATTAGACGCATCCTATCACGTTAATCGCATTTGGATATATATTTCGGTTAACCTTTAGGTCACTATCCGACGTTTTCATACTCTGATGAGTGTCGGACGAAAAAAACTTTTGTATGTTGAAAAGAATGCTGCCGTTCTTAGTCTGCAGTCTACCTATTGTTCTAAGTGAGGCAGGCCGCCATTTGTATCATCAGGCAACTGTGATGCAAGAAAAAGGATGTTCAGGTTTTGTAAGACATGTAATGGATTTTTTTCAATTTTCTTTCTAGTTTGATCAGAAACATTCTTGTAATTGGCAGTTCCTTCAAACTGTTATTTGAAATTCACTCTGCCTGTGTTTTTTGAATGTTTCCTAATTTTTGCCTACCTTATTCATTTTGCTTGAAGACTGGTTATTGAAAACTTTGTCACGTGTAGCGCTCCTCCGCAATTCGTCGTATATCAAGCTTATTTCATTGCCAAGTCTTGCACTGATCCGCAAGAGCATAAAGTTTACAACACTGGCACCTTATCAAAAGAAAACGTGTATGTTCCAAAATGGCAGATTACATTTGATTGTTGGTGGATATTTGGATGGCAAAGATTAAAGTGATCAGGAACCATTGAACTATAATATATATATATATATATAGTTCAATGTCAGGAACAGAGAAGCAAATAACTATTGGTGGCCATAAGCATAGGAGATGGCTGACAGGGGAGAACTGCAGCCCCTCCCTTAGTTTTGCAGAAATCTGCTACATTCGGGCAATTTTCCTAATAAAACAATAGGAAAATCGGGCAACCTTCCTGAAAGAATGCTAGGAAATTCGGGCAACTTTCCTGACTTCTCTCAAAATCGCCCTACTTATTCTGGCAGAAATGTTATAGCTCCCCTAAATTTGAAGTCCTCCTACCCCAATGATGGTGGAGGAGCATAACTTTAGAAGCCACCCTATCAAGCAGCGAAAACTTCCACCTTTGTAAGCTGTAACGAGCCATTTTATGAAAAATGTGAAAAATGGGCGGTGCAAAAGCTCCTTGTACTCCCCAGATCCTAAGTCAATGAAGGTTATAGTATAACAAAAAGAAGAGACAAAAATGTACATTCTTTTACTTCTGTCTTGGTCTTATCAGGGACGTAACTTCACTAAATTTTTGGGCTGTCAGAGGTTGCCCTGCGGAAACTTTGTTGTCTGTGGCCTTTATTTTTTAGTAACAGAAGTTGACCAATTGTCCTGAGTCCATTAATTGCTCTGCAGAAATACATTGTACTACCGTTTTTGCCCTGCATTTATGCCCGATGTAAAGGAATGAGCCATTCCAAACGACATTTTCAACGTTGGAGTGTGACTCATACCACTCATACCTCCTCTTAAGTTTTGTTCCTGGGTCTTATAAGTTGTAGTTATGTCTAGCTTACACAACTACAGTTCTTACTTTAACTAAAAATAGCATAGCTGATTCTAGCTCTTCATTTCCATTCTTCTAATTCCTGTTCACTTTTGTTTTGGCCTTTCATTCTCCACCTTAGCAATAGTCACTTACATCATAACTTCCATCTTGCATTCGGCCTTTTCGCTTTAGACTCCCTTTGTCAGTAATGTGCTTATAATGGGCGTCACCATTATTATTCTCCCAATATTCTCAGAAATACAAGAAAGTTGGTCAAAAGCCGGCCATGCTGCAAGAGCAATGGTCACAGAATTTTCCGTGACTTTTTCTTTAGTAAAAGTAGTTGGTCAAATGGTCAAAATGCCCCCTCCCCCCAATGAAAAGTGTCTCGGCACATCTCTGCTTTTGGTTAAAAATAAGAAGGGAACTGATCTATAAAGCCAATGGAAGAGTAGTCCCTTTGTATGGTTAAGGATGTGCTGCTTTTACATTAACACACTATATCGATACAGTATTTAGTGATTTGTGTTGCTCTTGTGTTCCTTCAGATCCTATTTGGAAAGTCTCATTTGATAACTATGGCAAACTAAGGCTGCGCTTACATGGGGACTTTTGAACGGTTGGAGTGGTAGTGTTTAGATACATATGCATGCTGTCCAGGTAGCCCAGGTAGAAGTTAGCTATGAAATCACTGAAATGTTTATGTGAAATTGAATAGATCTTCTAGCTCAAGCCTCCGCAACCAAAACTTGCTAAGCGTTACTTTGGAAATGTTAGTAAGCAAGACGCGTGAAAGCTTTGAACTCGGAAAAAGTCAGTGATATAATTTGTCTCCTATTATCTCTTTCCTTTTTGAATGCACTTGCTGTGCGCCATTTCACATGACCAGATATATATATATATAAATATATATATATATATATATATATATATATATATATATATATATATATATATATATATATATATATATATATATATATATATATATATATATATATATATTTATATATATATATATACAATCAAAGGCTTCACCACCATAGAAAATTTTAAAAATAGAAAAGGGCCACTCCAGAAAAGTTCCAACTCTTAACACGTTTCGCCGTAGCTTCATCATTTAAGATCCTTCCAACTATACAAGTGTTTATATATAATCAACACCAACAAAGACTAACAATGCACAACTGCACACAGCGTACCTGACGAGAACTGTTCTGGGTGTCTACACGAGAGCTTTACGGTTTGGTTCCAAACGAGACCTAATCTCTAGGTGGACCCGTTTGGGTACAGCTAGCAGTTCTGTTTGGAACGGTACCATCATTTCCCGTGTAAACGCGATGCTTATCGGTAACCATTTGGTACGGTTCCATTTGGAACGGTTTCCGTGTAAACGGGCCTACAGCTTTTTTCCAGTCAAACTCAGTGCACAGCTCTGCCTGAAATGACTCCTAACATGTACATCCTGACGTGTCAATTTGAAAACTTCATATAATTAATAGAATATTTAACCACTACAATTGTAAACCTCGCCAGATGTTAGGTAGTTTACAATGGCTACTTGGCAAGAAAAGCTTGAAAACAGTAGCATCATGATCTTTTCATTCTTTGTTCCGTCTACAGATGTAATATTAAGTTCAAATAGCAATGCTGGTTATTTTCTTAATGATGTAATTTTTGGTTCTTTTGTCAAATTTCAACGTTTGCATCGTGTCATTATCAACATCATCATGTTCAACGCCATCATGGAGATACTCTTGATATACCAAAAGAACAACAACAACAACAACGTCATATGATATAGAAACAGTACAAGTTATTGGTCAAAAACTTTGGCTAATGCTACTCCCAATGTTAAGGAGTCTCCATCAATAATGGCGTTCAAAAAGAATTAAAATCCCGCACAATAGAGTGTGATTGTAGCTTGTGCAAAACATTTATCTCTAGGGTTGGTTTATTTAACGTTTATTAAACTTTGAACCAATTAGCTTATCTTATATTCATACTGATAGTTGGCCTTTATTAGTTTTATATTAGCTATATCTTTCATTGTAAGCCAACTCAAAATAAATTATTTATTCTTATTGGTTAACCAAAATATATATCCAGATGCGGTTACTGGTGATAGGATACGTCTAATTGGCCCCAAGTGTGACCAATTAGGACCTATTACCATTGTTTAGTTGAAGAGTCCCAATGAGAAAACAAACTCTTTTTGTCTACACAAGACTGGGTTTTGAATCTTGATGTACACAGATTCCAAAACACCTAAATGAAAAGACGATCTTGCTTGCCCAATGATCTGAAAATTGTCGTCTGTATATGTTTTGACACAAATCCAGAATGTGCCAAAACATATACAGACGACAATTTTCGGATCATTGGGCAAGCAAGATCGTCTTTTCATTTATGTGTTTTGGAATCTGTGTACATCAAGATTCAAAACCCAGTCTTGTGTAGACAAAAAGTTTATCTTACGTATATATTATACATTATGTATTAATATATTATATATTTATATATTTATTGTTCTTATTACGGTCCAGAAATCATACTCGACCGTAAAATTCGTCAACCTTTCTATGAGTGCCCTCGGAATATTTGGAACTACTTCTGAATCTCTCTTGTCAATGCTCACAGACTTGCATTTTAACGAAAAGACTAAGGAAATGTGATACTGAAAACAATTAACATAGCAGTTAGATGCAGCTACTACATCTTTTGTAGAAGAAATAAAAGTTGGACCAACCCTGATTTGATTGACTTTTAAGGATATGGTTATATTAACTCAAATACATTTTCGTAATTGCTTTTCTTTATGTGCGTGCGTGTTGTTTTTTTCTTTTTATATATAGCAGACTTGTCACTTATACACTGCCTTAATATAGTGAGGTGTATCATTGTATACTTAAAATATATAATAATAATCATGAAGTTTCAAAAAAAATATATTATATGCCAAACAAAGCCAGTAGTGCTCTTGTCAAATATTCCCAAAGTGCTTATTATTATTATGAATATTATTATAAATTGAAAATTTTATTTGATTTCTGGTAGTGCTAGAAATTATATGCAGTCCAGTACTCAATGCAGACTTCTTACTGTTCAGAGTCTTTATATTAACAGAGCTTATCGAAGAATAGGTGATGTACTTGTAAGGACTATGTTTTGTATTTCTTGCAAGTTTGGTTCTCCAGGGATTGATTTGAGGCGATTTAGGGCTCCCTTTTTTACCATTCCAAGTGCACCAACTACGACAGGTATAACAGCTGTTTTAAGCTGCCACACCTTTTCTATCTCAATTTGAAGATCTTTGTATTTATAAAGCTTATCAAATTCTTTTATCATTATTAGTATTATTATGGAAACCTCTTAACAACAACAATAATAATCACAACCAAAATACTAACATTAGCAAAGTGTTACGTTACAAAGTGCATAAAACTTTACCTTCCCTTGCCTTAGGTTATGGGATATAACTCGGCAAGAGATTATACTCAATGGACAACTAGAAACATAGATAACAAAAATAATAATAATAATATCATCTTTACGCAGCTTCAACTTATTCAGCAAGCGCTGTTATCAACCAAGGACCTGTCTAAAATATACATAGCAAGGGCAGTGATCACTGATTTCAGACTGCAGGTTGGTTCTTATAATCAGAGTTGTTGATCTAGAGCAGTAATTTTCAACCGGGGTTCCCTGGAACCCTAGGGTTCCGCCAGCACACTCAATGGGCTCCGCCAGAAGTTATACAGATGCCACAATCGAAAGTATATTTTAACTCTTCTGAGCAGATATGTCAACAGGGGTTCCTTGCGCCACTGGAATACATCAATGGGGTTCCGCTTCACAAAAAAGGTTGAAAACCACTGATATGGAGACTCTAGGGGCCCAGTATCCATTTTAAAGCTCACAGATATTTTAGGGTGCTCAGCCCTCTTGGGCTATCCAACTTTTGTTAATATTTTTATAAATTCTTCTACTCTGCACAAGCATGCCAACTTATTTCAATATAAACGAAAATAAAATATATTATTATATGCCACAACTTTGGGTTTCAGTGGAATATCGAGAAATGAATTGGAGTAATCTCAGGGAAGCGGTAGAAGGGGGACAGAGGGGAGCAAGCGCCCCTCTTGCCTTTAATCTGGGGGGCAGAGGAGCAAAGTACCCTTTATGAAATGCAACAGTCTTTTTTTGGACATTGACATAATACAGCAGAGATTAAATAAGCTCTATAAACAAGCAAAATGTGTTTGGAAGAGAGAGAGAGAGAGAGAGAGAGAGAGAGAGAGAGAGAGATAGATTGAAAGATAGAGAGAGAGAGCTATTTGTATGATTGAGTGAAATATAAGCCATGCTAAAGGATGGAACGAAAATGTCCCAAAGAGGTGTTTATGCTAGGTGCCCATGCGAGTTGGTGCCCTTTTGCTCCTGTTGGTCCCCCTTGCCCCACTATGGCTTCGGTGTGCCTGAGTAATTCTGCGCAATTCTACAGGGTGTTGGCGCAAAATTTGTGCCCCTTTTAATAAAAAATGGGCAAAAATAGGGGGTGTGGGCTTTTTGAGAGGGGTATGCAACAAAGATCCAATTTTAGGAAGGGTTTGGAACAAATTACAAAATATGGAGGGGTATGAAACAAAAGCTAGTTCTATTTCAAATTTTCATAAATAGTTCAATAAGTCAAATATTTAAAGTGTCAGTCATCATCTGATAATTCTACTGCAGTGCCAACACCTGTAGGAAGTTTTTCTCTAGTATGAAAGCCATCAAAGAAGCTTTTTTGACATTTTTCAGCTGCAAGTTCGAGAGATGTATGAAATATTTTTTAGATCTTTTTGAGGGGTACCTAGTAAATTTTTGCGTTGCAGGGTGGAGTACCAAATTTTATTGGAAAATTAAGAAAACGCCTCCACCCTCCCCCCATAAAAGATATTTAACAACCGACCACTCCCTAACGTGGCTACTTTACTGGATGAACTGGGCAACCTGATAAGGATATCATTAAAAAAATTTTCACATTTCGTGAGCGAAAGAAAATTATTATTCTTTAAAAAATCTTATTTTCACTATAAAAGTATATGTTCAATATACACAAAAGGCTTTTTAACCTATGCAAGACTGCATCTTGCTCTCAAATTGTGCTACTAACTATATTTCTAGTAAATGATCCGAATCTTGTCCAATCTGGGCATTGTTATGAACTACCTAGGTAGATGAGGCCGCTCCCAGATAGAATCTATCAAACTTCGACAAAATGTTATTTATTTTATTATCAAGAATTTACAATTGAATCAACAAGAAAATTAACAAGATCTTGGATTATATCTTTTTACTATTTATATTCATGTATAAAGGATTTTTAAATACGTAAAGTACAAATACATGATATTACAAACAGAGCAATTGGTTAAACCTATTTTGAAAATTGCACTAATGTGTTTTAGATACAATTATGAAAAAACTGGATGCATTGTCAGGACTAGCCTGATAAAAGATATCAAACCATGCTAAGCAGCTAGGCTGGAGATGACTAAGGGAGCCATTCATGATCTCTTGATATAAATGAAATACTGTTTGTTCTTTTATATACACAAGAAGCATTGAGAGAGATGGTATATTTTATAGATACATACATGCATATGCATATATATATATATGTATATATATAAATATAAATATATATATATATAAATATAAATATATATATATAAATATATATATATATATATATATATATATATATATATATATATATATATATATATATATATATATATATATATATATATATATATATATAATATTAATATATATGTACATGTACGCGTATGCATACGAAAGGCCAGGTCTCATTCTCAATTCGGTACATAATAACACAAAGTTTGGTTTCAAATCACATAGTATGACAATAACAAAGTCTCTTGTGCTCTATCCATTCAAGCACTGTCATAACTGAAAAATGACCGTTTAAGATACAGTGAATATGTAGCCTAAGGGAATTGGAAAAGATGAAGAGTGTTTTATCAGAACACAATTTGACACTTAGCTTTCTCACAAATAGGGCAAAGAAATGCTGTCATTTTGTAACAAGCCGTCTATGCACAACAATACTGGGAAACAATCACATTGCAATATTTGTTAATGCAAAACCCCAAAAAGCAGGGTGAAAATTACGTGAAAAAATACTAGCAAAATTCCTAATATGTTTGGCGATCTATTTGTAGATTACTTAAGCCTATCGCCACGGCTAAATTCTAAAGTAAGTAAAAACAGCTATTTACAAGACATACCAAAATGAACTAAAAATACTCCAATTAATAAAATAGAAAACTTGATTAGTCAAGAGTGGCAAAAATTCATTGAATTATTGATAATGAAATTAAATTCAAAAACAAGCGGAAAATATTTGCACCATGTACTAACAACTGTCCAATTTTTTATGTCCACAAACTACCTCTAGTCCATTGCCAAATAAATAAAGGACGTTCTAAGTTTCATCTCCACTTAATTCGGATTTCGGCTTCGCAGCTCGCAGTTCTCTAAATCTGATAAACACTAAAAAGCTGGTCGGACGAAGTCCATCCGGGAGGTTTTCGTTCGCATGCGAACGTTCGGATAAAAACAAAACATGCGAATGCATCAATTTCGGTGCGAACGTCCAGATGCGATTTGAGAACGCTCCGTGCGAACAGAAAACAATGAGTTCGCATCCGAAATCCGAATGAAGTAAAGTTGGGCCTTTAAGTCCAGTATTTCAATAAAAACTAAGGTAAGGGGTCAGTCAACTGTTACGTAAGGATAATCCTACCGTTTTTGAAGGCCTCTCTTCCGCTCTTTAAAACTCCGTAAAATACACGCTTCTATTTTATAAGGTACCATTTTAAAAGAAACCTGCATGTACACGGCCGAAATATTTAAAGAGTTTAAACTACTAATGGAAAAAACCTAAGGAACTTTTCAATCTGAAAAACTTTTATAACTGCATGCGATCAAGAATTGGAAAGCTTGTTCGATTCATATACAGCCAAAACTCACATAGATACATTTATAAAACCTCTTTCCTATCTTATTTGTCTTTTAGTCTTGAATTCTAGCCAAAATTAAATGTAAAATTCAGAATTTTGGTGGTTCCTTTTGTCTGTAACACTTTTATGGCACAATATGTGAAGTGAAAATAAAGGAACTATTAAGGAACTTTTAGTACTAGAATTTGATAAAGAGGTCCAAAAATAAAGAACTTTTGGAACTAGGCCCTTAGCTAGGCTCCTTATAAAATAAACAGCGTGTGGGGGGCACATAAACGAAACACTCCCGTAACAAATCAAGCACCCTCTCTTCCTGCTAGAGGCGTTGTGCATTGTGTGAATAATCATCATTGCATGTTACAGTTTTGGAGAATAAATCTACTGCTGACCTTAGTCTAACGTGCTGAGTCTCTAGCAAGTCCCGTTTTGGAGTTGGTCTCTCTGCACATGGTGCCTCCCTCTTTTATCCAGGCAGATTTTTTGTATACTTCGAAGTCTTACACGTTACTTGAAAGAAAAAAACGAATTACAAAGAGCGATACCGCAGAAGTATGCTTTACCACATCAACCCTGCGATCACCACATATAGTGCATCATTCACTCTAAACGCAACGCCTCAAAAGGGGAGGGAGGGTACTAGGCATTGCCAAGCCCACATAGGGGGCACGCCAACAGAGCGTCTCACAATCACAGATACCAGGCAATTTTGATGAAACACCAAGAACAACAACTAATATTGAGTGGATAGAATCATGGGTCACAGTCACTCCTAACCATGATCGTGAGGGAATTAATGAAATGCTATCAGTATGTAGATTGATGTTACTCTATATCAATCTAGCATACAAAAATTGGAGCTTACATTGCAGGAAGGCATTAACTGGTAACATAAAGACACTTAGGTCACGCTCAATTCAGTTGTAGTCAAGCATTCTTTGCTGTATCGTCTCCTTATAACATTTAACATTGCTTCAAAAATTACGTAAACAGTCTGTTGGTACTACAGAACTTTACCACAGCACGAAAAAGGGGTAACATTCTTTGCACATAAAAAGCTAAAGTAAGTAAAAATAGCTATTTACAAGACATACCAAAATGAACTAAAAGCACTTTAATTAATGATAAAGAAAACTTGATTAGTCAAGAGTGGCAAAAATTCGTTGAGTAGAAGCTTTTAGTATGTGAAAAGAATGTTGCCGCTTTTTCGTGATGTGGTAAACTTCAAAAATTAATAAAAATCCTCGTTTATGACCAGAGAAAAGTCCCTATAAGATAAGAGATATGGAAGTGGATTTTCATCGATATCACTCAACACGCTCGAACTACTGATCATGAATGTTGGAGCCGGGAAAAGAATGGGTTATAAATTTAGCATAAGTACGTAACTGGAGTTACTGTCCTGGAGGGGCAAAGGGCAGATTATGCCTATGCCATCACTTTGAGGGCAAGAGGTACAAGCAAAAAAGGGTATGAGGTTTTTGTGAGTGTTTAATGTCTACGTAAAAAACTCTATTGAGGGGCAAAATCATGTAAGAATCTTCATATGGGGGACAATGCCCCCAGTGCACCTATGCAGCTACATGCCTGCCTGGCATGCTACAGTTGAGGCGCCAAAGACATTCAAAATCGCCCCTAATCATTTCCTCAGGGTATACGATCTATACTTCTTGTCCGTGACGCACCCACCTTGTAGTAAGGTATACATTGCATCTAATTACATTGCGAGGTTCAGCGGCCGGGGTCGCATGAGGATCATTAATTAAATAGCATCTCAATGTATTATTTCCTCAAGAAAGCGTTCTTCTACTGCACGTTGCGCAGCATAACTTCCTGAATGCAGGATATCGACAATAGTCAATAGGTACAACACCGCACAGCGGAGATCTTTCGATACAGGAGGCTACAAAAAATGGTGAACATATATTATAGAATGCAATGTACTTGTATCATACTTTGTTGCCGTTAGTGACAACTTTCATTACTGTCATATGCTTACCGTTTTATAAAACATTTGCTATAATTATTTTCCTGTCTCTCAAATCTATACAGCATTTGTCTCTTTGCAATTATTGCTTTGATATATAAAAACATTCCCGTTAGAAGTGGGGAGGGGGTTAGATGGGTAAGAGTATATACATAATGGGGGGTCGTAGCAAAGCGTACATCTGCTTACGATGGGGCAGGGGGTCAAATTTTTGCCATTTTAGTGCGTACCTATTAATTGAATGACACCAAGCTAAAACACAAGACTAGAAG
>OLMO02000278.1:3803395-3819170 GCA_900291935.2 Cassiopea xamachana | reverse complement strand
TATATATATATATATATATATATATATATATATATATATATATATATATATATATATATATATATATATATATACATACATATACATATAAAAACAGCATACATATATGATATACTTATTTGGAGATACTTATAGCAAATTGAAAATTTCAATAAGCAGAGAGTAACAACGTACCTTGCATTTCCCAGAGAGACAGATATCATTAGACTTGTTGTTGTAGCACCTTGTTCCGTCAAATACAGTTTTGTCGAGAATAAATCTCCTCTTGTCTTGGCTCATGCACGAGATAATACACGGATTCTTCGCTTGCAAGATAAATTAACAAAGATTACAATACTATACATTACATCTCGCAGTAAAAGAATTTCATGCACCTATGAAAATCAAACTCTAAACTTCTATTTCATAGAAGATTCTGCAATTCTAATAAAATTCAGGATTCATGCTGTAGCGAGTAGATAAAATCTAAGGACATTCTAAGGAGTTTTTAAGGATCAAAATATAATTCTTAAGGATTCGAGTGTATCCTTAAGAGCAGCCGTGGCCTAGCGGTAATGCACTCGACTAAGACCAACATGGTCCTGTGTTAGAGGCCCACCGCATGCCATTGGTGACATCAGGAAGGGCATAAGGTCCTCAATGCTCGCGCCAGAACTTAAGTCCTCTCAGAGGCACCCTCCAAGCCCCCAAGGAGCTGGGGAAACGGAGATAAAATCGAGTAAAACAAAAATTTGTGAGTGACAAACAAGCAAATCATTTCCTAAATAAATCTGCAACTGAAAATCCTCTCCCACAAAAATTTGTTGATTAGAAGTACGGAGTGTTTACGGAGTTTTTGCTAAGATGCATAGCTTTCTTAAAACACGAATTAAATCTAAGGAATTTTGATAGTGATGTATTTCGTTGAATAAGCACCCTTCCTCTAATGCGCGCCTCCAGAAAACAAGCGCTCCTACTGAGTAAACACCTCTAATGAGAGAATTATGTAAATAGTCTGTTGGTACTACAGAACTTTACTACAGCACGAAAAAGCGGCACTAGACTCAAAACCCAGTCTTGTGTAGACAAAAAGAGTTTGTTTTCTCATTGGGACTCTTCAAGTTAACAATAATTAATAGCTCCTAATTGGTCACACTTGGGGCCAGTTAGACGCATCCTATCACATCAACTGCATCTGGATATATATTTCGGTTAACCTTTAGGTCACTATCCGACGTTTTCATACTCTGAAGAGTGTCAGACGAAAAATGCTTTTATGTATGTCAAAAGAATGTTGCCGCTTTTTCGTGCTGTGGTAAAGAATTATGTAAGTTGGGCATCCTATCTGTCTGTTTTTCAGTTTACATTGGCTTAAATCTACAGTAGTTCGTGAATTTATCAAGTTACCTTCAGCCTCCTTCTCGCAAAGACCGGGCACGACACGGATATTGTCAATAGCAACGTCACTAGTATAATGGGCACCTCGCACTGCTTCAATGATGATCTGAATAAGGACATGAGTTGAGTAAGAGTAAATAAACTTTATATATCTTGATCATCACGTTGCACGAACAAATAGAAAATAGTTCTGCATACCTGGGACGCTGGACTCTTGAAGAGTGGGGACGAGGGATGTTAAAGTGCCCTTCTTATCCTGTCTACTGATAAATATTTTCACATTTTCTTCTTACATTCGTTCTTCTGTCAGGCTCGACCTTCTATCCTCGGAATTCATGCCTTGCCACAAAATGCAACAATGGCTGGGAGCACATAGTTTTGTGGAAAGTAACCCATAAGTTTAAATTCTAACGTGATTATGACGTCAAAATCAATGACAGTGCCCTTCTCCATACTTCTGCAACCCGTCCTACAATTGTTCCGTCGCGCCTAATGGATACTGAAGATGAATCCTTTACAGAGGAGAAATCGTATCTTAACTACGAAAACAGTGATCAACATACGCTGTATCCTTTAGTGCTTTCAATTGACGTTTGAAGCTTCTTCCATTCGTTTCCCTGGTTGCCACTTTTTTCCCAAATGACTTTCTGCTCCTTGTGCCATTGAAGCTTGATCTTCAATGCCCCCATGTCTCTTCCATACATGTGATAATCAAGTGTCAAGCACGCTCTTGGGAGCAAGATTTGAGGACTTAGCAATCTCGCATTGTCACCTATTCGCCTGCGTGCGCGGAAGTTGTCAGACGCTTCAATAAATGCATACCTGCCTAAAGGAAAGTAAAAAATAATCTCGTCAAGAGAAGTGCATTAATTGACAAAATTTTGATATGGCAATAGAACATGTACGCGTAAAACATGTTTTCTCACTGAATTTCACTCATTTCCTCGAAATTTTCCTCCAAAAATGTTGTATGCAGTGTTGCTCATTGTAACCGGCCTAATGGGCCTAGGTATGCAAACACTGAAAAAACAAGAATGGACAGAAAAGAATAATCTCGTCAAAAGAAGTGCATTAATTGGCAAAATTTTCATATGGCAATAGAAAATTTTCGGATGCAAACTTTCTGGACACTTGTTGCAGATTCTATTGGAATATTAAGAGCTTGATAAGTATCATGATTTTCGGATACCAAAATATTCAGATTGCCGACAAAACCGCCCAAAAACTTTTAGCAGTAAATGTACGACAGCGTATCAGAAACATCTAAGAAATAACGGAGAAAGGGCTTTGTATTCGGAAGTTATCAAATTTATTTAACATGCAATGAACAAAAATTTTTGATGTATGTGGAAGAGAAATAACTTTTTGCTGTTTTTTCAAATTGTGTCTGTAAAAATGATTTACCTTCAACGTGAAATTGGACCCTCATCTAGTTATAAATTTCCGCATACTTTTTGGCCGCTATATGACAATTCAGACTTAGATAATTTTCGAAAAGAAGAAGTTCCTCAGTATGCTGCATAAGGGGCTCAGTCATTTATGATTCTGGGCACCCTGTAGCATTGGGGGAGGATGTGAACACTTTTCAAAGGATGTCTGGGGCTATGAAACTTTCAGGAAAATTTTCGAGCATTGTGGTATGAAATCTTGTACTTACTTCACAACGGAAAATGAAAATTTTTCAACAATAATATAAAGAATACAAAGCTGTTGAACAGCTGCGAAAATTCTAATCCACCCTAGCCCCAGCACCCAGAATTATTAATGATTGACCCCCAATGTTTTCATTCTTTCAGATTATGAAAAAACTTCTAAGGTACACAAAGTCCATTTAATGATATCCAACCATATAATAAACAAACAAGTAAATAAGCTATAGGACAAAGCAAATACCGTTCTGGTTGCCACTTGGTTCGCTTTCTGGACCAGTATCCGCGCTTGGCGTTCTTCCACGGGTTATCTTCCAGTCGAATCTGTCGCCTCTGTCTTGCTTCCAATTATTTAGGCCAGTTTCAAAATTACAATCAAGTGTGTATAGTCGATCTTGAACTGCATTAAAAGAAAATGCATTGCGTTACTAAGCAGCCAAAATTTAATCCATGGGGGCAGAGGGATGATTCAACAATAAAGTGAACAGCATTGATGACAACTGAAGCAGTTGTAGCTGGAGTGTGCCGAAGAAGAGGGTGTGGGAGTTAAAATTCTGGGGGATGTAGTAACATGTTGGTAAATTTCTTCTGCTGCACCCCCACTAAAAGTCTTTCAGCACGTCACAGATTAGTAGAGGGCAGTGATAACAATGATATATTTACTATAAAATCATACACAAACTGTGCCCAGATAGCTTCTTAGAAAAGTACAAATCAAAGTCCAGTTCCTCATGCTACAATACAAGAAATAGCCAAAATTTCCAAATCCCTAAACATAGGACTGAGCGCTATAAAAAATGCTATCATTACTCGGCTCTAAAGGACTGGTATAACACGCATAATGATATACGGGAGTTGCTAACAATAAATACCTTCAAAAGGCAACGGAAATTGTATATGAAGAGCAAGACATGAATAAACACGACATCATGGAAAAGCAGCTCAACGCTAAATAGGTTTTAGTTCTATTTGAATGGCTACTTTTGTATACATAACATAGTTCGTAGTTTCTTCTTTCTTTGATGCTAACTATGCTGAACGGTTTAATGCATAAAGCCTATGAAACTGAATGAATATGAATATAATATTATAACTTACATTTTTCAGTAAATTCCGAATCTTTGTAAAGCGTCCAATCCCGCCCGTACAACGTTTTGCAGTGATCGCTTCGAATATCTTCAAACGTCTTTGTTATCCTGCAGCTCTGCAAGTAAAGTTGAGTGACAGATGAAAATCAATTGCCCTCAGTCAAGCATTTTTCTACTGAAGGCTAATTCTAGCATCATTGTCAATATAACAAAGGACTTTCTTAAAAGTGTTGTTTAAACTAGAGCTGTATATTGCCAGCCTATGGCCCCAGCAAGGGAATTGTAGAGAGATTTTGACCCCGAAGGGTGGTGACATATGTTTCTCAGTACACGTTTTTCTTTTTATAAGAAAACCATCATTTTGCCTGAGCCTCGATTTCCTAACTTTTCCCAAAATTGAGCTTGAGATTTTCTTAACTTTTACTGAAGTAAACTGGCTAAAATGGGTTACTATTTTTGTTTTGTAGTGTATACCCAAACTTGAATTCCATCTTTAACACTTCGAATGTAATAATGATGAAATATCAATTTTTGGCCAACAAAAACACTTCATTTTGGAAACTGAGAATTGTGATTGTCTTGAGATTTTCTCAAGATATTGACAATATGAGCCTCATCTGCTTATTAACTTTTTTCTTATAAAAAAACGTGTCATGTACGTGTGATAGTATGACTGTGACTGAAATTATGATACAATAGCATAACGATTATAATAATTATGTGAATATATCATAATTATGTCAATAAATTATGCATGAATTACTAATCAATTATGTCAATACATTATGCATGAATTACTAATCAATTATGTCAATACATTGTGCATGAATTACCAATCAATTATGTTGGAACATTCATGAATCAACCCGCGCTGAGTTTCTGAGAACATAATTGTGTATAAAATCAGTTGAATTTCAAACCTGGGTATTGCAAGCAGCGTGCTCAACTGATGAACCAGCACACTCTTTACCTCTGTGCGCAGGCCTAAAATCAAAACAATAAGTACTATTTCGCACCTTACAAGCTTGACGAGAGAAGCAGGGTTTTCTGGTACTCCATACATAACGAAGATAATATATACTCATCATTGTAAAATTCGACTTTTCTTTTAGTGGTCACAAAGTGCAAATTAGAGGGGGGTAAATAAAAACGAAATTTCTCTAACAAACATTGTCTTACTTTGGATTATCGCACTTTCTTTTTCTATATCGCACCCCTGTTCCACAAGAAAGAGAGCATTTCGACCATCTTTGCCAAGTACCCCAATTACCATCGATGGGTTCTGGGACGGAACTGAAGATAGTGTTTGGATTCTGCACACAGCGACCTCTTCTGCACCACTGAAATTTCACATCAGTTTTCATAGTTTTCACATTTAAAAATCCAACTACATACAAAATCTTGTAAATTAATAGAAATCTACTTAAAAGAAAACAAATGATAAGGTAAAAAAGGATGAAAATGATAAGCAATAGATGTCGCAAAACTAATATTACAGAAATAGGAGTTTGTATGGAGTAGAAAATTCTTAAGGAGGAGCTCTCTCAATAGATAAAATAATAGAGGAATGTGCATGCAATGAATAGGACCAGGCAACGTAGATAAAAGCGTTATAAGCCTTAACGCTAAATCTCTGCTTGCTCAAGAATAAATTGGTAAGACGGAAGCTACAAGTGTACACAATCAACCTTTTTATTGCGATTTATGAAAGGCTGACTACTTTTTCAAAGATTTTCTCAGTCAATGTCTCGTTGGTACTGGCCAATTGCCTTACTACCAGATATTGTTTCATTTCAGCACTTACCTCACTGCTAATTCCCCCACCCCACTGTTAGATCTTACCCGTGCATGCAATGAATAGGACTGAAAAGAGACAAAGGAACAAGGAGCCAGCACCCACACCGACTGCGTCAGCCTTCAAGTGTGATACCTGCGAAAGGACCTTCAAAGCTGCAATTGGACTGTCTTGACACATGCGACATCGGCACCCTCACCTCTCCATGTCATCGTCGATATCGACGGACTGGCAATGATGATGATGAGATCTAACCCCAACATTAGTGAATGCCTCACTATCAGCACGTCTTAATATCAGAAACTACCTAACTATTAGCAGCTGCTGTAGATTTTGAATCTACTAGGATCCAATTTACATTCAATGAACTGGGGAGGGTAGATATAGTTACCTTATTTCGTCCACATGATGTACCATCCAAGGGTGGCCTTCGTTTAGTTGTGCACGACTGGTATCTCTTTCTAGATTCTGTGCACCATAAGCGCTGGCATCCATCAGTGTAATACTAGCAATAAAGAGATAGAAAAATCTGTTATCGTTGATTATGAAGGTCAATTACTCGTAGGTCTGTATCCGTTTTACAAACATGGCAGTTAGGATACAATGACAGAGTTTTCAATAGTATTTAGAGTAAGCGGCTTATCATGAATAGGTGGCTGTGCCCCATTGAGGCATGGTTGCCAGGTTGAAACTCCTGGAAGCTAGGATGCACTGATAAATAAGTTCTGCTTAACTACGAAATTTTACTGCTCAAGTGAAAGACACAAATACACAAATATTAAATATAACAAGAATTACTTAGATATAAATATATATATATATATATATATATAATATATTATATGTAATATACATATATGTAATAAATGTATATGTATATTTATATATTACATATATGTATATTACATATATATATATATATATTACATATAAATATATATATTTATTAATATATAACATATATATAATATATAGATATATATATATATACATTATATATATATATACATATATATACATTATATATATATATATATATATATATATATATATATATATATATATATATATATATATATATAATTATTTATACATATGCATAGCTAATAGCTCTACCAGCTAGTCACAAGTATCAATTTCTTCATTACATTACAATATGACAATTTTCTTACTTCGCATTTCTCAAAGCCGCTTCCAAACCCATGCCTACATTGCTCATCCATGGTTATAAAAACTCCAGGCAACGAATTTAAGTATTTGAAATTCTTGGGGTGTGGTCGATCATTCAGGCATTTGAAGTACCTAGAACAAAACAAGAACGTAAAATATACTGTCTGCTAGAGTATACCAATTTCTACAGAGCTTATGAACCTTCTGCAACGCAAAGGAAAATAAGCGAAAGAGGACGACGAAAAGATGTGACCAATGGAATTGCGTGACCTCTCTT
Organism: Cassiopea xamachana; assembly: GCA_900291935.2. Classification (NCBI taxonomy): domain Eukaryota; kingdom Metazoa; phylum Cnidaria; class Scyphozoa; order Rhizostomeae; family Cassiopeidae; genus Cassiopea; species Cassiopea xamachana. The sequence goes on along the minus strand of OLMO02000278.1, from coordinate 3,811,814 downwards.
TGTTGGGGGTGGAGGGGTGTAGAGCAACAATTTGCCGATAGCAACTGATAACGCTGTGAATTTACAGACGGAGGTGCGAAGACACAGACAAGGTTCATTTCGCAGACGTTCCTTACTCTTATGGTGTGCGTTGATGCAAAAAATGACAATTTCGATACTTTTGACTATGTCGTGCAGCAATTTAACGCTAAAGTTATTGCATCTAAATTTACAGACAAGATCACTTAAGGTTGGGGGGTGTTGCACCCCCAGACGACCCCGCTAGCTACGCCCTTGGACGTGACATGGATTTATACCAAATGAAAGAAATGGCTCTTACCCAATATTTTCCTGCATAGTTTTCCGACTGCAAGGAGACCAATGGAATTGACTAAGCTTAGAAGTGACAAGGGGAGCCATGACACTGCCTTTCCTTGCATCGCTCTTGCATTTGTTTTCATCTCCATCGTGGCCAAGGCCAAGGCTGAGGTCGAAAGATAATAAAGATAAGATGAGCTACCAATTCAATAAAAGGAGAAGACAAGAAAACATGTCGTTAAAAATAATAGCGAATAAAGGTAAACAACAGACAATGTCTTCGCCTTAAAATTAAGGTGTGATCGAAACATTGAAAATGAAAAAGCCATAGAAAAGTGTAGAAAATATGAGGTGGGCAAGAGGAGACTTTTTCAGCCAAGTAGCATATCCCTCCTTCTTGCCTACATTGCTACGGGGGCGCTAGGTGCAACCATGCCCATTCCTTTGGTTTAGTCAAGCTACAACCACGCCCATATTTTCAAAGATGCAGATATGATAATTTAGTTTAATACTGGTATAGTATATAATCAACAATTAGAAACGTCTCGATAACCATGTAGCAGTGCATAAATGATTATACCAACACACTACACTTTGAAAGCAAAGCCGATACAGCAACTTTGGGGGGGGTTGAGTCCCCTAAAATCAACAGTAATTGCAACAAGGGGGGCTCCGCCCCCATGAGCCCCCTAGAAATCACTCCTGGTTGACACAAGTCTGCACGACTCAGCTAAGATTGAGCACTTAGCAATCTTTTCCGAGCATCATTGCTAATGCAAGAGCCTACGACTAACGTTATTTCCTAATCAGGTATACGTACGTGTGCCCAGCTTCATGAGCTGCGATGAAGGCAGATGGAAAGCCATTGTCATCGACCAAGGCACAGCTTCTTGTTCGAGTGCACATGGTGTAAACGGGAGCGTACCCTGGGATGAAACAAGAACTTAAACATACCATCTAAAAATATCCATAAAAATCTAACACAATATCTAATGTTAATTCATTTAAATATGACAAAAGTAAATCTAATGTAATAGCCTTCAACGTAAATGCCCACGCAGGGTCCAGAAAAAGTCACGGCTCCACGGCTGAGAGCCGTAGGGAGTTTCTTAAATGTGTGCCAATTCTGATATATGTAAATCAGGTGATTTGGCATTAGGCAAATATAGGGACAATATGGGAAACTTCACATCGATGCTGTATAACGAGGAAGGTTATACATAAAGACGTTACTACCGGAGGAAGGTTCGACTTTTTCTTGACTCTGTGTCCACGAGCAAGGACTTCAATAATTTGAAAAAAATCTGCTATTGACATTGGATAATGAGCACGGATAAGGCTTGAAGAATAAAAGTGTGTGAGGAATCGTACAGCTGTTCAATTAAGACAACTTCTACAAATGCAAGTAATGAGGCTCAATTTTAAAGAGGCAGAATATAAAAATGCAGACCAACCTGCTGGACCAAAATTATACCTTAAAGAAAGAAATAAGACAATCAATACATTGTGTAAAATTTTTGCATAAGGCCCCATTTACACGGATCACTTTTGAAACGAATCAAGAAGTCATCCGTGGTAGTGGAAACGGAGTCGAAAAGTCCTCACTGCATGTAGTCTGGATCACTTTTGATCCTTTTGCCTAAAAAATCAAAGGATACAGCGAACTGTACCAGTTTTGCTACGGATTGCTAGGAGCAGTATAGATGAAAGGCTAATCCGTACCACTTGTGACTCACAAGTGGTACGGATCAAGAAGTGATCTGTAGCAGTGCTAGGAGCAGTATAGATGAAAGGCTAATCCGTACCACTTGTGAGTCACAAGTGGTACAGATCAAAAAGTGATCTGTAGCAGTGTAAACGGAGCCTAAAGGGTAAGGAAACAAACTGTTTACATAACATTGCGATCACTGAAGGTTGCCAATGTCTAGAAGCACAGCGCGCCCCATTCGGAATGAGAAGGTGCCTACAGGACTTTTTCAAGAAAAATTTAGAACTGCACATGAAATCCAGCGATGCTCTGTTGTAGAATAAAATCCTGGTTTCTGGTAAATTCTATTATCTCTTACAGCACCATTTGTTTCTTCAATCATTTTTAACATAAGTCTGAAGTCTTTATTTTTATCTACTTTCTTACGTGCTTTAGCAGTTAGATACTACATGTTTTAACTGCACATACTTTTTTGTTTAAGCTGCAAAAATTTGTTCAGAATTGCATATTTTATATAGCATATACTGTATGTTTGGAATAACACAATGCTGTGTCGTTGAGAAATATGACATGATGAAAAAGCTCAAGAGTGCAGTAGAAGTACCTGGTAAGAACTAAAGCAAAGTCATGATGCTCGCTGTGGCTATCATCTATTGATCTTTGTATTGAGGCAGCATAGTCACAAGCAGACTGGACACTTTTTGATGGATTTTTTCTGTATATTCTCAACGAGGGCTACAACAAAAACAAAATTAATGATAAGCAGAGAAAGTGGAATACTACTAAATGAACCATGAATTCATCAAAATCAACTAACACCGTGTTTCCCAGCCCTTTTCCTACTGTTCCCCCTTGGTTACAATACAATGAAAAAGATCCCCCCCTCACTAAATCAAATAGAAACTACGTACTCTGTAGTACCAAATAATGGTCCTTTTAAAAAACAACGTGTATGCATGATAAGAGAAAATGATGTATATGAATAGATACTTTTAAATAACAATTAATCATTATCATTGTATCATTAGCTGAACGTTTGTCGTCCTTTTGTCTAATCTATATACATGTATGTGTTCCAATGATTCTTACTGAATTTACTGAATTCTGTATTGTATTCTGTAGCAACTGATGCTGGATAAGGTATCCGAAACATGTATTGCAAAATCGTTACCTCGAACGTCATGAATATTTGCTAAAATTATTACTATCAGATAAGTGGTAAGAGCATACCAAAATATGATTTTAGTAGGTTAACAATCGAAGTATTTGTTAATTTATTCAATCTGTTAGTGACAAAGATCACATGATGGCTAGATAATCAGTCACTCAAAAATAAGCAACAATGTGCGCTCTTTTTTAAAAGGAACCATTTTATGAGGCACCTACGTGTAGACGGCCGAAACATTTAAGGAACTTATACTACTAACGGAAGGAAAGCTAAGGAACTTTTCAATTCTAATGCTTTTTATAACTGCAAATAATCAAGACATAGGAAACCGGTTCCATTCATTTACATCCAAAACTCGCATAGATACATTTATAAACTTCTTTCCTACCTTATTTGCGCTTTAAATCTTAAGTTCTAACCAAAATTAAAGACAAAATTCAGAATTTTGATGTCCCCTTCTGACTGCACCACTTTTGTGACATTATATGTGCCGTGAAAATTAAGGAGCTATTAAGGAACTTTTAGTACTAAAATTTGATAAAAAGAGGGTCCAAAAGTAAAGCAATTTTAGAACTAGGCCTTGAACTAGGTTCCTTATAAAAAAGCGTGAAGTTAAACCAAATAAAACACATACTTCTGCCCGCTGTAAGATTACTAAACGTGTCAAGACGAAATTAATTCTGACTCCAATGGATTTATCTTTCATGATAAGACTGATCTGTAAAATGAAACGACACATGAATAGAGATAAACAAAGAGATATTTAATCCAAATATTTCGAAACACGATATCACTCTCGATAATAAATCTGTGCAACTGTCTTCCTAAGTGGCCGTTCCATACTCATGCTTCAGGTTGGGACTGAAGAGAAATACTTCTTTGGCTCATTTTTCTGTTACCTAACCTTGTGAACTATGAAAATAATAATTACCCAAGCAATGTAGAGCTACTAAGATATGCTATCCAGCCTTTGAAAGACAAAAAATGATATACCCAACCTTGAGGCTGTCAGAAAAATCATTTATCCAACTTATTGCTCTTCCGTCCCAACTTGAGGCATAAATAATGAGCGGTCCCTAATTCCAGCAATTTGGCAAACATTTTTTGTACAAGCTATCCAAATGTTGTCTCTGAAGATGCCTCAAAAGAATTGCTAGCAAATAGGACCCTCCTCAAGGGTACTAATGGTGTGACAGGGCTTTTTCAAGAAAAATTTAGAACTGCAAGTGAAGTCCAATGATGCTGTGTTGAAGAATAAAATCTTGGTTTTGAATGGGACTGAACTGCTTGCTTTTGACAAAAAAAGGGGTAGATAAATGCTACTATCATTTACAATTTCATTCCTAGTTGTGTTTTCCAATAATTTATTGCTATCTACTTCCTTACATGTTTTGGTCGTTAGACATTACACCTTTGAACTGCAAAGCTTTTTTCTAAACTGCACAAATTTTTTCAGAATTGCATATCTTGTGTAGAACTGCACATTAAAAAACCCAGGGGTGTGATGATCACGACAACTCAGAATGAGATCAACAAGGGGTCATAGAAGCTCACAAAAAAACTGTTAGAGACTATATATTTTAACCAAAACTTTACAATTTCAACTCTCAGTCACATCACTGCTACAACATCACTTGGACAAGAACCACTTGCAGAAATATTTCCTACGCTATGCAATGCTACCCTAGTAAGTAACGCTGTGTACAGAATCGATTATATGCCATTCAATCTTCATAAAAATCTTTAAAGTATCGGCATATGATTAAGCATAAATACCTTGCATGGAAACGCAAGCAATTAGGAGATGGGAAAGCGATCACGCACATTAGGACGTAGATAAGTTATCTCAAAGCTGAGATACAAAAGCCTATGGACGGGTCTTTGCATAGAAAAAAACCAGGAGGAGAACTATTAATTTCGATATGCAAAGATTATAGCTCCTAAGATGACTGGTTTTTTACTTAGAGCCATAATTTGAAAAGAATAACAGTAAAAGCAAAGTTACCATGTTTGATAAGATAAGCAAATATTTTTCAACTTTCGACTTGCCGTGAAAATTCACGACACTCTGATCAGCAACAACCAATGCTTCAATCCATTTGTCATCACCAACAATATCATTTGATGTGACAGGGTGCAGCTCCATGCCCTCTACAAGGAACACGAATATATGACAAAGAAAAATAATAAATATTTTCAATAATGTTTTAATGTTTATTATCAGAAAGATTCAAATGGAATTTTTAAATAAAGGAGGCTGGTAAAATCCATTTTCTAAGGATCATTGATAATGTTTTCTCTAACAGTTTCGAGGTGACTACACAAGCAACACAGGCTGCGTTCAAAATTGCTGTAACACATAAGAAAAGAAGGCGCAAATAGACACAAAGTTGAGTTGAGGGTTGATAGGGGCAGGATAGCTGAACATCGAAAAGAATTGAAAAAGACTGTTCAGGAATGGATGCAGCCGTTGCGACTATTGAAGACATAGACACAAAACCATACAGCATTGTAAAGACTATTTTATGAAATTTGGGAAACAAACCTGGTACTGTAATTACTACATCTCCTCTGTATGACTCGTCGTTACGCCTAGTTAAATAATGTCTATTTCCATTCATGAGGAAAAGCTTCTGGGACGACTCATCGACTGCTACCCATTTTGTATTAGCATATGTATTGATTGCACGGCGTTGGTTTGGGCCAAGCGTCACAAAATACCTTCGATTTCCATAGAGGTCAAGCCAGTGTAACTGCAATAAAGAATTACCGTATACCATAAATGATACATAGTGGAACTATACATAGTTTAATGCATCGTTTCCACTTGGCGTGCATAATGCAATGCTATTGATGCTTCAAATCATGGCCATGACTTGAACTGTTAATGAGTGGCAGTGCTTTGGGTCGTATCTCATTTTTGTATTTCAAGCATATAAAACCAATCATCATTTCAAGTACATACTACCAGGGGTGATGCCAGGGGAGAGCTAGGCTATAACCCCCCATCGTAATATGCTAGCCTCTCGTTGGAGGATGAAAAATACATTTTTCGGAGATTTTTGGCATTTACAGTACCCCGAAAACCATATTTTAGCCCCCTCGTCGGAAGAGTCAGCCCCCAGTCGGAAAATTCCTGGCACCCCTCCTGTATGCTACCAATACAACTAGCTATCTAGTGGCCCCAACAATGCACAAATTTATAGTTGCAGGGTGAATGGATTAGTATAGTTTTTGAAGAGTGCCCATTCTCGAAATACATCTCTATTTGATATGCTCTATTTAAACATCTCTACTTAATATACGCATCTCTATTTAAACTGCATTTAAACTTTATATTCTGTATTTAAACTGTATTTGTATTTGTACTGATAGATTAATACATTGCTAGCTGGTAGCCCTGACTTGCGACTGTTGCTAGCTGGTAGTCCCGACTTGCGACTATTGCTAGCTGGTAGCTCTGACATGCGACTATTGCTAGCTGGTACTCCCGACTTGCGACTATTGCTAGCTGGTAGCTCTGAAATGCGACTATTGCTAGCTGGTAGCCCTGACTTACGACTATTGCTAGCTGGTAGCCCTGACTTGCGACTATTGCTAGCTGGTAGCCCTGACGTGCGACTATTCTTGGTTGCAGCGTAAAAGAGGTCTACTAGCATTGCGTTAGCTTCACTAAACTAATGCCAGAGACTGGATTGGTAGAACTAGATAGCTCTTGGATTACATGCTCTTTTTAAACAAGAAACCATAGTGTAAACAATCCAATACTAAACGCCCTAAAATTTAAAAATCCTTATGTAGCTAAAAGGAAAGAGCTAAGAAACTACAGACATATAGCAAATTGAAATCTACCTAGTTCAACGTAGTGCTCAACCAAACCAATGTGAACATGATATTGCTTTAGATTTTAGCTCACACTCGGGGGCGGAGCCAGCTATCGCAGACTGGGGGGGGGGGGATTTTGAGTGCCACGCCCGAAAATTACAACATGAGTTGGTTGTCTTATCCATTTCAAAATCTTGCTGGAGGTCTCTAGCAATAACATTTTCTCATCGAATTTTAGAGGAATTAGAAAATGTGTCTTGGGGAAAAATCGTGGGGGGAAGTCTCCTTCAGTCTTTCCCCTTTGGCGCCGCCACAGCTCACACTGACGTACTTTGTTTGCTACAATAATATTAGTCTGCTTTTTTCAAGTCTTGTCTAAGTTTTCACTGCAAGTTAAATTGTGAAATTAAGAAACTTTTATGAAGCTTTTAGAACTAAAATGTGCTCAAAAGTTAAGAAACTTTTACTCCTAGGTCTTGAGTGTGATTTCTCATTAAAAAAAGTTTTACTAGTCAAGCCATCATGCCCATAAAGTTCCTATAGCATCTCAAATATTCTCAAAAATAGGCCTACAAAGGACTATCTACTCATCCCATTAAGATTCAGTTACACACTGTGTACAGAAATAGAATTCACCAGAAAATAAGACTTAGAATTGCTGAAAGTTAAGAATGACAAAAAATACAAACAAACCTGTACGGATCTTTGAGCTTTATTTACAACGGATATGAAACTATCCCAAATATCTCTTCGAACACGTGAGCGTCTGTTTAGGGGGCTATTAATGCTTGGAGCTTGGGCAGCTGCAAAATAAAAGCCAGTAGAATACACTCTATTATTACAGGTGCTAGTAACTTAAAGCAACTTTCGCATTTGATATGTAACATCAAATAGAAAAAATTCATAAATCGTTAGTAAATAATAAAAATAATATATTACAATAACACATTCATTTAAAGTTGGCTAGAAAATAAATAGTTTTATGGCTAATACAGGCCAACTGATCTTCCTATTTACAATGCTTATATACAAATTAAACAACATGTGGATCCCATCCAGTCTCTAATTCAGTCACAAACGTGTTGACTTCAATCTTAATAAGTGCTCGGAGGTTTGAATATTGTCGATATACACACGAAGATATATGCATATTCATGCACATATGTATTCAAAAATAAACTTCTCTTATGCAAAGACGTCTTGATAGAAATTTCAATCAGTGCTGATGAAGATTTCTATCGAAATGTCTATGCATATGAGGAGTTTATTTTTGAGTTATTCTATATAAACATATAAATATAAATATATAAATATATGTTTATATATACAGTTATATATATATATGTATATATATATATATATATATAGATATATATATATAAATATATATATATATATATATATGTATGTATGTATGTATG
>OLMO02000278.1:3775580-3786477 GCA_900291935.2 Cassiopea xamachana | reverse complement strand
ATCCGTAGTTAGTTAGAATTTAATTGAGATACGATAAAGACGTTGTCATTGCTGGTCTTTCTCCGAGAACCCTATAAAGTACAACAGGTAGGTGCTGCAAAGGCATCATTTTCGGCCCACTGAAAATGTTGCCTAGCGTACCTTCGGTGTATAAGAGTGTTTACGCAACACGACGCGTCTGCTCATGACGAGCCAAAGGAGTCTAGAAACTAGCGCGATATTCAGATTCGCGCCAATGCTTGCGAGAGGATGGCGTGATCGCGCTCGTTTCTAGACTTCTTAGGCTCGTCGTCAGCAGGCGCGTCGTGTTGCGTAAACTTTCTACAGTCTACATCGACTGCACCCTAGGAGTGTAACTATCTGTTGCTCCCCTAGAACAATACTTGTAGCTAAGTGCTTGGGAAGAATTGCAAAACGCCATGGGGTTCGCATGGTCCCAATACATACAATAATCTTCATTTAGCAAAGCCGATGAATGGCCTATTTGGTAATCACGACAAAACCAAATCATTACCACTAACATGGCTTTGCCGACATCCTGATTTGGCGCCCAATCATTGACAAATCTATTGCATACACATGAGAGAAGTCGGGACGGTCTTTTCTTATCCAAAAAGAAACACTTTGTTGAGGATGGGTGAATAATTATAGAAAATCCGGTCTAAGTGGTTAAACTAATCGAGGCATAGAATATAGGTGAAATTGTATGGGAAATTTAGCAAGTCCGCAAGTAAACCGAATCATATCCTGCTCACAAGATTTCATTTCAACAAATGCTATTAAAAACCTTCGCGGAAGACAAAGGGAAATACTGTAGTATTCAAAGCATGGAGCTTTCCACATGGCTATGCAGATACAAGGTTTTCTATACAACGAAATCTTTTTGGCATAATATGGACCACAGACATTGAAGCATTGGATGTTATGAGGCCCCCTTGGACCTTGAGGCTCCGGGGCAATTTGCCCCTGCCCCCTCTCTCGGCGATCCTCCCCCGCCCTACTAGAATTATTAGGAATCACGACTGCATATGAACCCATAGACTTTCTGAGATCTCAGCAGTTCAGTATTGAGCTTCTTCACCTTTAAATGAATTAAGCACTTTCCTACAAACTATTTCTTACAAAAATGGATATGTGCCATACAAGATTGCACAGGAAAAGTGGGGTATACGGTGTCCCCTGTGCTACCTGTGCCCCCGGTCGTTACGTCAATGAATCTAGTGGCAAGGTAATCAGCAAATGAGAGGTAGCAGAATACATTCCTTTTCTATAAAAATATTTTAATCTTGATTTTGAGCCTATGATTACTCTCAAATTTTTCTTAAGAACCAAAGATGTAGCTCCGCCTGAAAATCAAAGAAATAAAACCTATTGTTGATGTTTCATAAGATAAAGAAAGCGCGAAACAGAACAATAAATTGTGTATCTAAAAAGCTATAGGCAGTGGTGCAGAACAGGGGGGCGCAGCCCCCCTAGCTCTTTAAACTTTTCGAAAATAAGAGCATATAAGAATCATTGTTCTGCTGTAAACAGCTATTTTTCATTCAAAGAGCTGTCAACATATTGTTAGTGTACAAAATATAGGGTATTCAAAATATATTGTTTTCAGGATGACATTATCGTTGTCTTATATAGCTGCGTGAATTAACTTCAAAGATTCTTATAAAGATACATACAAGAAAATAGCCCCCCCTAGATATCAATAGAGCCCCCCTAGCTATCGATTTACTTCTACACTATTAGCTGTAGGCAAACTACAAGCATGGAGTTATTAAAGAGAAATTGTAAGTGGCATCTGCAGTGAGGAACAGGTGATTGTGTCTTTTCTTGCTGCAGGTGCTACAATAAAGCGTTATTGTAGTTCTGTGGTTTGTATTTATAGAAAAAAAACTACAAGCAGTACTACACCTGGAACACACAAAACATCTAAGCCCTAAAGAAGCTAGAGCCTTGCAATATTCTTAAATTATTCTTAAACTTCACTTTTGGGCCTCAATATTTATGTCAACTTTTTACTTATACAAAAGAGCGTGGGATATAAGTACGTCGGTCTGTGAAATACTATCCCTGCCATTTTGAGTACACTCAACTAACTGATGTAAAGAAAGGTTAAGGGTGACAACAGCATGTTCAATAGGAATTGAAAGGACAGTGTAAAGAAACCAGATACACAGAGAATACAATTTCTATGGCTCCTGGAAATCTTGATTAGACAGAGATAGGCTGAAGAAGTGACGAGGGTCTTAAAGGCAAGTGACGTACGTTAGGATTAAGGATCTTAATGAAGTGGGGGCATTTTCGTATCGATTTACAATTTCACAGTGGATTTAATCAACGTGATTGCACACAGAGCTAATCAATGCATAAGACAAATGTCAAGACCAATATACAAGTGATAAGAAACTCTAGACCAACACAATAGTGTAATCCTCACATCTTAAGAAAGGGGGCTTTTCGTGAAAACATTGCTGACCACACCCTTTAAAATTGCAGTTGGTCACACCCTAGCATAGCGGCGAAGCAATGAACAGCAGCCTAAACTCTGAGTTGAGCCCGAGGGTGCTCTATTTTTTTAGTGATGATAAGAGGCGAGGCAGCAATGGACATTTCGAAGAGGGGCTCAGCCCCCTCCACGTCAAGCTTGGAGCTATAACTGATATAAAGGTAGTCCCGCATACTTTTGTACGTAGGGGAAGTGCCTGTTAGAGAGGACACTTATCCTGAGCCAACGACATTCGAGGTAGGATGGCCAGTTCCTTTCCTCGCCGCCCTTATCTCCTCAGTGTTCCCACTGGGTGCCCATTTGCTGCTGGGTGGGCAGTGAGCGAGCGTTCAGTCAGGGCATCGAGTCGGGCTCGAACCGTAGACCTTCCGCACAGGAGGCATGCGCTCTAACTACTATGCTACCTTCACCTCCATAACTTATATGGGAGTCTACAATGCCAAAGCAATCTCGCAATACACATCTTTTTCTATAAGAAACCTAGTTCAAGACCTAAAAGTTTCTTAATTTTTGGCCACATTCTAGTTCTAAATGTTTCTTAGAAGTTTTCATTGCAATTCACTTCAACGACCTAAATTGCAGTGAAAACGTAAATAGAACGTGAATGTAGCAAACTATTTGTCCCATAAAAAACAAAATGCGTCAGTATGAGTTAACTTCTAAAGCAATGCCATATTTACACTGCTTTGGTAAAAGCTTTACGGTTCACGAGGGAACGATTTCAATATGCTATTTGGCTAAAGTTTGTTAGCTCTCTCTCCTTGTACACGGATTTTTTTATAAGATACCACATCATAAGCAACCTAGTACAAGACAGCCCAAAATTAAAGAAACTTTTAGAACTACAAGGAAAGAGCTAAGAAATTTTAGACAAATAGCGCATTGAAATCGCTACCTGGTTCAACGTAAAGCTGTACCAAAACAATTTGAAAATGACATTGCTTTAGAATTTAACTCGTACTGACGCATCTTGTTTGTTATAGGACAAATAGTTTGCTATATTTACGGTCTGTGTACGCTTCCACAACAATTCACTGAATTAAGAAACTTTTAAGAAACTTTTAGAACTAAAATGTGACCAAAAATTAAGAAACATTTAGTACTAGACGTAGTTCTAAAAGTTTCTTAACCTTTAGGCTGTCTAGTACCATGTTGTTTATAAAGTGGTTTCTTAATTCAAAAAAGCGTATATCAACGAAAACTTGGGCTCAGTATGGAAACCTGGGGTGCGAACGAGACTAACAATAACGACCTGTGAGGAAATGAAGAGTCTTCAATAGCGTTGGCGAATTGAAAGTTTTTATAGCATATGGCACAGCAGAGATCGTAATGGCCTGTTTCAGCAGGAACAGATTAAAACAAGCCACAATATAGTGAGACCACTAGTTAAGAACTCCCGATAATATGCCACCACGACTGGCTGCATGGGAAAATCCTGATATTGTCTGGAAAAAATCACAGTTACCTTTTGAAAGAAGATCTGCTAAGGCTAATCGCTGAGTTCAGATAGAGTCACGGCTCCGTGGCCTAGATTGGAAACTTTGAGTAATGAGCGGGGATTTGTTTCTTGGCCTAGAGATTGCGTTGCTGCAATTAGCTTGGATAAAAACTTTGCGCAGCTAAGAGTATTGCGTGCGTGGCTAAGAGTATTGCGTTCGCGGCTGAGAGTATTGCGTGCGCGGCTTACAGTAAAGAGTAACGCGTTTCATTTCATTTTTACTTATTTAAACAGGGTACAAATGCATTCAGTGCATGACTGGTTTACAATGTGCCCTATCAACATAGCATGGAAAACCAAGTTAATCGTAATTACATTAAAATGCTGCTTGTAATACTAGTATACTTGCAAAGCAAAAAACAAAAAAAGCAGAAAATACATACATATATATGCATATATATATATATATATATATATATATATATATATATTTATATATATTATATATATATATAAATATATATATATATATATACATATATATATATGATTATACAAAAAATAAAAATTAATTTCTATATTTGCATACGTTGCACTTGCAGCTAAGGCCCTCCCAATTTTTTAGTATATTTTTTAACATTTTTAGACTTCCTGCTGATTTCATATGATTTGGCAGTGCATTTCATATTTGAGGTCTCAAAAATCGGAGGCCATTTCAGTCAAAGGTGACTTGATTTGGCCTATAATGTTGTAAATTATTGGTTTCTCTTAGCAAGTAGGTATAAGAAAAGAAAAACGTTTTATTGCTTCAAATACGACCATAAGCAAAAGTTTTTTCATTTAAAATTTAAACAAAAAAATCGCCGCGGGTTTAAGGTCTCGCAATATTTCTGACAGCCACTTTCTTTCGAATAGTTTTCATAATTGCGCTGTAATACCAAATCCATTTTACTTGAGTGGGCTGACCCACAAGATTGTATTCATGTGAAAAGACGTCTACTACACTCGAGTGGGATCTCACCAATGAACGAGTAGGATCTCATCTCGGTGGGCTGGCCCAGGTGAGTGGGCTGCCCACCTCACATGAACAGGCCTTTAGAAACTATAATACAACAAACATGAAGGTACACGCAAGGAAGGAGTCCTGTGGGCTATGCTATCCCACTCATACTAAGGAACGCATGTAGGCCTAAGGCCTTCAACAGTGTAAACATTTACAGGTTCATCTTTAAAGCATGCAGCACGATTCAATATCTTTGCCTGACTTTCGTCACCAGACCCCTCCACCTTGAAAGTTGTTTCAACGTACCTGGCCTAGACCGTATTCTTTGAATTCAGCGCAGAGACGTTCACTCGTTATGAAGCGTCTATGGATGGAAGCAGTCAAAATGGAGCGGGGAATATATATATACAAAAAATGGAGTCTGGGCATTTACGTATAGGCCTAATATTCCTCATAGCAAGATTGATACGGTAGCAGAGGACGCCCTCAGATTCCACTTATAACTAAACTAATCGCATCATTTACTACATAAAGTTTCCCCAAAAACTGATAAGCTTGTTAAAGAAATGCCAAGCGTTGATTCAAGATTACGTTGAATACAACAGAATTGCAAAGGCCCATTAAATAATTGGCTAGCAGCTTTGAAAATCGAAAATACCTAACGTTCTACGACCCAATGCCACAGCTTTCTCTCAACAAGCCCTTAATGCTAACGGAGTTGCATTTGAATGCATCGCTGTTGTCTTCATTATGCAAAATTTGCACCCCCTGTTTGGTAACTGAAAGCAAGCTGCTACTACATAACGTTGTGCATTTCTTCATTCAGTCTCGCAGACAGCGACAAGCAAATATCCTAACGGGTCAAGGCAGCGGCGCAGTGACAAAATTGGGCGCTTATGGCATAAGCGTCAAATATACCTACGACATTTTTACATTGCAGGGCGCAGATGGTGCGATTCTTGGGGGGTGGGACCACTACTGCCCCGGCAATGGCCACCTGTCTGCAAAGCAGCCTTCAAAGCTGCAAGAACACAAGAAATACGGAGGGTTAGATGCCATTGTCCTCAAGCAAGTGTATTCTAGTAATAGGATTGAAGGGCCATTTATCTGTTACGTAAAACCCGTTTCAATTTTGAGACCCCTCCTTCTCTCATAACACAACACATACAAAAATAATGCAATACCCTCTCTCCCTAATAGAGGCGTCATTTAACGGATGAATGATTCCTAAGCACCTCGGTAGAGAATTTCAAAAATGGTGGATAAGAATGCCTTATGAGTGGAAGAAAACTACAATTATTACTAATAGCTAGAATGTGAAATGGAGCTATGGGTGAGGATGATGTTGCTAAGAAACAACTGTCATTAAACACGACTAGTCATTCCAATAAAGCCGCCCCTTCCAAACTTTACCCCTTGATCCTTACAAAGTCGTTGAGTCATCGATGGAGTGGGCAAGTAGTTGGCTTGTCAAATTATGACATGCACTATGTATGTCCAATTGCAAGGTTTTGGGACTGGCATGGATGTAGGAAGCATTCAAAAAGTTGGCGGGGGCATGTGAGCTAAAAGAGAACCATCACAAGGAGAATGCCATCTCTGCAAGCTGCAAAGGGCCACTTTATATATATATTTTAGAAAGGGGAGGAGGCGCATGCACCCTAGATTCCCGTACCTACGTCCATGGGTACAAGTCCTCCTCTACTGGGGGCAGGAAGCAAAAGACCCGCTCCTACAGCGGAGTGCGGGGTCACGGCCCCAAAACAAACTTCTATCAGCATACCACCAACGTCTTCGCTATTTTCTTTAGCGTATAATAGAAACTGATGGCCTATGGCGCACAAACCTGTACCTCAATAATCACCTCCCCCCTAAAAAGGGAGCCACATAATAGCATCATTGAACGAATGCTGCCCTTATACGCTCGTAAATTACTAACCGTGTGATTCGTTTCGACCACATCAGAGAAAAATTAGGACATTCCCACTGCTTCTTACGGGATATCAGCTTAGTGCAACGTACAGCCTCAAAGTATTTCCTATAGATCAGCGTTCGAGGCCACATGAGTCCGATGGAAACTGTGTTTTGCACTAAAACTCACGCGAGGAACAACGCCGAAGATAATTCCTACATTGACCCTAGTTCAACAATGCATGATTGTGAACTTCGATGTGATCATCCTTCATTCATTTGCCATGACGGCAGGGTACTTCGATTGATAGCGAAAAGCCTAAAGACATTTGAATGTAGAATTGTAAACATTGAAGGCAACCAATGATGCCGAACAATGTGGATTTCGAGAACTGTGCATTATCAAAAGGAAGAAGTATTGGTGTATCGATGAATGAGTTGGCATACAAGAGGAAAAGTTTATTGGGCTGGTAGCCCAAAAATCTAGAAGATATACACACGTTTTCTCTAAGACATCAAGCTCAAGGCCTATTTCTAAACGATTCTTAACTCTTCGCCACATTTTAGTTCTAACGTTTCTTACAAGTTTTCATTGCAATTCACTTCAACGAACTAAATTGCAGTGAAAACGTAAATAAAAAGTAAATGCAGCAAACTGTTTGTCCCATAACAAACAAAATTCGTCAGTGCGAGGTAAATTCCAAATCAATGTCATGCTCACATTCTTTTGCTTCAGCTTAACTTTGAACCAAGTAACGATTTCAATGTGCTATTTGTCTGCAATTTCTTAGCTCTTTCCTTGCAGTTCTAAAAGTTTCCTAACTTTTGGGGGTTCTAGTACTAGGCTGCTTATAAACTGGTTATAAACTTACGAACTAAAAGTTTGCTTGCAAGGTGCGTTAAGGACAGCCAGGAAGGCAAAATAGTGGGAAAACGGTGATGAACCAGCACATATTTTACACAAAATAATGCTTTTGGGAAATCAATAATAGTTCCATATATGGAAGCTTGTACATGCCTCCCCTATTTTGTTTAGTAGCACACGCCTTTGCTGCTGCACAGCGCATAAGGAACAACGCAACTCATAGCATGATATAGTTAACCCTAGGGTATAAAACGACTCGCTGGTTACAGATAATAGACAAAGAAAGGCTGAGTTTGTAAATCTACGTCTTACCACAGATACTATCGCGGGATAAGTTATTTAGATAGCATCCGATGGTATTTCTTTATGAACTTGAACAATGAAAAATATTGCAAGGAAAAACCCAGCTTTGGAATGGGTGTATAAGTCTTCAAAACATTGGGCGTTAAACAAAATATCTGCAGTCCACAAGAGCCTGGTATTCGTTCTTGGTTTATGCATCGAATCAAATAAAAAAACATTACACGCAAAGGTACCTCTATTTTCTTCGGTCTCTAGGTCTTCAAATTCCAGCTAGAAGTGAGGGGGAAAGCTTGTGAGAACTCCAATAGGCCAGAGACAAAAACGACTGCGAGGAATACAATATGTGAAACAGTTCCTAGGACATATTACTAAAAAAAACTGGGTACAACTGCACCCCATGAAATAAGTGTCGTCTACTGTGATATTGCTCATTCCGAAGTCAATAAATCCAACAAAATCTGGCTTAATCTGAGTAATTACTGTACTGCAGCAGGACTTGCGATTACTATCCGTGTCTGAATACGGAGAGTTATAGATACAATGCGATTTTATGTGATTCAGCTTTTACGCAAAATGCCGAAAAAAACATGGAACTTTCATTTCTTACCTTGGAAAGATCGATTTTTTCATCGGTATGGATTTGTGCTCTACTGTTCACCCATCGAATAATAAATACAATCGCCACACAATGAATGAAATTAGCTTTCATCGTCCAGGCTGGTAATAATCCAAACTGCAATAAATCTCCAGGTTTGCGCAACAAAAACAGTCCTAAGGGCGACAGGCATTCGACGGTAAATCGACAATAAATAGAAATCGAGTAGCCAGTGTTTTTGATCACATGAACGTCTTTACGTCTTGCCTAAACTAAAGTTCTGATCGCATACACTCCAGATTTAAACGACTTCAAGAGGCCCTGCTAAAACTAACATAAATATCCCGAGCATACGAGGGCCAGAGAGTCATGTCGGCTTTTCAAGCTGTGATTGTTGTAAGACATACCGCAAGATTTTCTCACCTCCCGCATATGAGCATTTGCCCTTTGTTACTGACAAAAGATGCGGCTGCGGCTGATGGTCGAGGCAGCGGCTCAGGAAATTAAAACTCCCTAATGTTGTCAAGGAAACCTCTCTGGCAACTTTGATTTCGTCATTGATATGTGGTTATGGAGTGTCTGTAATTGAAATTTTTTTATCCAGTGGCTTTCCGTAGTCCAAGCAATGGCCGTAGGTTATATTCCCAGAAAAGCACTGCTAATGTCGAGGGGTGCTCCAAGTGGTGTAGCCAAGGGGGAAGGGATCTGTACCCCCTCCGTTTCTCTAATGGATGGTGCTCGCGATCTATCTAAAAACGCAGCAAAATCCATGGGGTGAGAGGGCAGGTAAAAAAGGCGTTTCACCGCACTTGCGATAATGTACAGGGCGTGGTCTAAGAAGCATTGTGCTGGGTTGCGCCCTAAAACTCATCATGATGAAAGCGCTGGATACTCCCTTCATTGAATCTTGTATATGAAACTTTGTGTATGATACTTTGTATATAGTTATTTGTTTTTTATTGTTGTATTGTATATAGTTTATTTAAATTAGTATTGAGTTACTATTGTAAATACCAACTTTAAATATGGATATGTATGAAAATTAAATATGAAATCAAAAAAATCACCATAATGAGATTTGATGGTCTCTTATAGACACGCCCGTAGATACTGGGGGCAAGAGCCATTGCCCCCCCCAATAATTTACCGAGGTTGTATATAGAAGTACTTTACACTGTACTTTTAAACCATTTTTCGGTCGACTTCAATCCAATCTAGAACCTAGGAGTATCACAACGGAGATATGTGTCATGCAGATAAAATAATTTTGTTGCCCAACAAACCTTAACATTTTCAGTTCTGGCACGAGTGCTATAAGAATTTCAGTTTGTGTAGGTGACGACGGAGTAACAAAAAGAAAAAGCCTCATGACACCCAATGTTTTGAGGCCTTGGGGGCTCCATAAAAAACTAGCATGAATTAAGCTAAGTTATGAATTAGTTAAGAAAAAGGTTGCTAGGGGCCTAGCAGTAATGAAAAAACTTAAGGGCATCCTCCCACAACCAATGCTATTTCAAGTGTATAAAGCGCTTGGTGAGAGTCATCTTCGTTATGCTGACGTAGTCTAGGGGAGTTTATTGAACATCAAAAAATCAGCCCTTCAGAGACTGCAAAATCGTGCATTTGACATTATTAAAGCATCAAGAATAAAGAACTCTTTGATTCGACCAAAATTTAGCATCGATCAGATGTTTCAATTTGACAGGTCCATTCTGATGTTTAATATATTTAACAAGATATGTCCTGAGAGTCTACACGATGAATTTGCTGAAAGCAAGTATGGTACAAGAAAGAAGAGCAATCTCCAAATTCCAAGGCTAAATCTAGACTTCAGTAGAAAAACTTCTAACTTCACTAGACTAACAACCTGGAATTCTATCCCAACACACATAAGAGAATCTAATTCACTAACCTGGTTTTAAGAATGGGCTAAAAGATCACTTTCCAAGCTGAAGGAAAAACTTTAAACTATTTTGCACACGAATCCATGGAAGAACAGTACTAGTTTTTGTTTAGTTAACTTATTCTATAATTAGGACCCTTATTTTTAGTTAGGATTTTTTTTGCATTTTTACTGAATGGGTGTCGTGATTAAACAAGAATAAATAAATAGATAGCAGTAGTTTCCAAATTTAGTATACTAAACCATACCATATTATACTTTACTATACTTTACTATACTATACTATACTATACTATACTATACTATACTATACTATGCTATACTATACTATACTATACTATACAATTCTATACTATACTATACTACACTATACCAT
>OLMO02000278.1:3758458-3770099 GCA_900291935.2 Cassiopea xamachana | reverse complement strand
TATACTATACTACACTATACCATACTATACTATACCATACTATACTATACTATGCTATACTGTACTATACTATACAAAAGAGCTGGAGCGCAAAGAGAGCTTTTGCACCAAGTATGTAGAAGACAGGTGACATTTCTGGGACACGTGTACCATAAAGATGATTTAGAAAGACAAGCTCTTAACAGGAAGAATCCAATGAAAAAGGGATCGTGGTCGACAGAAAATGACATTCCTCCAGAGGCTTAGCAACTGGGCAACAATAGGAACCACAAGTAGGACAGACTTCATTAGGACTGCAGAAAGACGGGAGTATTGGAGGCGCATGACTGCCGATGCCGGTAACAGGCCGGGTACCTGACGAACAAGAAGTGTCTAGGCCCTGAAAATTTTCTGCTCACTTCTCTCTCGTGGGTCTCGTCTTTCTCTTTTACCCCGGGGACCTCGGAATTTTTTCGGCCGTCCAGATGCTAATCACGATCCTTTTTAAGAAATTTGAATTGGCACCTTGTACTAAACGTTTTTTGATTTGAGATGAAAATTTTCGCATTTAATACTAGAAGTGTCGTAATTAGCTTTTTTATGTTCAGCACCGAAGCTCACCCCACACAGTTTGAAAGTCGAGCAGTTCTTAATGTATTCAATGCTCGTCGTCACGAAAAACATCCAGGCAAATCAAAATCACAAGTTGGATCTTTTTCCAAGCAAAAGTCATACAAATTAACGAATGGAAGCAAGTCAATGTACTCTTTTCTATAGAAATTGAGACTGTACAGTTTCTTAATTTCTTTTGAGCGCAGTACTAGAATTTCTCAACTTTTGACTAGCCTAATACTCGGTTTTAATAGACAAGCTGCTTACAGAAAAACATGTGCACGTTCTTTTTTATAAGAAAACCATAATTTTGCATGAGGCCTGAGCCTCAATTTTCTTAACTTTTCCCAAAATTGAGCCTGAGATTTTCTTAAATTTTTCTTAACCTTTTCTGAAATAAACTGGCCAAAATGGGTTACACATTCGTTGTTAATATTGTATGCTTGAATTTGAATTCCATCTTTAACATTTTGAATGCAATAATGGCGAACTATCGATTTTTGGCCAACAAAAATATTTAATTTTGACAATTGAGCCTCCTGATTTTCTTAAGATTTTCTTAAGATTTTGAAAATTTGAACCTCATTTTCTTATAAACTTTTTTCTTATAAGAAAAAGTGTAGTACTCGACAGCTCAAAAGTTAAAAAATACCAGTACTGGATTTTTGAGACCTAATTAAGTTTACAAGTCTATACGTATTTAAAAGCTCAAGCTATCTGTGTACAAAATGTTATGTACGTTGTGATGATCGCCATCACACACGTAAATATTTCTGTTGTTAACAGAAATTCAAGTGTAAGAGGGCAGACAACATAGCATACCTTTCAGGTATATGTGAATCATTTTTCAAAGCCAAATGTGTTCTGAGAAAGCTAAATTTCTGAAATTTGGCCTAGAAAAAGCCGAGTTGCCAACCCTGACCAGTGCGAAAGTTTTCCAGAATTCCAGTATCAAAATTTTCTTAGTCTTATTTAGTTTGGACATTAGTGGAAGGTGTAAAGCCTCTTTACGTAAGAATACGTTAGAAAAAATTAAGAATAATTTTGTACGTTAGACAAAAAATTACGAATTTTGAGGCTCTGTGAAAATTTAGGCCTTCTTATAAAAATACTGTGTAGTACCACTGAGCATTAAAAGGAGGCCCCAACACATGGAACATTGCAAACGAGGCCTTTACCCAGGCTCCTTATTAACAATCGTTTAGGGACCGGTCATTATATATAACTGGAGTTGAAACCAAAAGTAAAATGGTTGGGAAATGGAAATTTTTAGGTGAGTAAAAGTTGGGTAACAAGAAATTAGTCAAGGTAATGGGATGGGTAGCAAGTCTAATGCTGCTGTCAAAAATATAAGTTTGGCTAAAAGTACATCTTTCGACAGGCTTTTTTTCTCTGAATTCATAACGATTTTTGGTACTCAACCTTTAATAAATAGTTGAGTATTGAATTTGTGAGTATTGTAGTAAAATGGGTAGGAAAAATTTTACAAGCATAACTTGCATCTCTTTGGTACCGCCCCTTTTATAACTAATGACCCACTGTTCCTTAACGGTAGGAATTCAGTCTTGTGCGGGGTACTCTTGAAACAGCAATAATGGATGATGGTTTCTTGTCTATTATGAACAGCTAATTCGATTTTACACATTAATTAAAGATGAATATTGAGCTAATATAACGGTAATTGTCTTTTCTTCGCATTATTTCACATTGTTCTACTCGATTGATTCCTCTTTCTTCCACTCTTTAGTTTTGCTCTGTAGTTTTTAGTCTTCTCTAACGAAAACAAATTTAAGGAAAGAAGAAAAAGAGGCCAAGAAGGGGATTATAAAATCTAGCTAGGGCATCAAGTGATTCGACATTGATTAGAGCAAGAGTCTATCAATGGAATCAGAAGAGGCTAGTTAAAGAAGAGGGGCCAAAATCACTAGCCCCCGCCACATTTTTGCCTTCTTATTATCTAGTAAATTGATGGAAATTTCGGCTTATTATGCAGAGCTCTCAAGTCTCATCCATTGGGCTGATAGTTAAAGTTTTCTGGGCTAAATTGTGATATTTGCTCAGAGCCTCTTTTAGCATTATCATAAGCTGTGTATTTGCCCCAACAGGGTCTTATCGGGGGACTTGTAGGGGTGTGTAAAAACCGTAAAACCACCGAATTATTTTGCAAAAACCAAAAAAAACCACCTTTTTGTGATTCGAAACAGGAAATACAAGAAACTCATAATAAGCGTTGTAGTTATGAAAACTGCGAACCGTCAATCCCTTTGATCCCTTCTCCTTATCCTGCATCGCTAGTAAGCAAATTCATTGACATTTTTGACCACTAGTTGGCCCGTTTATATTATGCTCCTTTCGCGCATAATATAAACGCATTGTTGGCAGCTGCTTCCCGAAATAGAAAATCAAGTTATATCATGGATCGGATATTTTAGCAATTAGCCAAACTCTGGGCTTATTAAGCCGTGTCCACACTACAAAAACTAACCTAGGTTCGTCCCAGAATTCAACTAGCCCAGGTCAGATTTTCCTAGTGTAGACACAACTAACCTAGGTTCGCCACAGGTTAGTTTAGCCAAGCTTCGGAGGTGTGTTCGACCTCGGTTCACTCCAGGTTAGTTGTGAAAAATGTAGTGTGGACACAAATCTGGGGCGAACCTAGGTTACTTTTGCACTTTAGGCATGCGCAATGGCGACTTCAGTTATTTTTTCGTTGTTTTTGAGTGCTTTTCTGAGTGTAAATTGTGCTTGCGTATGTATAATTATTGATTTACACCAGCAGTGGCATAATGACGTTCTTAATTCTTTTCAAAAGCTCAATTCTTTTACATTCTTTCAACTACAGTATCGCAAGCTTTGTTATCATTGCGATTTTTATAAAAATAATTGAACTACAAGTGTTAGTACCGTACACATTGTTCTCCACTATATTTGATTCACATTTGTAACGAGGATTCAGAATAACGCGCCTCCTGTACATGCGTAGATTCTCTTAACCTAGGTTCGCCCCGAGTTTCTGTCCACACTGTAAATTAGGTCACTTCAGTGTGGACGCAACCTCGGTTCGCCCTAGATTATACTAACCTGGGGCGAACCTAGGTTTGTTTGTGTAGTGTGGAAACGGCATTAGAAACAAGAATTGCAACAAAGATTTTTATGAGGGTACAAGATGTTTCTAATTAATATCTGCAGACATAATAGAGTATGAAATAAAATCAATTTGGAGTCAATCTGAGTCAAATTCCAGTTTGTCTGACCAAGATACTTTCTTCCACGTGCTATGCCTTGCAGACAGTTTCCACAACCTATCAACATCCCTTGTCGCCCATAGCAGGCATAATGTTTAGAGATACATTCTAAGCCAAAGTGAAAGGTGTAGTTTCGAATTTTTTTCTGAGGGCTTAGCCCCTAGACTCCTCCAATACTTTCCAAGGCAAGACCTTCAATAGGGTCGTTTAGCTTCTTTCATTAACTGGTATGCCTAAGGGCAGGTCTACAGAATTGGGCCTTTAAAAAGTAAGAGTGATAGCTCCTCAACTGATGAACGCACTTTGCTATCGCTCAATTTCCTAACAAATTTAGGAATGTGGCATAGGAGACTTTAACTGCTACGCATAATTTGAAGCCACCCCAGTTCCACAGGACCGCGGGTAGGAAAAGATTCTAGCAGGGGATCACCATGTAAAATATTTTGAAAAGTTTGAGAATTACTCTGCATTTAGCCGAGAATCTGCAGACTCGATGGCACGTGAATGACACTTGCCCCCTTGCCCCCATTTCGTATCCGCTACTGTATTCAAGCATTTTTTGGATCCTGTATTAAGAGCCAGCATCCTGACTGCTGACTCTTCATATCAAGACATTAACAAGCGTATTTCAAAACCGTATGTTCTTATTTTGTGTTCTTACTGTACTGCTAGAACATTTTAGCATAGCAAGAGTGTGTGAAACTACTTTCTATACTGGGACTTCGGTGTTCCTTGGATTAGCTCTCTTTTCATCCCCTCTCAAAGACACTAGACACTACACTATATCTTTCCTAAGAATACCTAAATTTTATCCGAGCTTCTATATTCTCAAATCATTCTGATTTTGAGCCTAGAATTATTCTTAAATAATTCATAAATAACTTCGCCTAAGGCTTTAAGGAATACATTCCAATCTTTTTTGATGTTTTACTACATCATAAAACTAAGCAAGAGTTTACACTTTATACTTTGTATCGATACTGCAAAAGTGCATCTGAAAGCAGTAGTAGAACTGTGATACAAAAAAAATTCTTATATCTTGATGAAGCTTGAGACTCGCATTATTATTAAATTTCAACGATTTTGAGCCTCAATATTCTTATAGACTTTATTCTTATGAAAGAAAGAATGTACCTCATTAAGGAGATGAACAAACACACTATTATGTGCCTTTTTTCCTGTTTATGACAAATGGAGAACAGTTGTTTCCTCAAGGCACCAATTATAGGGAATACATTGGCATTTGGAATGACCAATCTTTCAACAATAAAGGAGTTTTCCATGATGATCGCCTTTTCCTTACTCCTTCTATTAGGGAATTCCCCTAGCGCATAGATATAGGGACGGCGTGGTACCTCCTCTGTACTGTTGATAAGAGCTGTTATATGTTCACTTCATAGCTTTGGATTCGTAGTTATAGGTATTTCCTTGGACTGAAAACCTGAAGTATCCCCAGCAATGAAACTTTCATAATTTTCCACATTTCCAGTAGCAATACTTTCCCAATACATTCTTAAGCCAGCATAACGTATATAGCATTTCATACACAGATGATTCGACTTTAGCTACATACTTTTTGGTTTAAGAATGTCGAATTTTTTTTGCTGAGTCTCACTAATCTGAAATTTTCTGGCTTTGGGCCTAAAATTCTTCTTACATTATTCTTAAGTGTCAAAGGAGTAAATTCTTCTGAAAATGAAATGAATATATTCATATCTTTGCTGATGTCTTACTTCATCATAAAAAAAATCAAAAGACGAACATGATAATAATTGTTGCATCGATAGTGAGAGTAAAAGTAAAGGTAATCCCGCATACTTTCGTACGTAGGGGAGTGTCTGTTAGAGAGGACACTTATGCTGAGCCATCGGCATGTGAGGTAGGGTGGGCAGTGAGCGAGCGTTCGGTCAGGGCATCGAGTCGGGCTCGAGCCGTAGACCTTCCGCACAGGAGGCATGCGCTCTAACCACTATGCTACCTCGCTCATTCATCGATAGTGCAGAAGTTAATGTACAAACAGACCTATAACTCCAATACGCAAAATTTGTAACTCTTGATGAAGCTTGGGTCTTGCATTATACTTAAATTAGCCTTACAATTTCAGCGATTATGAGCCTTAATATTCCTGTAAACTTTATTCTTATAAAATGGTATGCAAATATGAACTTATCAACCTTGTTAGGCCTCAATAACGCAGCACTAAGCTCTCTTATGCTTTTTGAGCAGTAAAGCATTACTTTCTCACAGGCCCATAGCCATAGGGTGGCATGGGGTGGCAATTGTCACCACTGGAGCTTTGTCTGCAAGTTTTCTATTATTGCCTTATTTCAGCGCTTCCCGATAGGGGGTGCTCATACCCCGAAGGGTTAGGGGAAGAATCAATCGTGAAAGACGAAGTAAATATATTTTTTCGTCGCAAAGAATATCAGTTAAGATATTTTTTTCATAACTGGTCACTACCGGCCAGCAAATCCATTGAACGAAAAATCACGACTTCTAGAAAACTGCATTTTTCGACAAGAAACGTTGTCCGAACGTCCGCTTTTCATTATGTTTTTA
Organism: Cassiopea xamachana; assembly: GCA_900291935.2. Lineage (NCBI taxonomy): Eukaryota > Metazoa > Cnidaria > Scyphozoa > Rhizostomeae > Cassiopeidae > Cassiopea > Cassiopea xamachana. The sequence continues at coordinate 3,763,704 of OLMO02000278.1, read as the reverse complement.
AGCCTTTTTTGTTTCATTCATAACAAGGGGGTGCGAGATTGCCCTCGTCAGTCTCAGAGGGTGCGGCGGGAAGCGTTTCCTTATTTCCTTAGCAAAGCAGAGACACCCCAAGACCCCCCAGTTTTCATCTCTTAAATCCTTTCTTGACCAACACCTCTATCCCCCATCACAGTGCAAAGTCAATGTGCCTAAGATGCAATTTTTCAAGTTTTGTGCCATATGATTCGCCCAATACAACTTTGCCACCCCTTAAACACCGGTCTGGCTACGGGCGTGCGTTCTTATTAGCCACTCAAGAAGTACGTGTAGGCTATCTCATTTCACATTGCCAGGTTGATGAGTGAAGTGAATAGCTGAATACAACGCTCAATTCATTCATTGTTTTCATCTGAAATTAGAGGTAAAAGTGCCGTGACAGGATCTTGGCTGCAGCCAGATTGTCATCTGATTTTTGTCGCTTCCTTTCTAAACACTGCTTTGTTGTGTTTCATTTCATTCATACGGTGCAAGCTTCTTTGCACCGACAATGGCCAAGCATAAAATGTTCATGCTTTCGCAACATGTAGAATTTAACATATTGAAATGGCATGGTGACATCACCTCTGAACGACTATTCCAAAACATTCAGTGATAGCACCTTGAACTTAAAGAATACCACAGCTACTCAATGCTACAGCTCTATAGGGCCATTACATACCTCTGGAAGGGATACAAAGACTTTTTCGCTTGCTACGGGAGAGTGAAGTACTATTTTTAGTGACTGATATATGCTGGTTGTTGGTTAGTGGTAAACAAAGAACAGTCAGAAAAGTTGCTTGAACTTCACATTGTTCTTTCAGAAAAGTTACCCGATTGAAACGGATTTCTGCCCAACTTAGGGAGCTGCAACCCCCCAAGTACCCCTCTCCTACTCTTGTGGCCTTGATGCCGATATGTAACTAAGGGACCGCTCATTATATGTGCCTTATGTCGGAACTGAAGAGAAATAGGTTGGGTAAATGATTTCTCTGGCAGCCTCAAGGTTGGGTATATCATTTGTTGTCCCTCAAAGATCGGTTAGGATACTTTTAATAGCTCTACATTGGTTGGGTGATTATTATTTTCATAGTTCACAAGGTTGGGTAACAAAAATAATTTCTCAAATCAACATTTCTCTTCAATTCCAACCTGAGGCATAAATAATGGACGGTCCCTAAAAGAAACCAGCTTTGAACAACTGCATGAAGTGAAATACGTGTTGCAAAGATACCCCCTCAATTTGTTACGGGAAAAATACCCCCTAGTTTTAGATCACATGTTAATTAGTATCGTGTAGAGTGGAATATGTGAGTTAGTGTTGTGATCGTGTAAAGAGAGATAGTGTGATCAATAGCGAAAGTCAGTTAGCAATGTTATGTTATGTTTTCATAAAATGATAAAAATCACAAATGGATTGTTTAATTGTCTCAATCTGGCCCATAATTACAACAATACATATTCATCGTTTAGGTTAGAGCAGGGGTCGGGAACCAATGGCTCGCGAGCCAGATGTGACTCTTTTGATGACTGCATCTGGCTCTCTGGCTCTCGGAAAGATCTTAGCAGATATTTCTTCAAAATCGACACCATTGCGAGTGATGCTGTCGACATTTACTATAAATCATGCTTTATTAAAAATAATACATGCACTAAGTCGTATAAGACATGTACTACTGTTATAATTAATACATATATTACTGCGAAAAATATTTTATAGCTCTCGTGGAAATATATTTTGAAATATGTAGCTTTAATGGCTCTCTCAGCCAAAAGGGTTCCCAACCCTTGGGTTAGAGACAGGTGTTTTACATGTACCTTTAGCTCACCATGGCAATCTTCAGCTGATTGAACTGTTACCCATTTCTTTCCGTCCTCAGTTTTCTGATCTGCTTTCGAGGGGCGCATACGAGAATGTAATTGAGTCTTTAAAAGCTTGGATGTGTTGAGCAGACAAATTGCCATGTGAGTTTCATAGCTTCTTTCATATGATGATTCTCATTTTTCATCAGTTAGTTTCATCAAATATTTGTGGTATAAACGTAGCAACGTATTAAATATTCCATCACCTTCTAATTTAGTGTTAAAACAATCACTTATTCGTATTTATTATTTCATTTTATTTTCAAAAATGCATTCAGGTTAGAAAATTTCACCTAAAGTAGCCGTTTTACAAATTGATCTTAATAAAAACGAATGCAAAGCTTCTTACTTATAAGGTTTTAGGTTATAAGTATATTATTTTTGACCAGATATATTAATTTGTAGTATTCAGCTGATGATGCATGAAGCTTCTAAGCAATAAAGCTAATTCAATGAAAGACATTCACTCTCTTAGATATTGTAAGCATGTGTGACTCCTTAATGGAAGATAAGAGCAATATGAGAAGTAGTGGAACGTATTCTGAGATATCACGTTAGCCCACTTTTCAATCATTGCGTTGGCAATTGAGAGACTTTGTTAAAAGCCATATCATTTCATTCATTCATTTTTTCATTTCTCCATTCACCCACCCACTCGTGCTTCTATTCTTCCATACATTCGTTCAATCATTATCATCATCATCATTATCATCCTCATCAATCAATCAATCAATCAATCAGTCAATCAATGTTTAAAGTTGGTAAAATTACATAGTATCCTAGAATGCTTATTCAAACCAAATATTAATAAAATGAAAACTTAAATGCACATATCTACAGAGAATGAGAAAAACCAAAAGATTATATTTCCATGTATGCAAGGCAAACTATCAACTAATTTTGCAAGTGCATTTAGATCCACGCATTAACACATCCATTATTCCATTCATTCGTTCATCCACTCATTCATTCATTCAGTCATTCATTTATTCATTCAATCAATCAATCATGTATTCAGTCATTTATTCATTCCCTCATTCATTCATCCATCCATTCATTCATTCATACACTCATTCATTCATTCGCACATTCACTAATTTATTCACTCACTCATTCATTCATTCATTATTTCACTCATTCATTCACTCTTTCATTCACTACTTCATTTACTCATTCATTCAATCTCTCATTCATTTATTATCCATTCACTTCACTCATCCATTGACTCAGTCATTGAGATCTGTCTTTGAATTCGGTATGGATATAATGAATGCCAAGTTGGTCTCGTGATCGGATGAAAAGCAGGCTTGAACATTTTATAGATTCAAAAGCCAAGACAAGGCGAGGGTGAAAACTGAAAAAGGAAAGAGAGGTCCTGTCTATTTTCCATGCTACTCAAACTCACTGCGTCATCTAACCCTAAGCTGAAATCTCAAGCAGTAAAGATGCAATCAGATCGAATCATGTGAAAGCTAGACAAGTCCAAATAGAGTAGCCATACTAAAATCTACTCTCGAACTCTATTTCTTTTTAATCGGACAAACGATCGCGAATAGCACAGCATTTAGTTGATTAACAGCCAATTATAACGTGAAGATCATTGCAAAAGTACCCTTTTCATTTCATTTCAAATCATTATTTACCGTTCGTTTGTTTCTAGTATTTTTATACTAATCAAGACCAAATTATATACATAAATTCTAAGAAAACATCATTTACAACAATAACATTGAAAAAGAAAACAAATGGAAAGAAAGACTAGTACCATGTATCAAATAATAAAAATTACTGGCATATCCTGCACGCGCACTGGTCGCCTGCTCAGTTTTTTATTTTCTTTTTAAAGCTGGCAAGTGTCGGTTCACCTAACGGAGTATATACGTTCCCCTTTGCACCCACTGATCTCTATCAACGCATTACTAGCTAGTGAATTGTGTTCAATATTGAGGGAGAAGAGCCGGTCAAAAGGCAAATGCAAAGAGGAGCCGCCCTTTGATTGTCCATCTGAAATTGAGCTACTCAGCATCGATCGAAACCAATACTGGTCTATTATGAACAATAACAAAGCATAGAGGAGTTTGTAAAAGGCTGGACATATTGCTGAAGTAATGAATGAAATATTTATGTGGTTAATGATTTCGTTTAAAAAAGAAAGTGCTAGAAGCGATCACATCTTAACTAGCGTCATTACCTTCTAATTCCAATGAAATCGCACACGCATAACTCCAAATATTATGCGTCACTATAAACGTCTTTGCTGTGCTATAGCAACCTGCTCACCTTTTCAGAGCTATAAGAAACCCCTGTGATAAATTATAGAGCTACTTACCCTTAGTATAAATTAAAAGCCTACTTAACCTATAGCCATTTTTTTGGTAAGTAATGTCGGGGGAAGGCCGTAGGGCCTATAGCAATACCCCGACAAAAGACAAACTGAGAAAATGGGGAAGTTTAAGTAGAGAGGGAGATAAGATCAAGTTTGTTGATGTTAGATTTAAAGGATGACAAATTGTAGGATTCAGGGAAAGTAGTGGGTGGCAATGAGTTCCACAGTTGAGAAATTCTAGGAATGAAAGATGATTTGTGAGCTAGAGTTCGTGGATTAGGTAGTGTAACTTGGAAAGAGTGTGAATAGGTAGAGCTTCTGGTGGTTCGATTTGCGCCTATATAAATACTAAAGATAGAGAAGTACTTTCGTAAAGAGAAAAAATATTTTCATTTCTTTATTAGAACAGTTTAAATACGATTAGAAGAAAGCAATTGTGTTCTTGACGCAATGAACCATTAACTAGGTTCAATAACTTCAGTGTTATAATACACAATCCACTATGCATTTACATATTCATAGATAAATTATATATTCATTCATTTCATTCACTTCACATATTTAAGGAGGGTAACCCTTTAGTAGTAACTGATTTTCAAGGGGCCCTCCATTTACACTCTACTTATATATCTACCACAAAAAAGTAATAATTACAAAATATGAAACCTAATTACAATGTTTAAAAAATCTAATTACAAATCTTAAAATAACAAAATATACAATTTAAAACGGTTGTGATAACTTGTAAATACACTGACGCAGGCTAAATTAGGCACTTAAAGCTTTAATTGAAGTAGTGTGTTTGGCCTCAGTTGAAAGGCCATTCCAACATTTTGCACCTCTGAATGAAAACATTTTTGTCCGTTAGCAGAGCTTTTTAAAGGCAGCCTTAAATCAGTATTTGTATTTCGAAGACTGTGTGTGGCATTAACGGTGTTTTTAGTAAAAATATCGCAAATGTATGTATATATATATATATATATATATATATATGCATATGTATATATATATAAATACATATATATACATATATATATATATA
>OLMO02000278.1:3711525-3742559 GCA_900291935.2 Cassiopea xamachana | reverse complement strand
CCAACAGAAGGTGTCTTGGCACATCACTGAGGCATGGCGCTACCAAGTAGAAAATGAGGGGGTGGACAAAAGTGGAAGGGAGCTAAAAGTCAATAAAATTTCTATCTTTAATAATTTTGTCTTTCCAAAGTCATTGAGTGGTTAAAAGTGGGAAACTGGAGCCCCCAGCCCCCAGCCCCCAGCCCCCAGCCCCCTCCCCAGTGTACAATTACGGAACTGAAACTCCTTTTACGTTTGTACCGGATCAAAGATTGCTTGTGTTTAACGATATAGATAGATTCTCTTTTTACAAATGTATTTAGCGCTCTATTTGCAAATGGACGACTCCTTGCAAATCAGCTCTGCTAAATAGGCCACCGTCATGAAATAAATAATATGAGACTGACCGTAAGCATCGCATCCACGTTTTCTATAGGAAACAAGTTCTTCGTATTCAACCTGGGTATCTCTTAGTGCTTTGTCAAATCTAACTTCAAATGTTTCTTAAACGTCTCTTAAATTCTTCAAACTTCCAATACCTATAGCAGCCTAGATTAGGCAACTGTAATACGAGTTTTCAGGTTTTGTGAAGTATTTTATGGCTGTTATTTCCATTTTGTTTCTAGTTTGATCAAAAATTTTCTTGTAGAATCAGCTTTTTCAATCCTGTGTATTGGCAAAATTTCAGTATCATATTTCTTAGAACAGGGTTCATATCATGGCCATTCAGTTACATACGGTACTCGTATATTGGTTAGGCAAATCTGAAGGCCTATCAAGTTAGATGCCTGTTCCTTGGTGCCCAAATTCTCCCCTGGGTTAATATTTTATAACCGTATGGATTTCAGGCATGACAGGCTCTTTTTAAGAATGATAGACCACGCCCTTTTGTCAGGCTGCTATGCCTCAGACCCCCTAAATGAATGAACCCTGCTTCGCCAATGCCGGGTGCAGAAATGTGCTGAGACCTATTTGGTTTGGGGGGGGGTGGCGTTTTTACCATTTGTCAACTACAGTTGCTAAAAATTAAAGTCATGGAACATTCCGTGACCATTTCTCTTGCATCATTGCCGACTTTTGACCAACTTTCTTGCACTTTTGACAATATTGAAGGGGGCGTGACGCCCACTCCCTACGCCTCCCATAAACACGTTACTGGCCGGGCACATTTGTATTGGTAAAGAACAGTACTAAGCAATTACCGGGCTTGATGACAAACTGTCAACGGTTCTACGGTATTTCCTTACCAGAGCACGGAAGTCAGCAAATTTTGGCGTCGTGTGGTAAGAACGAACCAGGAGCGTGAATTATTAACTTAAGAAGTCGTTGCAACATGTTTGGAACAGAAACACGGGTTGGCAGGTTGCAACAGATGAGAGACATTGTAAAACAGTTGAAAAGAGAAGTCGATATAAATAGACAAAAAATTTCGAAGTCATCAGCTGAGTAAGTAACATTTTGAATCTGCCTTGGCCTAAGGTTGTTATTTTGTTGCATTTTCATAACGTTGCGTAGGACATGTCGCATCACAACGCTGTTGAGTACATGAAGTTTGGTAGCAGATTGAAAGATCTGTGCTCTTGTTGCCCTTGGTGGTAGGGTTTAGTCTCTTGGGAGAGTTCGACCTGAAGGCCATGACAAGGGTAGAAAGAGACATTAGATATGTTGCTTAGTAACAGATAGATGGCATGTTCTGGAAATGGTCCAGAAATGTACATACCATTGTGGCGAGATAGTTGCCAAGGAAGTGTGTTGGTGTTTCAAGTTATAGTCAGGGGTGCTGGAACGATAGTAGGGTAGGAGGGAGAGAAGTTTGGAAAACGGCACTTGCACTGATTATGACGTCATAATGACGTCAGAATTTGAACTTAAGGGTTACTTTTCATAAACATATTCTCCAAACCATTGTTGCATTTCGTGGCAAGTCATGAAATCCTGAGGATAAAAGGAGACCGATCAAATCGATGAGAGAAGAGCGAATGTAAGAAGAATATGTGAACAAATTAAATCAGTAGACAGTATAAGAAGGACACATTTGCTCCCCTTTCCCCCGCTCTTCGAAGACAGGGGGTGCGCTTCCCCCCTTAGCTCTGAGCTCCGGCGTCCCTGGTTATAGTTTTAGTAAGAGTCAGTAGTTTTCCTCACTACCTGCCTTTTTGCAGCAAAATAGTCCTTGCCTTAAGCCCGTACCCAGGCCTGTGTCAGGGATGGTAAAATTCTCCTGGATCAATGACATGGTATTGTATCTGAGAGCTTGTTTCATATTTTGTTGCCACAATCAAATGGAAATTTTTTTGCAAGGAAAGATTGAGCTTTCTAGTGTGCTAGAAAGACCAAGCTTGGGTGAAACCAAAACTTCAGGAGATCTTTCCTTAGCTACAAACTTACAGCAGTAATAAAAATCTGTAAAAAGGGGTTCTCAGGGGTGGCATTTGCTACGGGGTTGCCTCGACTGCCCAAAGCTTTAGGAAGTTCAACACCGAATCCTTGAGACGTAGGAAAGTCATTGTTTACATTCATTGAAAATTCCAATCATCTACGATTGAAGTCCAATATATGCCACGCTGGCTGCAGAAGTTTCTGTCCTATAAATAACTAAGATCTATCAGTATTTACGGCATACATGTAGTTTTAGTTGTTTTCCACTAATGTGCATGCGCAGAACATCGGAGGTCAATGGATTTAGAGATTTGCAAAACTTTGTAACACTTGAATCCAGCCTTTATGAAGACACAATCCATTAGTTATAATTTTCGACGAAATGAGGTTTTTTGTGTCTCAAAAGTGAAAACTACTGCTTGTAGTATGAAATCTCCTCGTTTTTGGGTTCAAAGATATGGAACTCTCTCCCAAATGAAATAAAGTCATCACAAAATATCAATCAATTCAAAGCTCTCAAAAAAAGATTGGTATTTCACTAATAATTGCACCTGCAATTCTTGCAGCCAACAATCTCCACAATGCAATCTTAATGTTAGTGTATATTAGTGTTGTATCACTATTGTATGAGTGAGGTAGCATAGTGGTTAGAGCGCACGCCTCCCGTGCGGAAGGTCTACGGTTCGAGTCCGACTCGATGCCCTGACTGAACGCTCGCTCACTGTTCACCTATCAGCAAATGGCTACCCATTGGGAACACTGGGGAGATAAAGGCGACGAGGAAAAGAACTGGCCACCCTACCTCACATGCCGATGGCTCAGGATAAGTGTCCTCTCTAACAGGCACTCCCCTACGTACGAAAAGTATACGGGACTACCTTTACTTTACTCTTTTTATCACTATTGTAAAGCTAACAGGAAAATGGTAACTGAGAAACAAGCCTTGGACCAGCCCTGCTCTTCTTACTTACTGAGCTATAAAGATACATGTTATTTCACTCTGTAGTTTTGGTTTTTTTTCATTTTAATGACTAAATGTAACCTTGTCAGCCAGATACAAATTACCTGTATTCAGAGAGATTTTTTTATATGTAAATTTTAGTTAGAATATATACATGAGAAGTTTCAAAAAAAATTATTTTCGCAATAGAAGTTTTGAGAGAATTTTGGTACTGAAATCGTGAAGAACTGACAAAGTTTCAATAGTGGATCTAAATAATTTTTTTATAAAAGAAACGTTTCCGCTATGTCAAATACCGGTGTTTCAACCGAAAAACCGATATATGTACCTTGTATTTATCTACTGTTGGAGCGTTCTTGAGCATGTCATACCCATGCCGAAGGTTCGCCAGGAAATATGTGTGGTGCACCCAAAACAAGGCTTGTGGTGCACCCAAAACAAGGCTTGTGGTGCACCCAAAACAAGGCTTGTGGTGCACCCAAAACAAGGCTTGTGGTGCACCCAAAACAAGGCTTGTGATCCACCAGCTCAAGCCGTTAGCGAAAGAAATTCCACTCCATCCAGTATTACAAACCAACCGCTCAAGAATGTACAGTGCACACGCTGGAGTTTTGTCCCAGTAATCTCTACACCGAACATTTGAACAACTTTTAGAGAAAAGTGGAACAAAAACGATACACCAACGGAATTTACAATTCCTTATGACCGAGATTTACAAGACATTGAACAATTTAAACCCTGCATACATGGCGAAATTCTTCATAAAAAAGGATTTACCGTACAATTTACGTAAAAAAGATCTGTGTAAGCTCCCAGCCGCAAAGTCTCTAATGTTTGGAACAAGCTCACTTTCATTTAAGGGAAGTCTGCTATGGAACGCTCTCAGGGACAATGTTAAAGGGGCCATAACCATTCAAAAATTTAAGAAAGAAATACGCCACTGGGATGGCAAAAATTGCACGTGCCATATTTGCACGTAGGCAAGGAGGAGCGTTAATTTATCCAGTATTGTCTTTAAAATTTTTGTAATTAAGTTTTAAATTTTAGGTTAGCAGTTGGTTTGAATTAGTATTAGTATTTTTTGTAAATTACTTTATTACTATGTATTAACCAACTTTAAATATATGTGAAATGAAAGAAAAAATAAAAAACCGAAAATAAAGGTTAGTGCTTGCCGAAGATCTTCGGGTCAAGGCACATGGAATGACCCTTGGTGTATCTGCCGATGAGGTTTGCAGTCGAATTGCCAGTATGGGCTTTTGCTCTTCGGTTAGCTACGTAAAACGTCTGAAAATATGCATATTGAGCATTGAAATAAAGAATTCGTAAAATTCTTTCAGCAGGCTCAATGCCAAGACTATTATGTCATGCAGTTGTAATATACTAGTATTTGACTCTAGATAGTTTGAAAATTCCGTTATGTGGTTGGCGTTTTAGCCAATATAGTATAACGTTCACTAAGTTGATTGCCAGCTCTTTGTTAATGTCTTTTTACAGCATTGTGTAGCTACAAATTTTTTTAATCCCTTCCAATGTAGGAGGGGTTTATTCGGGGACTTGTTTTCCTGTCGTCATTTGCTAATTGGTTCCATTGAGGCAAGCAATTATGGTTTCTCACAAGATCTTATCAGGCAGCTGAATGAGATGAATACCCGAAAGCCATAAAATCTGTTTGAAAATACAATATATGGACTTTGGGCACAGTCATTACGTTATGGTCTCATTTCCAGGAGTATCGCCATACTCAATCGGCTCTGTTTGACAGTCTTCCTATGGGCGGGTCATACTCGCTTTACTTAGGGGATGTAGAAGAAAGCCTTAATTGTTACAATCTTTTCGGTGCTGGGTAACGCCCTCGTTTTTTATTTTTAATGTTAAGGAAGGTCCTGAGGTCAGTGGCAATGCTCCCAACAAAAGAAGAAACAATTAGGGTAAACGGGAAATAAGATCAAGCTTGCTGATATCAGATTTGAAGGAAGAAAGTTGTAGGAATCAAGAAGGGAAGAGGCATGCAAGAGATTTCATAGGTTGCAGGCAGGAACGCCAGAGAGAGAGGCGGAAGAGAGCAAGCGCCCCTCCTCCCTGTCATTTGGGAGAACACGAGATGCAGAAGTTCCTTTTTGAATGCAATAGCTTGCTTTCCAAACGGTTATTAGATACAAGGGAAATCAAACAAGCTATTTAGATAAAGAATTCTTGCTTGAAAAAAGCTGTTATTTATGTGGCTGTGAGACATATACACTCTTTTTTTTTAATAAGAATACCTAATTTTTTTCTGAGCCTCAATATTCTTAAAAATTTTCGGTTTTGAGCTTCAGATTATTCTTAAATTATTCTTAAATTTTTCTTGCTCAACACAAGGTGTACATTCGCCTTAAGATCAAAGAAACATATTAAATCATTTTTGATGTGTTGATTCACCATAAATTTCAACGAGAACAAACAGAACAAGTCAAAATACGGTTTTAGTCCAAAAGCATTATTTCAACTCTATCAATATCGTCAATGCCAATGTAGTCCTCGCTGTCATCTGAATACGTAACTCTATATTTGGCAAGAGTTTTATTGAAGTACTCGATTTATATATATATATATATATATATATATATATATATATATATAGCGTCAAAGTGACAAATGTTTTGTTTTGGGAGGAAACTCTTAATTAAATTTGATTCGATTAACAAAATATTTTAGTTTTGATGAAGGTTGAGCCTGGCAATATTCTTAAATTATTCTTAAATTTTAGCAATTTTGAGCCTCAATATTCTTATAGACTTTATTCTTATAAAAAAGAGTGTAGCCTTTCTGAGGGATGGCGACGAAAATGTCTCTAAAAGCTGCCTCGGTTGTCCTTATTTGCTTTGGTCGCCTTTAGAAGTTGGTACACAGTTGCTCCAGTTAGCTCCCTTGCCCTACTGTCGTTCTGGCATCTATGGTTACCAGTGGTGGCGCCACGGGGGACTGGGAGGACTTGTCCCTCCCCACGACTTCTCGCCAATATCAATTTCTAATTTGCCCAATTTTGATGAGAAAATGTTATTGCTCTGGTGAGGGACATCCAGCAAGATTTTTAAATGGACGTGGCAATCAAACTGCGTTATAACTTTAGAACGTCGTACCAGAAATCTCCTCCAGTCTGCAACGGCTGGCCTCTGCTGGTTACAAGTTCTTGGAATGAGTCATGAATTATGATTAAGAATTCAGAGATTGGTCGTGAACCTTGGAAGTGGTGTGAGTGTGTAGAGCTTCAGATTGTTCAGTAGGCCAGTTGGATCAGGCGCTTTGTGGCTCTGACAGGTTCTGAGAAATTAGGGCCAATGTGTTGTGACAATGCATCTTGGAAATTCAACACACGCTTTTTGTTATAAGAAATCCATCATTTTGCCTGAGCTTCAATTATCTTAACTTTTCCCGAAATTGGGCCTGGGATTTTCTTAAATCATTCTTAACTTTTACTGAAACAAACTGGCTAAAATGGTTTACACTTTCATTATAAATATTGTATACTTGAATTTGAATTCCATCTTTAACATTTTAAATGCAATAACGAAGAAATATCGATTTTTGGCCAATAAAATAATAAATTTTGGACATTGAGCCTCATGATTTTCTTAAGATTTTCTTAAGATTTTGACCATTTGATCTTCATTTTCTTATAAACTTTTTTCTTATAAAAAAACGTGTACGAAGCGAAATTCACTGCGAGTGGGAGCCAATTTACCAACCCAGCAAGTAGAACAGTATGTCACCTTAAAAGCTCCCTTTATGGCCAAGTTCAAATTTGCAAAGGGAGACAGACAAACATAACAAAGCATACGTATTTTGTAAAGCTTATGCAGCAACCAATGGCGTGGCCAGGGCTATAAAAGTGGAGAGAGTATAAACAAGCATTTTTAGCCTCGCCCCTATAAATTTTTGGCCACACCCTCTTATTAAATTTTTGCCATGCCCTCTAATAAAGAAGTAATAACTTTAATTGAGGAAGGACAGACCAAACTTCAGTGGTTCAAGCAAACACACAGAACATCAGCTCCTTTATGTATTTTAAGGATTGACAGAGCTCGCTTATATTGAAGTTTATTATTCATCTTCAAAAACCTCTTACTGCTATCCTCCCCCCTCCGTACCTATTTTCTCATCAATTTTAAACAAATCCCAAGCACCATTTTGGCAAAAAGTGGGGAGACAATTCCCCCATACCCCACGTGGCCACACAACTGGCAGCAACCGCTTTTGGATGGACTTGTTATTGCAAACAAGGGGGCTGTAAAATGAAAGCGAAGCATGGTAGGTGCGGATCGGGAAACAAACGTACACGACAGTTACGCAGAATAGACATTAACGCCAAAACTTTCTGAAAATGGAAGCAATGAGCGAGCCTCGTTTTACATTTTCCCCTCGTTCTAACGGCAGTATCCTTTCTTTTAGAATTGTTTCATTTTGTGAGAAAGAAAGAGAAGGTGACCCAATGCTCCTCAAAGGTACAAACCGTAGGGCATTTGGAGTAGATCCCGACACAGCGACAACTTGCTGTGGTCCATTGTTTATCAAGTGATCGTCCGATGTCTTCCGGCATACACTCTTCACAATGTCGAAGCAAAATGTTGAAGCATTTACCACGGCCAAATCAAGTATAATCTGAAGACCACAAGTTGTAAATTAAACTCGTATTTGTAGTGTTTTTGATTTGTATAAATTTGAAGTTGCTTATTCTCCTGGATTATTGTGAGCAAGACTCGTCTCAGTTGCAACTGTTATATTTAGGGAGATGTTTGGGTCTTGGCTCTACTTAATTCCTATCCCTAAATTGTAACATAGAGGAGAGCGTGAGTTCTCTCGTAGTGATATCAAGAATCTCTAAGAAGGTTGTTTAAAACTTATGACTTTTTCTCTTCAACACGGCAACTATCGTCAGGGTGGCTTGCATGTACTTCAGCTACTTCTACTTCTCGACGACAACTAACTTTACCATAAAACTAAACTACTTTATAATACTCAAAACAAAAGATGTTGCAATATTGAAAATATCCAATAATAATGTAAAGTCCATAAATTGCCCAATAGACATTATTTTAGTTCTCTTTGCACAATCATGATGCCATGTTCCCTATTCAGTTCTGCTGATGACGTATTCCGTTGATGTGGAGGAACCATGCTCTACAACACAACTATTCAATGAACAATCCTCATAAGACACTCAAAAAACACACGAAGTATACACACACACGTATATGGTGCACAAGCAGAGGAAAATGGTGCACTGATGAAGAGTCTAGTTCAGCGATTTTCACCCGCTTTGCCGCGGCACACTGGTGTGCCGTGAGAGATCTGCAGGTGTGCCATGAAAAACTTTCCAACATCACGTTTTCAAAATCACTATTGATTAATCATTTTCTGTAAATATTGTGTCATTGTCAAGTATCCGTGGTGTGAAGATAGGCACAGTAATGTAATCATACATGCATAAAATGGGGGCAGGGTCAGTGGTAATTTCTAAAAGTTTTAACAAGGGGGGATCTAGGCACAACCACGCCCATAGTCTGGGTGTGGTCCAGCTACTACCACGCCCATATTTTCAAAGATGGAAACATGATAATTTAGTTTAATACTGATATAGTATAATCAACAATACGAAATGCCTCAATAACCATATAGTATTGCACAATTGATCAAATCACTTTGGAAGCAAGCCCAATAAACTCTTAAAAGCCAAGCCAATGCAAGAGGTTTAGGGGGGCTGAGCCGAAATTTTATTACGGGGGAATCCGCCCCCCTGAGCCCTCCTAGAAATCACCCCTGGGCAGGGTAGCACTGCGTCCCCAATAATTCGCCAAGGCTGCATGCAGTAGTGCTCAAAACTAAAATTTTTAGTCCTTTCTGAAATAACTTCTACCCATTCTTGAATGCTGGAGTCTCACAACACAGATATATGGCATACAGGAATTTATACTTAGTTGTGCGACGATAAACTAAACCTTGTATCAATCTTGGTACCTATGGGTGCTGTAAAAGAAAAGCTGCGTAGTCTTTTCTTTTTCGTTCTAAATCTCCAAAATCTGAAAAAGCCAGGTTGAGGGATCGATTTCTCTTTCTGAGCATGAACATCATTAATGAAAAAATGCCTCCTATTTGTAAAAGGGTGCTCTATGGCGTTTTATAGGATGCTGTCTCAAAAAAATTGTTGGGGGCAAGCCCCCAGACTCCCATTTTTCTTCAAAATGTTTGTGGAAAACGACTATTCTGGCACATGATGTGCTCACTTCACAACCAGTTAAGGCTCTCCACGGGCCTAAATGTAATATATGTCCTTGTGGAAACAGGTAGCTGATTACCCCGTTTTTTGCAAAGTGTCATTTTGTAACACTTTTAGCTAGTGATGTGACGTAAGATTTTTCCCTTGTAAAATATGTATCGTGGCATAAAAAGGGTTGAAAAATTTTATTCTAGTTAGTGTCTAATTTAGCATGATTTTCCTGCCAATTCATAGACATTTACATGTGCAAAAGTAAAATGTAGAGGACAAATAGTCTGATAACTCTGAGGAAGGATAAAAAGGTGTCTGGGTTTTGCTGACCACACATTTCAGACTGCTGGAGAAGATAGGGAATGCCTTCTTACCATGATTGTTTAGCTCAAATTTCTTGGAAATTGGATGTTGGTAGAATTCGCTAAATTTTGGACAAGAAACTTATCGAAGTGTCCCACTTTTCCCCAATAATTTTTCTTTCCAAGACCACTTCTTGAATTTCCAAGACCACTATTAGTAGCAAAGAACGCTGTAAATTAGGCACTGATTCTAATGGAATAGCTTGAAGCCCATAATGTATATACGAATGTTTGTAAAGCAATCATTGCATATAGAATCATACAGGGATGTGGCTAAGCTTCTCTCCAACAGATGGGTTAGACCTTCGAGAGAAATGGCAGTTTCTCTGACGGTAGGGGGGCTGGTGACACCTTAGAAAACTGGACAATGTACCAAGACGCAGTTATATGCTAATAATTATTTTTTGAATATTGGATTTTCCTGTAAAAGTTTCTTGCGATAATTTCCAACTGGACTATTTACACATTTTTTCTTGTATTCAAATTTAGCCTTATTAAGTTCTAGTTGAAGTCAATTGACAAAATTTGCTTTATCTTGATGCCGTGACATGCAGGATGTTTGGAGTGAGTGCAGGATGCATGGAGTGAATGCAGTGTGCTGGGAGTGAAAATGCAGGCAGATTCCATCTATAAATTGCTTGGGGGTATGAAAAATCAGAAAAATTGTTTTACAACGAAAGTGCAAGAAAGAATTTTTGCATTAGAATATTAATTGAGGACTATTTTTGCTAAAGAACGTCAATTGTTTATTCAATCAAGTTTTAAAAAACTTGTTTGCTCGACAGTCATTGAAATAAGATTGCTCGCCAGGAAACAACAGCGAAAAGAACTTTTCTTGTGTGTTTACTAAAACGATGCCCCCGGTAGTTGGTAGTGGTTTGTCGTTAGGTTTTACACCCAAATTTCCCGGGGCTTCTATATCCTTTGGCCGAGTACAAGTTGTTAGATAAGAAACAAGAGGCTGAAATTAGGCAAAAATTAAGAGACACACGCAGGCTAAGTTTCAAATAAGAACATTTTTGTTGTTGTTGTTGTTGTTGTTGTTTACTTTATTTTGAGTAGCAAAAGCACATGGCTAAACCTGACTCGACGCGCTATGTCTTCATAGGAGACGGAGAGGCGTACTAGAGAGAGAGAGATGTTAAACATAGCTTATTCAGCTAATTTAGGCCTACTATGCATCCCGCATTCAGTCATGGGACCCCTATTTTAACGTCCCTTCCGAAGGATGGCGGAGTGAGCTGCTGGGCCGCTTGGCCACTCATCCACTTGGCCACAGATTGAAGTACTATTTTTACAACTAAATTTTTGATCAAGCTAGAAAGAAAATAGAAACAACATCAATTACATGCCTCACAAAACCTGAACATCCTTTTTCTTACATCACGTGTAATGCACCTTCAGGCTAAAATTTGTGGAAGTAGAACTAGTAGTCTATCCTAGCTTCAAGTAAAGCTTGTGTTCCATCCAAGCTTATAGAAGTTGTGACTCTAGCTAAAACGCAGTGGCTGGGATCCATCTTACGAGCCATCCATCTTTTCTTTTAATGCCGATAACTTTTGATCTAAGCAAGATATAAAAGTTGCTCCTTCTGGAAATGTGAATTGAAGCCTTCTGAACATGCTTGCAATATATTTTTCAATTATTCGAAACTATGTGTTATCAGTTTTTTCGCAAAGAAAGTACACTTTTTACCTCCAAAACATGCTTCTCGATGAGTTTCGAACGAATTCTCGCAACATTATTGGCAGGAATCCTTCGATGGTGATTCCTATGTTAGCCAATCAAGATTTAACGCCTATGCTACATAGGGTAAGTGTGGCAGGGCTTCCTCTGAGGGCACATCTATCTACATGTATGTTCCTACACAGGGGTAGATTTCAGTTTTCAGATGCCCTTCTAGAAAGGAGATATTTAGCGTATATCGTTTTCGTAATCTTAACGCAACAATTTGGAGTCTGGGGACTTACCCCTAGAAAAATTTTCATGAACCAAGCTGTCTACAACGTCGGAAAATGCCCTTCACAAGATAGAAGAGTTGGTGTCAGGGGCACTTCTTGCCTCCCCTACCCCCCTCCCCTGGCGTAGGTACCCCTACCCAAAAGCACGACTTGTACCGCGCCCCTGTGCCTTGACGACTAGGTCTCTCATTGATAGTGATGATTGTCATTATCATAGATGACACTTTGCTAGAGCACCGCCTTGATTGTTATGGCCTGCCTGCATTGACATGTGATGCAACATAGCCTGTTAAATGTCATGCTGGAGCAGTGCACACGGAAGTAGGGCACGGCAAGTAATTTCTTTCACTGTCGAAAGTAGGCTGCATTCCGTATCCTTTGGGAGACTCGCGGAGGCACAACAGTCACATGAGAACAGGAAGCGAAGTCAAAGATAGTAAAAATGCTTGCGATTGATCCGCATGAAGCGAAGCTGAAGAGAATTCAAGAGGAAGTTAACCAGCTGAAGCGAGAAGTTGAAATCAAACGAAGCAAAATTTCAGTATGTGCTCGAGAGTAAGTATAAATAAAATTTTGTTTGTGTTTACAAAGATTATGGCCTAGATACCTAGGAAAGGAAATCTGCAATTTGACAAAGATATTGTACTGCTACTCTTTTGTCTTCCCTCCTACTGAAGTATAGTCTTTGAACACTGTATCAAAATCAGCAGAGAGTAATGTTTGCTAACAAAGGCCGGTGAACCGATTCTTTCGATGCTAAATCTCGTCCTTGTATACAAATCGTTTTTCATATACTGTTTCCCTTTGTATTTATTGCATGAAATGTAATTCTTATTTATTACTGAATATAAATTGCAATTCTCTTACTATTTCTGCAGCCTTCCTGGCTGTTAGTGGATAGTAAAATGAAAGTTAAACTCTACTGTTTTGGCAGAGTTATACTCAGAAAAAAAATCTTCACTAGTTACTATTTACTCCCTTCATGTTCAAGAATAGGCACATCCAGTAATGGCACGCTAAAATAGGGCCTAATTAGCAGGAACGTCGCGAGATCTCGGCTTTTAAACGAAAAATATGACAAGGATGGCGTAACCTATTTTAGTTGGGCTGCCTATTGTCCTAGCCAGAGCGTGAGGTAGCACCTGACTCTCCGAATGCAAATTCCCACGCCCCCCCCCCACGAATCCACTCCCCATCTATGAGGCTGTGTGTGTAGAAGAAGAGGAAGGGTTGTGTTTGGGATTCATACGGGAACTAGAAGTGAAAGTGGAAGAGAGACGACTTTCGTTACTGATTTATTAAACATTTGCTATGATTATTTTCTTGTAGCTCAAATGCTTTACCGTCTTTTTCTTTGTGGAATTATTGATTGGATATTTAAAAACATGCCCCTTAGAAATGGAGGGGGCTCAGATGGGTAGTAGTACGTGCGCATTGTGGGGGGAGGTCATAGCAAGCGTACATGTGCTTACGATGGGGGAGGGGCTCAAATTTTTGCCATTTTGGTGCGCACGTACTAATTGAATGACCCCCCTAAACATTAGCACTACCAAACTAATACTTCAATCTACTACTTCACTTCTTGGAAATGTTTCAAAGTTGAATGTTATAATCTCACTACTTCAATCCCTATTTAGATTGGTGGAATTTTGCGAATCGGAGCACAAAGTTGACCCTCTTATGAATCGAACTTTGCTTGCAAACAATCCATTCAAAGTACGAGGCGGAAAGTGCCGGATTTCATGATGAGAGTGCCGCTAAAGCTGCACAGTTTGAGTTTAGAGGCATTTTATCACCGTGTAAGGCACTCATCAACGAATGAAATGGAGAATATTCAAACTATTTATCACAATTGCTTTAATTCGTTAGTTTTCATAAGTTTCCTTATATATAGCAAGGAACAGATTATTGAGATTTTCTGTTAATATAATGAAACATTTAAATTCCAGATGAAACTTATTCTCTGAAAGTTATAGAGATGACTCACAAAATTCAGTAGGTATTCGGACTTTGAAGTAGTATTGTAATAGCAAAGGGTGCTTTTCAATACAAGTTAAATTGAAGTTCAACAGCTACCATATTACCTGCTACGCAGTTCAGAAGTGGTACTTCCAGATTTAAAAAGTGACATTTCTGAACAACTTCCACTAGATATCTACGTGATTTCTTCTAAAGTTTTCGAAAATTAGGATATTTTGGCTTGATTAACATAATCCTTCCTGGAGTCAGAAGTAAGAGTAGTTTATGGTAATGATAATGATGATGATGATGATGATGATGGTGATGATGATAATGATGATAATGATGATGATGATGATTGATTGATTATAATGATGATGATGATAAGGGTGATGATGACGATGATGCTGATGATGATGATGGTGATTGATTATGATGATAATGGTGATGATGATGATGATGATGATGATAATGTGATGATGATAATGATAATGATGATAATGATGATGATGGCTAGCCCATGGTTGGAGACTTCCACGTGGTGGCAAGCGGGCACAGAGAAACAGCTGCCCTTAAGTTGATAGTGGTTTATATCGCAGAGATTCAGCACTAGGGCAGATGTTGATGACCTGTGGCAAACTGTCCAACCAGGCCCCTTCAGTGAAAAGCAGACTCAGTGGCTCAAGCTACAGCTCTGCCTAGTAACTGTCGGGGTTACAGAGTGGATTGAGTGTAGCCAACTCGACCACCTCTTTTAAACAAATTACAGGCGAAAACTGACTCCAAGGTCAGTCCTAGGCCCCTTTCGGGGACGAAATGGGAAAGACAAGACAAGACAATGATGATGATGATGATGATGATGATGATGATGATGATGATGATGATGATGATGATGATGATGATGATGATGATGATGATGATGATGATGATGATGATGGTGGTGGTGGTGGTGGTGGTGATGATGGTGATGATGATGATGATGATGATAATGATGATGGTGATGATGGTGATGGTGATTATGATGATGATGATGGATAGCCCATGGTTCTTGGAGATTCAGAATTAGGGCAGGTTTTGATGACCTGTGGCAAACTGTCCAACCAGGCCCCTTCAGAGAAAAGCAGACTCAATGGCTCACAATACAGCTCTGCCTGGTAACTGTTTGGTAACAGAGTGGATTGAATGTAGCCGATTCGATCACCTCTTTTGAACAAATGACAGGTGAAAATTGACCCCAGTGTCAGTCCCACGCCCCCTTGGGGGTGAAATGGGAACAAGAAAAAGATCACACCAAATTTTTAATGATGGGGATTATAGTGTTCATTATGATTTGTCTGGTGATTTAGTTGCATGTCAGTAAATTTCTGTTGCTACACCCCCACCCCTACCACTCAAAAGTCATTCTACACGCCACTAATGATCACCATAATGCCTCCAAGGTCTGATTTCAAGATTTGGGAGGCTCAACTGCTAGTCGGCAAGCTAATATTAGGAAAATTTTATGTTGATTTAGTAATTCATTTTTGTTCATTCAGGAAGAGGACTTGTCGAGCAGGGGCTGATCCTGAGCTGGACTTTGGGGGGGCCATTACCCAATTTTATTGTATTTTTCATGTGAGAAGTTGCTTATTGCAATGGTTTGCTATAGGAGATTCTACTGTTAGGGAGGGGCCATGGCCCGATAGCCCCCCTCTAGGTCCGCCTCTGCTGTCGAAACAGAACTTAAATCAAAGCTAAATGCTGTTACACTCACGATTACATGGAAACTTTGGAACCGTTCCAAATGGCTCCAGAGGTTGCTACATGTGAGGAAGAGCATGTGCAGTAATTGTTTTGAAGCAAAGTACTCCGTAATGGTAAATTTATCATTCGTTTTCACTTTTAAGAAGAAGTAACTACAATACTAAGGCGCTTTTCATTTGGACAGAGGAGCTTTCCAAATGGAACCGATTCTGTGGTGGAGCTAATGACAATTCAAAGCCGGAACGTTTCCAACACAGCATAGCGCTCAAACCTTGATTGGTTAATACATTTGCTCACAACCAAATTGGCCTAAATTTAGCTTCGAAAGCCGTTTGTTGATGAATTCGCAGCCTTCTATTGGCTGAGACGTCAAGGAGAATTTGGTTGTGAGCAAATGTATTAACCAATCAAGATTTGAGCGCTATGCTTTCCAACACTGCCTATCCGCACTTGTTTCAGAACGATTCCGAATGGAGCCCATTTTATGTCATGTAAATGGAGAGAATCAAAGAAACGTGTAGAACAACACAGTACACTACATATTACAGCCTCCAATCCGCATGGCTTTAAAAAATTTTTTACCATCTGATTTCATTATAGCATTTCCAACCCTGTTTGTGTGCCAACTGGCAGAAGGCGTTCATACTAGCTCATAGTGATTACGTAAACAAGCCGCTCACTTCGATAAAAGAACCATTTCGCATCATTGATAAAGCATGTTTTACAGTTAATCTGGCAACGCTATAAATTCCATGCTAGACTTCTTGTTGCCAATATTATACGTTACGTTAGGGCCATTATAACCTATATAATTATGAACAAGCTTTGCCCAGAAATCTTGTGCAATAAATACCTCCCAAGATCTTCGGTTTCGAAATATAATAGAGAGCGCCGTTGAGATCTGCAGATCCCGAGATATAAAATATAAACTTATTGTTATAACATTGTTATTATTTTACCACAGACTATTATCATTATTGTTGCAATTATTAGGCTTTGAGACTAATATGCAGGTGAATAGTATGAGGAAAGCCAATAAGTACAACAGACGTATCAAGGACCTGTCCTCTACCTATAACAAAGTTACTTTTATTAATCTTTCAATGGGTACTCTTGGTGTTATGGGCTCTTCATGTGATTCCTTTCTATCGTTGCTTCAGGATCTAAGCTTTGACAAACTTGTACAGAAAATAATTATTATGAAGACCATTAACTTTGCTATGAGGACCTCATACTTCATCTTTTGCCAAAGAAATAAACCATGGAACAACCCAGAACTTCTGAACATTTAAATTCCTTTTCTTATTATTTTACATTTGAGTTATGTTGTATGTCTATTATCATTATTATTTTGGTTATTTGTCATGTATAGTACAAACAAGCCAATGGTACACTACCATTATATGAGAGGTGTATTATTGTATGTAATAAAATATATTCATATGAAAGTTTGAAAAAAAGTTAGAGGCTAGGACCATATATTGCAGAGGTTGTTGGCTCGAGTCACACATGGAACGGTTGCTATTGCCTGTTCACCGTCTATCTGCCTGTAAATAGTGGCCAGATGTCTGCTTTACGATTCAGATGGCTCAGGATGCTTTTCCTTTAATACACCCCTCCCTCATCCAACTTTGGAGTCGTGTATCGTACCTTTCTATACAATTTGTGTTAAAAAACATCATCGTGATCTAGATTACAGCATGTGACACAATGAAACGCACAGAGATAAAGCAAATTTGTAAATAAAATGTAAAACACTGTATGTATAAGACACCTTTTATGCACCAAAACATCACAGCTTAGTTCAGCTTGAGCACAACACACATTTACAGAGTTCAGGCTGCCATAACTCTCCGAATCATGTCCTTGTAAATGACGCATTTTGAAGCATCTTCGTGTGGTTGTAGAATGAGCTCTATCTGATCTTCTGCCATCTTGTCACCAATGTTCATCAGGACCATTCTCAGCTCGGCGGAGTTGACAAGTCCGCATGTCTCTCTGTCCATTGTACCAAGACCTTCCACCATGTCCTCATAGCTTCCAGTCGCTGGTTTCTTGCAAAGCTGTTGGAATATGCCGTAGAATGTCTCGAAATCGACGCGTGTATTCTTCAGCTTTGAGCTTTCGATGCATTTATTGACATCCTCCGTTAGCGGATTCAGGCCCAACGAACGCAGCACGTTGATAATGTTATAATCTTCAACTTTCATGTCGCCAACTCGGTCAAATATTGAATAACAGTCTTTCATTTCTTCAATTTTCTCCTCCTCGCTCAGAGTTTCGTCTAACGCGGCCATATCGAGAAGTTTTCCTTCTATACAACAGCGCCTTGCTCTAAATGTGCTGCAACGGCAAGACTAAAACTTGGATCACAAACTGCGGGCTAGATATGCATGGATTAGGTATTAGTGAGACCCAGGTAGCGAGAAATTTGCACAACAATGGTGCTATCTTGTTTTAGCGCCGTTGAGATAATAAACATACATCAGACAAACCACATATTTATGGTCCTGCTTGAAAGAACAGAAGATGACGTGAGTAAGATGGATGAGTTAAGATCCTGGGTGACTTTTGTTCATCAAAAATGAACATTTTTGTGCGAAAGAAGATGAAGAGTTAGAAATTTCATACAGTGTGCTCGTTCAGAAATAACACAGTACAGGATAATTTATGTTAGCATTAAATTTTACATATTATTACAGCAACACTTGCCAAGAACGAAGCTTAAGTGGTCATTAAAGATTAGAGCTATCACACAGCTGCTATCTGTATAAATTGCTGGAGAATTGGATGTTGCCTAAGCACGTAATGCATCTCATTAAAAGGAAGGATCAAGTTTTAATCTTAATGGGAGCAAGGAAAGCCCGGATATGTTTGTAAAGCCGGCTGCTTTTTTAAAGGCATGTTTATGATTTCAACAAAACTCTTGCAATGAAGCCATAAGTCCACACAAGATTGTGGCTAGTACTGGATTTAGTTTGGTGAGTACTTCACTAGCGGAGAATGTACTAGTGGTTTGCGACTCAATGAAAGAGGGTGAAATTTGGAAAGCAGGGAACTGAAACAATTCTTGGTAGTACAAGTCACTTTGTGTATGGAATACAGGTTTGTTCTATGAAACACGCTCTCCAGCTTCAGCCTGGATGTTTCTTGATATTTCACCAAATCCAGCCTAAATTGTTTCTTAAATGCTTTTGAAATGTAAAGACTTTCAATGACAATAACAGTCCAGATAAGGCAATTGCGATGCAAGAAAAAGGATGCTCAAGTTTTGTGGGGCATTTAATGGATGTTCATTCTATCTTCTTGCTAGTTTGATCAAAAATATACTTTTAAAAATTGTTTGTGCAAGTTATTATTTGAAACTCAGCCTGCCTAAGTTTCTTAAATGCTTCTTAATTTTTGTCTAATTTCAGCCTCATGTTTCTCATAAAAGCATGTAAACTACTTAAGGTATATTTGATGTTGGTATAGCAGTCCTAAAGGGTTTAGAAATCATTAGAAGAACTTAGAACTTTATATGGAGCATTAACCCTATTATTGGTAATGAGATAAGGTCAATCAGAGTCAGAAAGAGAAGTATCATGTTCGTAAATAAAATATTGATGGATTTTATGCGTAAGCAACTAGCAAAATTCTCCTCCTGATTGTTCTAAAACAGAGTTTAGACAGGAGTTATTCATTGTCTATTTCTGATATGTTGCAATACCTGTCTCACAAAAGTTGTCTCTTAGTAACAACTGCCTAAACTTCGGGGAATAGTGGCACAGGGGTACAATCTATTAAACTTTTTCCGGCAAAAGCGAAACTAAAAAGCCATTGCCAATCGAATGAAGATTACATTGTCCAACTCAAGCCTGTAGCCTGGCCTGTGTTTCAGGGGTGGCAAAATAGCCCTGGAGGATTCACGTGGTACAAAATCTGAGACCTCTTTTCATACTCTATATTATCAAAATCAAATGGATAATATGTAAGCAGGAAAAGATTGAGCTTTCTAGCATCCCATAAAGACCGAGATTTAGCTTATCCATAATTTTAGGAGATATCTCCTTGGTTACAAAGATAAAGCAACAATAGAAAACTGTAAAAAAATTCCATGGGGTGGAAAATGCTGCCATTCTTCAACAGTCCACCTTATTTAGTTCAAATTTTTTGGTACAAAAATAGTGCCTATCAACATCAACATTTATTCTGGCTTCAGAAGTATCCTACTTGACTATAACTGAACCTATCAGCTTGGATACACAAACATCAACTTTCGAATAATCTGAATCTTTTATTCTGAATGGACAATTGCAATCCTGTTGATGATTACCAAGCGTTTATGCTATTTGACTCTTTCTTTGATCCAAAAACTCTTGTACGCAAGTTTAGACCTATAAAACTCTCAACATTTCATGCATACATAGTACGTTGCATAGGAAATTTTATGAAAACCGCAAAAACCGCAAAAGCCGCAAAAACCGCGCCACAAAATCACAAAAACCGAACTTTCGAAAACTGCAGTCGGTGTTCAACACTAATTGGTTGTGATTAGTTAACTTTGACTGTTTCTGATTAATTTACTTTGACTGGTTGATGTTGATCGATTAGCTCTGATTAATTGGCTCTGCTTGATTGGGCTGATTCTTGGTGATTAAGTTCGCTTAAGCGATAGTGATTGATTAACTTCGGTTGATTGTTTTCTGTGGATGATTTTGCATGACTGGGTGATTTTGATTCTTTTTCCATTGTGCGATTTAAATGAAATTCTTCAATGACTTCTAAGTCAAACAGAGCCCAAGAAAAACAAATGAATCCCTGTTCAAGATCACGTCTGAAAAATCATTATCATCATAGCTATCATCATGATCATCATCATGATCATCATCATGATCATCATCATGATCATCATCATGATCATCATCATGATCATAATCATGATCATTATTATCATAATCATACCCATCATGATCGTAATGATGATCATCATGACCATAGTCATGATCATCATGATCACACTCATGATCATCATAATCACAATCATGATCATCATGATCACACTCATGATCATCATGATCACACTCATGATCATCATGATCACACTCATGATCATCAAGACCACACTCATGATCATAATCATGATCATCATGAACAGAATCGTGATCATCATGATAATAATCATGACCATCATAATCATAATGATCATAATCACCACCATCATCATTATCAATCGCCACCCCACTATTGACAGGTTGTCTCTAGAAACTCGCCGGTCAGTTAAGTAAAAAAATCTTGCCGCTACAAAGCCGATACTTTGGAAGATTACGACAAATTCAATTACAGCAGAAGTTAATCCTGGATACGAAATTTATGTTTTTAATCGCTAGTATTATTTGAATCCAATTTTCTTGCGCAAGCTTCTTTTAATTGATGAATGAAAATAAACCTGTATTACATTCACTAAGAATTTATATCTTTTACATTATTCAAAAACTTCTTTTATGCAAATCAATTTATAGTTTGCTCGTCTTGGTTGATTTGCATTAAGCGTGGATCAAAAATGAACTTATTTCTTGATTCTGTAAGGATTGCGCTATTTGGTTTCGGACTACGAGGCATCCGGATTTTGTTATGCTCTACAAAGTTGTAAGTCTGGATGCAATGAGCTTTTATCTACCTTATATCAACAATCGGTACAAGTTTGAATGTGGATTAAACTTTGGCCTATCATGTCAAGTACATCTTTCATCTGGTCTAATCAGCTTGAATTCTCTTGGGCCTGCAGTTGGGTGTTCTGGCACAAAAGCCGAAGCAAAAAAACGAAGTGAAGACTAGAGGGAATATGAGCCATAGTGTAGGGAAAACCTAGAGGATAAACTAAAAGCATGGCTGATCAGAATCATGAATTTTTTTGTGCTTTCCTGATGTACCACCAAAGAACCAAAGAAATAAGCAACCTGAGACAGTGCGCAAAACGTCGCTTCTCATTTTCTGAAAAGCAGAGCCTATATGTATCTGACATTATGAATAATAAAGTATACAATTTGTTTTAAAAGTTTTGGTAATTTATGAACAATATCAAGGGTGCAAAGTTTAGCATGATAATCGTAAGTTTCCCCTATGCCATGCTAGACCCCGCTAGGTCTTGCTAGACCCTGCTAGCTTCTGCAGACCTTAACAGACTTAATTCTTTTTCTTTAGCCTTTTGCACTATTCTTAATTTGTACACCAGTGCCCTACTATAACTGCGGTAAGATGCAAAGACTTACAATCACTCTTTTCGCTGCTTCGTAAAACGGTCCTATCGTGTAAAGAGGCATTTCTGAAGAGAATCTGTGGCTGCAGAGAGATTGATAGTATATTCAATGAACCACACCATAGGAAATGTAACAAGTTGAATTAACCAGAATTTATTGTACTACTTGGTAAAATGAGAATACCAACGCTTTGAAGATGCATATGCAATGGAAGATGCTTCTATTTTTACCAAAAATACCGAAGAGAACTTATTAAACTCACTTCTTCTTCAACTCCAAATATCCCAGGACACTGTTGAAATGCACATGCTCTCTCTGTCTTTCTGTGCCTCCCCTTTCCTATCTCTTTTGATTTGTTCAAAGCATATGGATCTGGACTGAAAACTCCCATTTTTGAAGGTTCAAGTTGCTATAACATACTAATACAAGCGCCTCTTTAATTCGAAGCAGATTCGACATTTACTTAAGCTGTATATGTATATATATATATATATATATATATATATATATATATATATATATATATATATATATATATATATATATATATATATATATATATATATATATATATATATATATATATATATATATATATATATATATATATATATATATATATATATATATATATATATATATGTACTAACAGCATTTTCACTTAAAAGTTTATAGGAAATTAAGTAAATAGCTTTCATCATGTACTCAAACTCTTGTCTTGTCGCGGCTAACAAGGTTATCTTTATGAGACTGTGCAATGATGCTTGGAAACCTTAGAAGTAAACCATTTAGAAGTTTACTGTCACTTAGTCTGTCAGCTTCGCTGAAACATAATGGAAGCGATATTAAGTGCCAAGTAACTACAAGCCAGCTACATCTTAAAAAACAATGGACTACTGTATTGTCTTACATATTGCAAACGATGAATGAAGCAACTTCAAAGAGCTTGGATGATCTTGAAGAGCACTTGCTTCGCGTCTGAAAATGTAGAACTGACAACAAAGATCTATCATAGATGCTTTTTGTTAGCTAATCACGATCCTTGTACCACGTGATAAATCTAGCTTGGTACATAGCCACTTTTGGAAGTACTTAACGAGATCTTTGGTTGGTCCTTATGCTAATTTTAAACAATCTCCTTGCCAGTCACCGTCTGGCTTTTCTCAGTCTCAGCTTTGCAAGGCATCAGAAAAGAAATCTTTTCTGCACCTCCTCCTTCAAGAAAGAAATCAAGTCAAGATGGACCCTACACTATCTGAAGAGGATCAAATAGAAGAAATGAAAGACTGCTATTCGATTTTTGACCGTGTTGGAGATTTGTGTGTGGAATCTCACCTTATCGTTGATGTGCTGCGCTCACTAGGGTTAAACCCTCTGACAGCAGACGTAGACAAGTGCTTGGAGTGCTCAAAGCTGAAGCACACAAGAGTTGATTTTGAGACCTTCTACAGCATCTACAAGCAGTTATCTAAGAATCCATCAAGTGGAAGCTATGATGATATGGTAGAGGGACTGGGAACCATGGATCGAGAGCAGTGCGGACTGGTTAACGGTGCAGAGTTACGACTGGTTCTGATGAACATAGGTGACAAAATGACAGAAGAACAGATTGAGATGATAGTGCAAGAACACGAGGATGCATCAAGAAATGTTGTCTACAAAGATATGATAAGACGCGTAATGGCTGGCTGAAAGATTTTTGGATAGTGTTTTAGTGATGCAGACTCAATTAAAGATATTGTAAGCTAGTTCATTCCTGTACTTTCCCCTTGAAAATTTCTGGCTTGTATTTGTGTCTGGTCGTGTCAATTGTGCCAATTTTCGTGTCCTTGATTGTCTCATGCATATTTACTTGTGTTATTCTAGTTTCGTCTTAATTCAAATAACAAAGTGGCTAATAAAGATTGAAGAATGCCAGCATTCGGGCAGGAGCGTCGCTAGCCAGTTCGGCCAGAAGAGGTACAAAAACAAAATTGCCTACAGAGAGGCGTGGTCATTTATCAAGGGTGTGGTCAATAAGCAATTTTTATTGCGACTTGACGACAAAAGCCGATATAATGAAAAGTTGTAGAAAGCCTCTGAGGCCGGGGGTGCCAAATTCCACGCTCCCCCCATAGCGACGCCCCAGCTTTTGCTCTATCCTTACTTCTTATCAAAAAAGTGCGATCAGCAACGAAAGTTGAGCATTGCTGCCCTCAGGAACGAGTTGACTTTCTTTTGTGCACACCAAATTTCCTCACTAATGCTCATGGGCGTATGAAGCATTAAAAGTGGGGGCACATGCATTCTTGGGCACCATCACAAGCAAAAAGGGCAACTATATAAGGTGGCAAGGGGTAATAACATTAAATCAACGAAAATAGGGGCATGTGCTTCCCGTACCCCTGGTTCTTACGCATATGGCTGTCATTTGTCACACGTTCCTTTAAAAATATTTATACTTACAGTTTTATTGGCAGATGTGCACAGTCCTAGTTCTGATTCTAGTTCCTTCCTTGCATGTTTCCTCCAAATAGAGATACATTTGAAAGTATCAATCTTTAAAATAAAAACAGCCCTCCCCACAAATTCACGTAGTCCCTGCCCAAGTTCACTACGTCCATTCGTTGGCACCTACCTTTTTGAAGATCTCTATGTATTCTCTTCACTTCTATATCCTGCACTTCCACATTTTAAGCAATCTGCAAATCGTGGTCCTTTAAAATTTTCTCTCACTGTCGACATTTTGGTAGAATTTGACTCCCCAGTATTTCTTCACTGGTGCCACCTATGCAGTCAAATGAAATCTTTAGTTTGGATGTTTGCAGCAAATCTTATTCCCATGTTTCTATTCACGAATATGAGCATGTGCCTATTAATAAGGGCAGGTAGATAAACTGTGTAGGATAGAAAATTCATTTTTATACTGAAAGGAAAACGGTAATTTTGCATAAGGTAGAACTGTAAGCAGGGGTTATTGTGGCTCCAAATATAGGGCAGGAAAATCTGATATGAATAAAGACCCATCCATTAGGGGAATTTATTGTGGAAATGCAAAGGGAGCCAATTATCGTAAATAGAGGCCTATTTATCACCTTTAAATGGGCCTACCGAGAATTTTCCTGGTTTCCTGTTTAGTTAAAACACTGCTAATTGCAGGGCTACAATACGAACCTTCTTACGAAAAATGCAAAAAAGGTACAACAATATCCCCATCAACTGACGTAGATTGGGTTTAGGAAAACTATTAGGGGCCCCAAGCTTTGAAGATCCTGATGGGTCCCTCAGTTGTTTATGAGACAAATTGTTTTGAACTATTTTCAATTGCAATTAAGATTAGGCACCAAATCTTGCTGACTTCCTAAGGTCCACAAGTGTCTCTATTATGCCAATGATCTCCTTAGGTTTCAGCCAAACTCTGGTGCACCAAATCCAGCTAGTAACAGCAGTGGCCGTTGTTCAAAAAAATTCAAGGGGGTAAAAAATTTGCCGAGTATTTTAGAAGAAACACGTGTATTCGACAAACACTTAAAGACATGTGTCAATTACACGAGTTTTTCGTAAGAAAAAGTGCACAAGTTCATTGAAGCGTAAGCAAAAAAGTGATTTTCTTGTTAAACAACATCATGTATTTAGTCTACTGCTTTTGCGAGAATTTACCGAATCGATGGGACCTGGGGGACACTTTGCCCCCTCTTAATATCCGCTACTGAGTACCAGCTATTCCCAAAGCTCCTATGGCCTTCGTCCTGAATCTCCATCACCATAGAGACCCGTGTGTTCTGTACATTGGTATACCTCAAACACATTGACCAAGCCAGTAGGCCTGAGATTAAGCCTGAGAGCTTTATATGAAACTTTCTTAACTTTTACTGGAATAAACTGGCTAAAATGGGTTACCCTATCTTTGTTTATCATGTATACTCGTATCTGAATTCCATCTTCAACATTTTGAATGCAATAATGACGGAATATCAATTTTTTGCTATCAAAAACATTTAAGTTTGGAAATTGGGCCTTGAAATTTTTTTAAGATATTCTTAAGATTTTGGCCATTTGAGCCTCATTTTCTTGAAACCTGTTTCCTGTAAAAAGCTATCTTTTTAAAGAATGCGTTCGGTACTGTCTACAACCTTAAAGTCGAAATTAACCTAATTTCCTGGAATCAAAACAGATTCAATAACAAATCTGCAGCCAAATTGGTCTCAGATCTTTTTATTATTCTTTCTAAGCAAGGAAAGAGCATACCAGACACTATGAATTTCTTAATAAGGATCAGCACTGGTGAACAGTGGATTCCTCTCAGGGCTTACTGTATAAGTAGGGAGAGTTTACTGGGTTGGTCTAACAAATCTACCACAATCCATAACAAATAAAACAGAAAGAGCGATTTGGGAGATGATATTATACTGGTTTGGCTGGCTTATAGGCCAGGCGATTAATTGGATGATATATTGCTAGATAAGTGATCTGCTGGCATGAATCTTTCATCAGCTGATTGAAGTTGAAGATGATCAGAGTTTGAACTAGAAGACAAGAAAAGTCTATAAGTACAATTGAAGCAATTACAAACTAGTACACCTACTGGGACCTTAGGCCAGTCGCGTTACAGATAAAGTTTTGGGTTAGGACAACTACTAAGGGCCTACAAACTTTTAAGACCCCAAGGGACCTGAGAGGCGTTACAGACATGTATTTTGCATTACTTGGCGTGAAAGCTAAAAGTTGGTCCTGCTCTTACAAACTTCCTAGGGCACCGAGTATCTCTGTTGTGCAAGTAATTGAAGTCCTCTCCATTTTACATTAAACAAAGCTTCTCACGTTGCACCCTCTCAAGCCAACTGCAAAGAGCCAGTTGGACAAATGTTTCCACTTCTAGCACCAAAACTTCCTATTTTTTCTTTATCAATGGTTGATGCTCATTCAAATAGCAAACCTAGGTATTCGAACTTCATGCAAGGAAGTTACTAATCTTAATCAGAGATTGGCCTCATAAAACTACCTGGGCACATGGATGATTACCACAAAACTACCTAGGACCTTCTGTTATGGGGTACCTGCACTTTTCTCATTTCAACACAAGTGACATGTGAAAGTTAGATCCACAAATGCGAACTTAGATTTGCTTGGATATCATGAAGTGCTATGAACCTCAGAAGAGCCACCAACATTTATTTCATTCTAAAAACAGACGTTGGAAGTGGGCGACAGAGGGGAACGTGCCATACTTTTGAAAAAAGGTTTGGTAAATTGCCCCTTTGCAGCTTAAAAAGTTGCCCCTTTTAACCCCTGGATGTGGATATGCTCCACTTTCTGAGTGCTCCCTACGTCCCTGCTTAGAAATGCAAATGTACGAATAACTCCTGGCACAGAAACTTTTCCAGCAGATACCTTCAAAATCAGGTAAAGTTCATTTAAATGCGCTACCCACTGCCATACCTGCAACTTGAACATCAGATTTTCTGCCAGCAATGTTTACAGCCACGAGCAAATAGGATTGGTCCACTCAATTCCTTTGAGACACTTTGATAGATATTTGTTTTCTTTGAGGTCATGACAGGCTTCAGGTTTTGATCACATGCCAGAGAACACATCGTTTGTGGACAAATTAAGCTGTAGCTCGCCTTAATAATCAAGTCTAAATGATTCTCATAGTAGCAATTCTTAGACTGCCATAAAAGGAATCTCGCCTAACCGTAAATGGTCTAAGGCTACGTTTCCTTGGCGCTTCTTGACATGTCTTTCAATGTCATGACACGATTCTTTGTTATGCAAAACTGTCCTGTCAGTTGACAATGTCTAAACTGATATGAAATTCATAGTAGTCTAAAAAGCAAGCACAGTCAAGCAAGAACAGACTGGAGAAACATCTAAGCTGAAAGAGTGACTTCAAAATGGACCCTACACTCTCAGAAGAAGACCAGATTGAAGAAATGAAAGATTGTTACTCAATTTTTGATACAGTTGGTGACATGAGAGTCGAGTGGTACAAAATCATTGATGTCTTGCGCTCTCTTGGCTTAAACCCACTTTCAGCTGATGTTAATAAGATCCTGCGCGATTCCAAACTAGAGAGGACCAGGATTGATTTTGAAACATTTTATTCCATTTACCAGCAGCTCTCTAAAGTGCCTTCTTCTGGTAGCTATGATGACATGGTTCAGGGCTTAGGAACAATGGACCGGGAGCAGTGTGGTCTAGTGAGATACACAGAGCTGAAGCTCATTTTGATGCATGTGGGCGATACGATGACGGAGGACCAGATCGACCTTATTGTTAGTGACCATGAGGATTCCAACAAGAACATCGTCTATAAAGATATGATTCGCAGAGTGATGTCAGGCTGATGCTCAGATTGTTGTGAAGAACTTGTAGGCTATCTTATGACTAGGCCCGGATGTTAAATGACTTCACTGTTAGATCAGGGGTGTGCAACCTGTCGCCCGCGCGCCTTCACAGTGGGTCACTTGCGCCTTCTATGTACAAGGGGTCCATCCGATGTTTTTGGGTGAGAATTCGCGCTGTGGCCCGATACTTTTTTGGGAGAGGGGCTTTTCAGTGATGGCAAGTGATAGTAGTTTGTTACACCCAATAAAGCCACTTTGACTGCATCTCAAGGGATTTATTGGATATTTTTGTATGTGCAAGTTTTTTGGATACTTTTAAGTGAATTTTGGAACTCGAGGATGGACCCCGTATACAAAATATTCAAGTGACCCCCTGGGAGCGTCTCACCTGGCCAGCGAAGGAAATTTTTGTGACCCATAGGCGATAGGATCACATTATAAAAATACTATGCACCAGCTTTGAATCTTTACTACTTCTCATTATTAGCTTTTCATGCGTGTTTCTTTATCAGGGAGTTGTTTCGATTGACAGGAACCGGAGTGGAAGCAAATCATCGAAGGCACCAGAATTTTCGTACCCCCACAAAATATATAAAAAGATCTCATAACCCTATAATTATATGTGAACATTTTTCACACCCCCACATATCAAATTTTATTCCTCTGTAAAAGCACCCTTGCTAGCTTGAACTTTCATCATCTACAGTAAGGAAACAATCACAGTGATAGAAGATTTTGCATCATCAGTTGCAGATTATGTTGATTTAGAAGAATTCCAGAATTGTAGACCGTAATAAGCCCTATCATTATGCAGTTCATGATAGAATTTTCAAGAACTTTCTCTGGCTTCATACCACCAAAAGTTTTTCCAAAAAAAGACCTTTGAGCCCCGAAATGTAACCTTTGAAAGTTTATACCCATGCAAGTTCCGTCCTGGTACCTGTCAAACTTGATGGCCACTCCCTTACCACTGGCCCGCTTCAACAAAAGGCTCGACAGACGTGGCCTACTCTCCTAACAGGCTGCCCACCCCTGTGTTAGATCATGAAAGTATGTGAAATGTTAGTGATTTATCAGTTTTGATATAATTCTTGCAGAAACTTGATTTGTATACCTGCTCATAACCCTACTGAACGGTGGGCTAATTTAGAACCTTCCTTTTAAAGGGAACATTGATATATGGTGCGCAGGGATGACACCAAGGGAGGTGTTGAGCTGTAGCACCCCAAAGCATTTCAAATCACAATGCTACAAAGCAGTGAAGACGAGAAGAAGCTCCTACTCAGCACACCTCAAACATTTGTGACCCCTACCCTAATGAAATGAAACTTTCAGCAAGTAATTCCATGCCATATAGGTGACTATTACCTCACGGTTTGTCTTTAGGTGAGCAAGAACACAACACCCCCCACCCCAAAGGGTCACTGAGCGACCATGCAGCTCAAAATGCTCTCAGAAGAA
Organism: Cassiopea xamachana; assembly: GCA_900291935.2. NCBI lineage: Eukaryota > Metazoa > Cnidaria > Scyphozoa > Rhizostomeae > Cassiopeidae > Cassiopea > Cassiopea xamachana. Next base: position 3,712,942 of record OLMO02000278.1, on the reverse strand, counting down.
CAACATCAAATGCTGCATCACTTTGGTCTATTTTGTGTAATCAGGTTGTTCTACCCGCTCTGAGTATTGACTGTGCTTTTCTCGCTATAAGGTTCTAGGCCTCTTAATGTGAGGGCAAGCCANATGTTCTAATAAACGATTGGAATTTACCTCTACTTCGCACGGTATATAAGATCTTCAATTTTCTGAAAGCTCTGCGCTGAACTATTAAGAGCATTCTACTGTCCAATGCTTATCGTAAAGGCCTGCAAAATACACGATTTTTAAACTCAAGCAATAGTTCTTTGAGTTCATATTGAGAAACACTGTTTATTTGGAACGAAGAAGAACGTATTCAAAACTAGAGACATTCAATTCAAAGGCTTCATGCCATTCTTCTTGGCCTTACTATGAAGATGAGCAAAATTATAGCGAGGGTGTATTGGGAATCAGGACCATACGCAGGGGCGATACCACAGGAAAAATCTTCAGGTTTTCAGGCCTAAGATTGCTGTGTGGAAAGTGTACACCAGTGTAAATAATCTAAGCAGCTTTCATTGAGTCTTCCAAGAAAGCAGTTGGAAATCTGCTTCATAAATTGACGATCTGCAACCTCTGGGGCAAGCACGTACCTGCAGGGGCAATGCCTCTCAGTGAAAAGTTTTGCATTGCATTGCCCCAACAGAATTATCAATCTGGAGATTTATGCAACAAAATAAGGCTTTCACATCTCCACAGTGATTCTACAGGCAAGTTTTGCCTCCAGGCTATTTTTTTCGAGTTACGTGCTTACTTTGGGGTGTCACACCCAACATTCGCATTGCGCTCTAGGATGATATTTACTAAAGAGGGTACTGCAACAAGAAAATTAGTAAGTAAGAATTACATGCAAATTCTCGCTGTCAAAGCACAAATAGGGGTGACTCTGTGAGTAGGAGATAAGGAGACATCACTGGAAATTTTAATAATGCTCCTGTGTCCCTCGTTTCCAATGCCTTGCACACTTTCCTGGAAAGATATTTATATAGTTCATTCACTCTGCCATTATTGAAAAATCTAACTTTTTCACCACTTCAGTAAAGAAGTTTTTTAAGACGTCCCTAGAAAAATCATTTGCACTCTGATGTTGTGAACATGCAAATTAAAGGAAAGCATAAACTTCTACATGTAGAACGGAAATGATAAATATTATCCAATAAAACGTGACAATGCACTCTCTTTTTCATACGAATCCCTAATTTCTTTCTCGAGCCTCTATATTCTTTATTTTTTTTTATTTTGAGCCTGGAATTATTCTTACATTATTTTACCACAGCACGAAAAAGCGGCAACATTCTTTTGACATACTGAAAGCTTTTTTCGTCCGACACTCATCAGAGTATGAAAGCTTCGGATAGTGACCTAAAGGTTAACAAATCAAAGGAGTTTGTCCCAACCC
>OLMO02000278.1:3682359-3698596 GCA_900291935.2 Cassiopea xamachana | reverse complement strand
CAATGCCATCATAATACAAAGCAAGATTGAAAGAGAAGAATAAATTTTGTATCGATAATGCAAAAGCAAACCTCAAAGCAATATCACAACTAGCATACAAAAAAATTCTTTTGCAACAATGAAAATAAAGCCTTGCATTATTTTGAAATTATTCTAAATTTTCGCGATTTTAAGCCTGAATATTGTTATAAACTTTACTGCCTCAACCCTCCAGACCATCCAGGGGGCATCATCGTTCGTCGATCTCCCAGGATTTGTGCGTCCCTCGGTAATTACTCCAGGTAGTCTAAGGCAAGACCTACTCTTAGAAGTCCATGATAAATGTTTATATATCCTGGAGCTTACTATTGGTTATGAAACTAATCTCACTAGAAACATAGCTCGTAAAGACGGGAAATATCAGGACCTAACAAGGACACTACAGCATCATTACAATAATTTTCTATAAGCACACTAGGAGCGTTTTCCGCACATTCTCTTGACATACACATTCTGTTGACTTTACTGCTATGCTGAAAGAGTTTTCTATAGATGACCGACATCTGACCTACATTCAAGGGAAGATATCCACCATCACCATCAGGTCCATTTATTATATTTTTTGCCAAAGAGGACAAGATTGGCCAAATCCAGAATTATTAGCAGCCTAGTTTTTTGCTACAATTCTCTTTTTCATTTTGTTTTTTTATTGTGCTTTTTAAACCACAAGTAGCCATTTGTAAGCTATCTGAATATAGCGAGGCTTGCATTTGTATGTAGAAATATAAATAGACTACGAAGTTTAAAAAAAGTGTATTGGTTATTTGAAAGTACTTCCTCAGAATGTAGAACCAAATCTATGATATTCCGCAACTAGATGTTTTCAGATATCATTCTTCTGCACTCTATGTACCAGAAAATATTTCAGTAAATACTATGAAAAGAGGCTATCTGAGGCTATCTGCAATGAATCGGTTGATAGAAAGATGAAGCTAAACTACCTCTTTACCATAATCCAATTCTAGACATTCGAAATGCTGAGTTTAGCCAAAAATTTCGTTTGATCTGCTTGGATATGCGCAAGTAGATTTCACCTAATGCTGGATGAGAAGAATTCATAAGTCAAAATATCGGTCACATGTCAATCTGCTAAGGAGAGAATCGTCTTAGTCTCATTTTCAGGACCGAGAGACAAGATAAGCCCACCAGTTTTATATTATCTATCTTAGTGTTTGTCTGGAATTAGAAGAAAGTTCTAGAAATTTGTTGTGATGGTGTTTTCAATTAGTTTGTTGGTTAACTTAATTTATATCGATAATTACATTTAACTGCTTAAATAGTATCCTAATCTAATTTTGACAAACAAACTAAATGTTATAAAGTTTTGCACTAAAGTAGATCTAAATAGTGTGTGTAAAACTTTTCACTGAAGAGTGCGTAGAATTTTATGCATGTGCAGAATTTTATGCGTGTGTAGAATTTTGCAGTGAAGTAAAACTCTCCATCCGCAGTGGGAATTAGGTACCTTCGTGTCTTTTCCCGCTTTGGATGGGTCTTAATGAAGTATCTAGGAGTTGTAGTTAGGTTTTGTACCTGATAGAAAACACAAAACTAAATAGATAATATTAGCACTCGGAGGTGCAATGGCAAGCATAGCAATTGCAATGTAGGCCATCTCATTTTTTCTTCATTTGTTTAAAATCAAGTTAATTGTCAGTGCTTTTTAAATCACTTGACAATCCATTCAAGATTTGAAGCTCTAGCGATCATGAGATCCAAATGAGACTGGGTTTGGTCCATTGCATTACAATTCACCTGGGTTTCGAGATGAGTAAATAGATTTCATTTTGAAAATCTCATTCACGACGTGTACTCTTTGGTACCGAATATCAGAGGGGGGCGATTACAGATTTTTGAAAAGTTTACCACCCATTTCCATTTGTTAAACATCTCCAACTAAGAAATTTTGAATAGTCCAACCCCCGTTTAATTGGCCTAAAGATTTCAAAGTTTTAAAAAGGATAAGCAAATAAAAAGCATTAGCTTTGTGAATGCAAATCGATATTAACAAGTAAGGAAATCAAACAAAAATCTTTTCCTTATACAATGTTAGCAACTGATTGCAATAATGTTGAATGTTTGGATATCCGTACTATCTATGGAACATTGACCCCCCCCCCCATCTATTTCTAATCCCTCCAATTTATGATTTTTTAACAAAAATACTAACCCCCTCCTTATTAAACCATCCTGCTATTCGATACCAAAGGGCAGTGTTAAATGCTATAAAAATCTCTATACAAGAGCTCTTAGACGAGAAACATGCATAGTGCATCTCCCTGACTTCGAAGATAAGTCCCAATAAGAGGGGTTGTAGTGCAACTTTTCCGAAGATAACAGTTATTTGTTGCTTAAACGTCGACTTTATAATTTACTTGAATACCTAATAATTTATGAGCGAGGTAGCATAGTGGTTAGAGCGCATGCCTCCCATGCGACAGGTCTACGGTTCGAGCCCTACTCGATGTCCTGACTGAGCGCTCGCTCACTGTTCACCAAGCAGCAAATGGGTACCCAGTGGGAACACTGGGGAGGTAAAGGCGGCGAGGAAAGGAACTGGCCGCCCTACCTCACATGCCGATGGCTCAGGAGAAGTGTCCTCTCTAACAGGCACTCCCCTACGTACGAAAAGTATACGAGACTACCTTTACTTTTACTTTTACCTAATAATTTGACCATTTCTTCAGATTTAATTATTTTGCTCTGGATGTGAGAACTTCCTCCACTGTTATTTCTTTGGCTTTTCTAATAAGAATCATATAAAATCTTTCCAAATTTGCTATCATGCAAGTTTGTTTCAAAGCATTTCCAGCTTTTTCAGTAGCTCAATCAAATTTGTTAAATTCTTGGAACAAAAGGCAAATGACTATATTCTGCCTCGTTAAGCAGCGTAGCTATTTTGACGAACGAAAAAGATCATCCATGTACACCTGAATAGAATAGGGCTGAAGCCAGAGCCTTGAGGTACCCATATTAAAATAGTTTGGGAAGAGCTATGTATTCAAGTAGTAGATAAGAGCCAAAAGATTTTCATCAAAAACGTAAGTTTTGCAAAAAGCAAACCGTATGGAATGCAATCAACGACTCCAGATAAATCCAAATAACCAGCCGTAATAATGCTATCATTATTAGTCTAACCTTGCTTTCTTCTCTCATTCTTATCGAGACATGTTGTGTGCTATGTGGTATTAGAGAGTTTAAGGCAATACGACGCGTCTGCTCATGACGAGCCAAAGGAGTCTAGAAACTAGCGTGATATTCAGATTCGCGCCAATGCTTGCGAGAGGATGGCGTGACCGCGCTCGTTTCTAGACTTCTTTGGATTGTCGTCAGCAGGCGCGTCGTGTTGCGTAAACTCTCTATTTAATAAGCAGCAATGGAAAGAGAAAGTATCTAATCTAAGTAGGGGATAAATTTTTCAATACTCTTTCATAGATGTGGGAGATGTTTAAGTAATGGACGCAAGTTTTATTCAACTTTCATCATTGGTATTAATTAACCATAGAAATACCAGTAGCTAAGGTTTTGACAACTACAACTGTAGAAAAGAAATTGTGGTGGGTGGTAGCAGTGCATTATAATCATAAACATGACTGCTATAATGGAAGCAATGCTTTGAGCGTTGTCATGACACGTAGATAAATTCTATCAGCTTTCCCCGACGCGCACCTAAGAGGTGGGCCCCGAGGGTATAGACCCATCCCTTTTTTAGCAAATGAACAAAAGTGCCCTTTTTCTAGTGCCCTCTCTATATCAAAACCGGAGTGATGGCCCAGTGGTAGAGCGTCTGCCTCACAACCGGTAGGTCGTGGGTTCGAGCCCCGGGTCAGACCAATGACTTTAAAAATGGTACTCACTGCCTTCCTGTCTGGTGCTCGACATATGAGAATGGAGTGGGAAAGTTAAACCTGCGGAGCTACCAGTGGACCAGCCCCCCGCTGTAGCTTTCACTGCATTCGCAGACGCGTGGCCTAGGGCTATAGAAACGGAGATAGGCGCCGACATATGCGCCACTGGGCGCGGGAAAGGACTTTTAATTTTCTCTATATCACAAAGGGCATTTCCCTAAGATGGAAAAGGCGTGATTCCGAAAATTGTCCGGGGCTTCGCCCTTGGTCCCCTTCCCCCCAGCCCTAATAACAAGTAGCAATAACAATCATTGGTCTTCAGATCAACGGTATCAGTAAAATTTCTACAATATTTTCTCCACTTATGAATCTGAAAAACAGTATTCACAGGCTGTACCTTCTTTATGAAAAGGTTTGATGTGGCCTTTTTCCTGGATTGGATCCCTTCCTTCGAAAATTCCTAGTTGCACGTCTGTTTTTTACCAACTAGAGATTGTAATTTATTTTGATTAAAACCTAGCTTATTCAGCTAATTAAGGCCTACTATGAATGCTGCATCCAGGCATGTGACCCCTAGTTTAACGTCCCTTCCGCAGGACGACGGAATGAGCTGTTTTGGTCGTTCATCTGGAGGTCACCCATCCAGTTTCTGACCGTATACAGCCTGCTTAACTTCAGTTAAGCTAATGCAGATGGCTGGGCCGCTTAGCCACTCACATGAGAGAAAGACACGAGTCCTCCCATTTCTAACACTTCACAAAAAGCAGCACCACTTTAGACTTGTAGAGCAGCTGCCTGTTGCTAGTTTTGGTGCCACTGAAGCAATGTAACCCCTAAATTTACAATTTCCCCTTACCCTTAATGTCTAGTATAATCTCTAGCCATCATTGCTGATTGCAGCAACGATCAGAATTATCAATAGTTATCATTTTTAACAACATCTGCCCTACACACCCACCCAGATAATCTAAGAAAAGCTCTGGCTAAGGAATCCAGGGTGAACAGGAAAGATATAAAAGGATAAAGCAAAAAAAAGACGGTTTCAGACATTACACTTTGTGGGTAAAGCTACTTCTAAGAATATTTTTTGTGATACTGTTTAATTCCAAGTCTATGTTAAATAATCTGCGATTCAATCAAATCTCATTCTCTGAGGTGCAGACCATCCTTGACTTCAAGCACTAACCAGCATGCATGTTTTTTTTTCATAGTTCTAGACCCCTGAATTTTACAAGAAACGTAGTGCTAGACACCCTGACATGTAAGAAACTTTTAAAACTACAAGGAAAGAGCTATGAAACTTTTAACAAATAGCATATTTAAATCTTTGCCTGGTTCGACGTGAAGCTGAACCAAAGTCTTTTTAGCACTAGACCACGCACGAATCATTGGAGGAAAAAATAACACCAAACTGAATATTTCAACTTACTGAATACTATAAATCTTTAAATTGATATAAACTCATACTAATGAAGGAGCCAGAGTATAGCTATCAGATTAGATATGTATTTTAGCCTAGGAATTGAGATAGCAACCCACAAATAGCATTTTGCTTAAAGATTCTACTTTATCTCAAACTTCAACTATATAAACGGTAGGCATATTGCCCTCAATAAATCACTGAGGTTGCAGATAGAGGTTTTCGACACTTCTATTGTATGTTTTACGTACTCCATTTCTACCATACCTTCCAATCCACTTCAATATGCTTAGGAGCTTCTCTACTTTGTCAACATATCACAGCTTTCACAATTACAGAACGTCTATGGCCTATTTCTTCACAATGGCAGCTACTGCTGGTCGCTGGACAATGCTACAGTGGTTGCCAAAATAATCGGACTCCTTACCAAACTTGAATATTTTCCCTCCTTTGCCCTTCCCCCCAGTACACTGTTGGGCTACAGCGTGGATTCTGACCAATCATTTGAAGATTGTCCAACCTACGCAGGGGCAAAGTCTCATCTTCAAGAAACATTATTTTGGGGGCGGAGGAGGCTATTCATTGCGCCCAAGACGTGTTTAACTACAAGGAGCTATGAAGGAGAATTGCTCCGTTCATAGCTACAATCATGGACAAAATATATTGAGAAAACGACAAAAATACAGGTAGAACTTCAACTTAGAAAATGAGTAATATAGCCCCCTCTCCCCCTTAGAACAATGTTGAATAATAGGGAAGCAACTCCATGCCATTTGGTCAACATTGAGTAAGGGGGAGGAGGCACATGTAAAAGCAATACATCTTTTTATAAAAAATGAAGCCTGTTTCATAATTTTTGTCCAAGACTGTAGTATCCGGAACGTTGCAATTACTGTTGGCAATGGTTGTAGCTGTGTTATGCAAATTGCTTGAGCTTGGTGTTGCAAATTACCACACTACAAACATGAGATTTATTTTAGTTGGCTAGGGTAAGTGTAGCATATTTCTACTGTGCATTGAGCTATGTATAGCCAATTTTAAATAAAACAATAATCATTTATTACAGATATAAAATACCTCATAGAGCACGCGAAATGTGCCCAGTGGGTTTCGGGTACGATGGATAATAACGTATAAATGGTTGCCACAGAAAATGAAAGCAAAATTCCCTTACTTCTCATGACCAACGGGAAAGGGGACTGTTGCAGGTCACGCCCTTTAATGGCCCCGCCCATTCTACTGGAAGGAAATGAAGAACTTACTATTTCATTACAATACTATGCAATAGAAGGCATGATCAAAGTGACAAACAGCAGTGGTACACATTGCAAAAAATAATTACAACTTGCTAGACAGGGTTGCCACTGCTATTTCAAGACAAAACTCCCTGTTTTCCCAGGTATTTTTCGTGAAATGCTACTCATTTCCCCTAATATTCTTATCATTTCTTTCGACAGATGTGGGGTTTGGGAGAGCCTCGACCCTATTTATTGCGGTTCAAACTTTTGGTTCCATAACATGCAGAACTGCACTTGAAAATGAGTGCACATAACAAAATAGAGGAAAACATCGCACTTTTCATATTCAACTGGATGTGTGACATAGTATAGAGTAAGTCACTACTCAATAATGAAAAAATATTAACTACAAGACTTACCTGACTTTCCCTGGTTTTTCAAAATATTTTTCTTTTCCCCCCTGATTTTCACTGATTGAAAGTGAAATTTCCTGATTTTCCCTGAATTCCCTGATTTGGTGGCAGCCCTGCTAGAGGTCTCTCTACTCATATACATTCTGGTATTCCCACCATTAAATTTAACACTAATATCGTGTTATTCCCTGACTTCCTCTGACTTCAATGCTTTTACAACACTTTTCCCTGACATTTTAAAAAAATGGACACTTTCTAGGTTTTCCAGGTTATGTGGCAACCATGGTAAAGAAAAGATGACGAAGCAAACATGATGACATATAGGGGTCCCATCCTTGGATGCGGCATGCATAGTAGGCCTAAATTAGCTGAATAAGTTAGGTACAACCATAATGGGTATAACAGCCTACTCAAAATAAAGTAAACAACAACAACAACAACAACAACAACAACAACAAGAGGTTTGTTATTGAACGTTTGAACACCGATCATTCATTCAATTGGAGAAAGATAGATAAGCCCGCAATGTTGGTACACGAACCCCATACTTAATATTAAGAAAGTAAATACTAATTAAAAACTAAACAAAAATGAGTGTACAATAAAAAGAAAAACTGAACTAATGATAAAGAGAGTTTACCATGAACAGTGCTTTTAATTGTAAATCACCTTACAACTTGCTCAGTACAAATGAAGCAACGCTGCAGAAGGGAAAGTTCATCTCTATCGTCAATTCCACTCTATGGATAATATTCTGTTTCACTTACACTCTGGTTTCCATATAACTTTCTAGTGCCGGCGACCCACCGGCGACATTGAGTTCTTTAATGGAAACACTTCATTTCAATTGCCAGCAAACCCACCGTCGACTCACCGCAGACATTGAAGAAAAGTTGAAACTTGTGTAACTTTTCTCTATTGCGGTGCCAGCGACCTCAAGAAATTTATACGAAAACATGACTGCGGTAGGTCGCCGGCAGTTTCCAAAGTCTGATTGGTTTCAATGCTACTAAGATTGGCTTTCATTTCAGTTTTATTTTAAATTTCTCTACGGAGGAGAGCTCATCGCCGGTGAGTGAAAAGTATATGGAAACATGCTTCAGTAGCAATGTCGCCGGTGGGTCGCCGGCACTAGAAAGCTATATGGAAACCAGACGGACCTTCGCTAAAACTCCATCCTAACTTCTAAATATACCTTTAAACAGCCTAACTTGCCTTCTACTTTTACTCCACTATTTATACTCTTTGTTATATCCTTTACTTTTTCATGTTCTTCTATATTTCATCTGCTCGTCAATTACAAAATGTTAGTGCATTGAAAGTGCGAGCAACAAGTCTGTAAACAATTCAAAGCTATTTTAAATACGTAAAACAATCAATAATATCCAGTCAATTTTCGATGGGAAACTATTTTCACTCTACACTAAGCCAAAAATTCACTTAAACATACAATCACACAACATATATACATGTGCGTAATATATAAATACATAAATATATATATATATATATATATATAAATATATATATATATATATATATATATATATATATATATATATATATATATATATATATATATATATATATATATATATATATATATATATATATATATATACATATATAATATATGTATGTGAAGTACTGCAAATTGACCTAGACTCTAGACTTAAAAGACATTAACTAATTTCTTTCCTGCTCTTAAATAGGACGAGGGCTGTTCTTTGGGCTTCTTCTCAATAAAGCTACCCGTAACCGGTTTCTCNGAACGACCAACACAACTCCCTCCGCCGTTCTTCGGAAAGGACGTTAAAATAGGGGTCCCATCCTTGGATGCGGCATGCATAGTAGGCCTAAATTAGCTGAATAAGTTAGGTACAACCATAATGGGTATAACAGCCTACTCAAAATAAAGTAAACAACAACAACAACAACAACAACAAGAGGTTTGTTATTGAACGTTTGAACACCGATTATTCATTCAATTGGAGAAAGATAGATAAGCCCGCAATGTTGGTACACGAACCCCATACTTAATATTAAGAAAGTAAATACTAATTAAAAACTAAACAAAAATGAGTGTACAATAAAAAGAAAAACTGAACTAATGATAAAGAGAGTTTACCATGAACAGTGCTTCTAATTGTAAATCACCTTACAACTTGCTCAGTACAAATGAAGCAACGCTGCAGAAGGAAAAGTTCATCTCTATCGTCAATTCCACTCTATGGATAATATTCTGTTTCACTTACACTCTGGTTTCCATATAACTTTCTAGTGCCGGCGACCCACCGGCAACCCACCGGCAACCCACCGGCAACCCACCGGCAACCCACCGGCAACCCACCGGCGACATTGAGGTCTTTAATGGAAACACTTCATTTCAACTGCCGGCAACACCCGGGCGACCCACCGCAGACATCGAAGAAAAGTTGAAACTTGTTCAACTTTTGTCCATTACGGTGCCGTCGACCTCGAGAAATTTATATGGAAACATGACTGCGGTAGCCGGCAGTTTCAGAAGTTTGATTACCTTCAATACTACTAAAAATGACTTTCATTTCAGTTTTATTTTAAAATTCTCTACGGAGGAGAGCTCATCGCCGGTGGGTCACCGGTGAGTCGCCGGTGAGTGAAAAGTATATGCAAAAATGCTTCAGTAGCAATGTCGCCGGTGGGTCGCCGGCACTAGAAAGCTATATGGAAACCAGACGGACCTTCGCTAAAATTCCATCCTAACTTCTAAATATACCTTTAAACAGCCTAACTTGCCTTCTACTTTTACTCCACTATTTATACTCTTTGTCATATCCTTTCCTTTTTCATGTTCTTCTATATTTCATCTGCTCGTCAATTACAAAATGTTAGTGCATTGAAAGTGCGAGCAACAAGTCTGTAAACAATTCAAAGCTATTTTAAATACGTAAAACAATCAATAATATCCAGTCAATTTTCGATGGGAAACTATTTTCACTCTACACTAAGCCAAAAATTCACTTAAACATACAATCACACAACATATATACATGTGCGTAATATATAAATATATATATATATATATATATATATATATATATATATATATATATACATATATATATACACATATATAATATATGTATGTGAAGTACTGCAAATTGACCTAGACTCTAGACTTAAAAGACCTTAACTAATTTCTTTCCTGCTCTTAAATAGGACGAGGGCTGTTCTTTGGGCTTCTTCTCAATAAAGCTACCCGTAACCGGTTTCTCACAGGGTCCTTTGAGTGGATTCAACTTTGGTCTCTTGTATCCAACTCTTATAAGGTCTTGCAGCCATGCTTCAGTAATGTGGATGTCCGCCGGACCCCAGAACCCTGTATGCGCAAACTGGATTGAGAGATCCACGATGTTGTCAAACAAATCATCAAATCTCGGCTTCCACTTCAATAAAAAGTCGACCATTCTTCCGGAATCGTAATAAAGGAGTTTCTCATCTTTGAAATCTTTCAAATAATTATGAGCACTTCGGTATTGATAAGCACTGGGTGGGAAGAAGCTAAGATGGCCGCCTATCTCCCACAGCAGCCTCTGCATGACGTAGCTGCGCCAGATATCTGTAATACGCATGTTTACGGTGGCAGGGAGGAGTAATGACCAGAAAGCATCATAGACATAAAGGGTGTTCTGCGCATTATATGGACAGAGACTTCCTTTAGGCAGTAGCACGACGTCCTGTTCTCTGTCAAATTTTACATCTAGCCTCACACCTTTGTCCTTTCTTGTCAAACGATAGATGGCGTCAATATCGGGGTCTCCGTCAACAACACCCTGCTGTACAAGCGGCTTGGCCTTATCGCATTTCATGACTTTATACTCAGGTGGCTCAGCTATCATGTCCAATGGGTAGCCCCTGGGCCATATCGTGCTCTGTCCTAGAAACTCATACGCATTTACGACAGAACGGTTAGAGTTGAAAACGTAGTAGGACTCTTTGAATTTCTCGTGGAAGTGCAATTTGCCATCTGACGGGTGGTTGTCGTCATCTGTTTCATAAATGTATTTCGCGCCATGCTGTATGGCGTACAGATGCCCTATAGATTTTCGTGCATAGTTGCCGTACGGCATCAATTCAACTAAATTATAACCAAGACTCTTCTGTTTTTCTATGTCCAAATAAATCGTATTGTCGGCACTAAAAATGTAATCAAAATACATGGAAATTAGATTCAGCTCCAAGCAGCTTATCATAAATATCACATAACAATTTACTACACTTTCTAAATTATACTCTTAACTTATTTCTCTACAAAAATCAACTAATTCATCTAAAACGGGGAGCACAGAACAGGGTCAATTCCCGATTCACGAATCAAAATTCCCTGACTATTCCCTGACATATAGCTGAAGAACACACACTTTTTCCCTGACCCCCATTTCACATATTTACAAAAATAGGCAAAGAAAATGGAGACTAATAGATAGGCTATCTAAATATACTTGTTATAACACTATGCAAAATGATAAAGTTTACCGCTACTGACAGCAAATGGGACAATCACTTTGCAAACAGCCATGCATGAAAATGATACGTGGACTAAATAATTTGTTTTCTTTGAGTTTTCCTGACTTGGATAAATAGTACAGAAATTTCCTGACTATTCCAGGTTTTCTTCGACTTTTCGCATAAATGGCATATTTTCCAGGCTTTCCAGATTCAGTGGGAACCCTGGCAGAAGCCTAGATACAAGTTGCATCAAAGGAAAACAACATTTTCGCATGAAATTTTCATAATCATCGTGGAAACAAGCCTGTGATTCTCTTAACGGTTTCTTAATCCTTACTTGTATAAACTAGTCATAACCTGTTACCATTACTTGCAATAAAAATTTTTATCCTTGATATCACAAAAAGCTTACAAAGAATGAGATTATTTTGGTACGCAAAAAACTGACCACAGGAACTTGAGCCTTAAGGTTTTCTTAAAATTTCATAAGATTTCAGCTTTTTATTCTCGTTCTCTTATAAAATATTTCACTCTAAATATATGTATTCTCCTAGACACACCGAGCATCAAACAATCATTTACATAGACCATGATACTGCGCTAGAGACCTGTCCAGTTAAATAACAGTCCTCAAAAGGATGGCAAATGACTTTTGCGCACGAAATTCCTTGATTTTTCTAAAGGTTCAAATCCAATTTTCTAATAAAAAAAGAATGGAAAAGAATGTAAATTGCAAAATCTCCAGATCACCGCTTATTACTCCTTGCTTAGTAATTTTTAAGTGCTGCTTCTGATGGTTGTTTGGTACTACATGCAGGGGCAAAACTTACGGGGCTCATGGAAGTGAGCCACCCCCCCCAACCATGAAAATTTGCCGTTTCGTAAGGCAAAAACAGTAGTAGTGTATTTTTACAGGGCAGATTACTAAACCAAGGCCTACCGACTGAGCATAATTGGACCATTTGACTACCTACTGGTCAATATCACAGAAGATACTGTGGCCAACTTGCTAGCATAGATCTCAATTTCGCAGGGCAAAGGCTCTGACATTCCCCAGAAATATATTACGCCCCGTCCCTGACTGGGTGAGCTTTGGGGCAGAAAGATTTAGCCTAAATTGGTTCTTATGTAAACGGTATTTAAAGTAAATTTTGGCTAATTTGGTTCTAAAGATAGGTTCTTATATTCTACATCAATTTCATCTGAATACTCTAAATATTGCATGAATTTCATCAGATTATATAGTACAAATTCTTTTTCTATACAACAGGACAATGCCTATAGGAAGTTCAGTGTAGATACAGCATACATTTTTTACAAAATTTAACTTGCAGATACGTGGCAACTATTTGAAAGAGTAACACCAAGCTACTTAAGTAGCAACCCCAATGATGTGATCCTAGCTAAAAATTTTAGCCTAAATAGGGTTTTATGTACCGAGGGTTTAAAATGACAATGTTCTTAAAACCCAGGTTCTTACACGTGGGCTATTACTGTATTGCAAAATCTTTCTGTTAGTTAGTGTCTTTTAGCTTGTACTCTTTAGTATAAACAATCTGCTTATCCAACTGTGAATAACATGAATATACTTACCTATTAACTTTATTATTTTCAATGTTTTGGAACTATTAATGAGTTAATGGAACCAATGGTACACGTACATACCACTGAGTCCAGGCTGCCCACTAACCATGTTTTACTGAGGTCAGTGATAGCAAGGTCACAAAATTTTGCATTTAAATAGACGCAATATTGGGTTATGCATAAAACAGGGTTGCCACAAGTGTTTTAAAAAAAAAATTCCATGATCTTCCCTGATATTTTCAGTGTCAATCTTCCCCCTGATTTTCACTGACATTTTAATAACCATCAATTAAGATTTAATCATTTTTTGGACAGACTTGTTGACCCCATTTTTGGCCACTCCAAATTTTGGTTTCAGAACACAAAGAACTATGATTCATATGGACTGCATGGAACAGAACAATAAAATGAGGGTAACTTTTAGTTATTGTCACACTTGACTGGATATGATTGACTATGAGGAAAGTCATTGCTCTGAAATGAAAGAACATGAAACTTAAACTTCCCTGATTTTCCTTCATTTTTTGAAAAATCTTCCTCTTCCCTGGTTTCCTAGTTTGCAGTAGCATAAGGGACTGCTCATTATTTACAGAGGGGTTAGCACTAAAGAAAAATGACTTCTTTTCCCACACACTTTGTTACCCAACCTTAATACTGTAAGTACAATGTATTTAAAAAGTTCTATTTTCTTATAAAATGCCTGTCACCCAACCAATCTTTCTTTGGCAACAACCCCTCTGTAAATAATGAACAGTCCACAACTGAGATACATTGGGGCTAGAACAACTCCAGAGGGTCCCCAAGCTTTTGAGGTCCTGAAGAGCCCCTTCAGAGGTTCTAAAAAAGACATGCCTTTTGCATTATTTGGAGGAAGAAATTATGATGCAGCCCTAATTATATTGAATTTCTTGAGTCTACCTATCACACCACCCTTGATTAAATGCAAAATGTCCTGATTTCCCTGATTTGGTTTCAATCCTGTAGAAGATCTATAGAATTAGTGGATTCTTATAAAATGACCTTCAAAGGGCCCTATCATATAGGCACAGCTAACTGGGCCAGCCAGCTCTGCCAAGATCTCAGCTTTGCAGTCAAATGCCGTTAAAATACAACTTGCTATCATATGACAAGCAGGCAACCCTGGACAACTGAGATCTTGCTTTTGTCAGCAGAGATCCCAGCTAAGCGGGCTGTGGTTTTCTCATATGATAGTTCCAGGCCAGGGTAGATTTCATGCTTTCTTTATTAATTTTTTTGTCATTTGTTAAATGTTGAGACATTATGTGACAAAATGATCTGGAAATGATGCTAAAACATTCAAATGGTAGTGAGCTAATTCTACCCCAATAAAGCAGGATGGCCCAGCTAACTGAGCTCAGGTGATTAGGCCCAAAGAGATAAGCTAAACATGCCACAAGAAACATCAAAATGTTAACTTACTGCCAACCAGCTGGTGTCTTTTTATCACCAACAACCAGGAGTTGCCAGCCTTTAACTTCAGCCAACTTTTTTATGTCATCAGTAGCTGCACTGATTGTAGTCACAACCAACCATTTCTCATGCATATCCTTCTTATCAGGTGTGGGCAGGGCAGTTCTCTTAAATGAATCCCAGTCATACGGCCTTTTAAGCATCTTCTGGGTTTTCACACTATGCCAGTCAAGGTTGCTCTTTTTTGCACTCATCTTTGCAGAAAGAGAAAAGATATCAAGATTGAAACATTTCTTGGGAATCACAGCTGAATTATAAATTTCAAGAGAAGAGCCACGACAAAAAATATCTTATCCTCTTTAATTATTTTGACATTCCAATAATTACCAAATTTAGGACTTAGCCAGCAGACATATACGGTTTAATGACGTAAACGATATTGACATAAACAATATTAATACATTTCGAGACATCATGTTTCATCCTCAGTTAATAAAACAGTGCCAGCGGGAGGTTTTATAAATGGGGGAAAACAAGTGGGGAAATCAAGTAAATCACAGGGAGACCATAAAGGGAAATAAACCTAATAGGGAAAAACCACCACCAGCCAAAACTGAGGATGAAACATGATGTCTTGAAAGGTATTAATATCGTTTATGTCAATATCGTTTATGTCATTAAACCGTATATGTCTACTGGCTAAGTACTAATTTTGGTAATTATTGGAATGTCAAAATGAATAAAGAGGACTAGATGTTTTTTGTCGTGGCTCTTCTCTTGAAAGATATTAAGGTATTGGAGAGAGGGATACTATAGAAGGAAACTTTGAAGAATGTGATCATAGCCACTATATGGCTAGTAAATTTATCTGCGATTTAGTAGTTGAGTCTGCTGGTAGAAAAGCTTTACATAATGCCCACTTTAGCATCCATCCAGAAGTGTGGAGCCAAAGATAGCATGGAGGAGGTGAGAGTGTGAAGAAATAAACCAATCACCAACCAGTTCACAAAACTAATAGCCAAGGATGAATATTCTCTTCAATAGGGAATCAAAGGTGTACAAAATGCAAATGAGACAAACAGCAGTTAGAAGCAAAAATACTTTAACTGCTGGGAAATTTATCAATCACCACTACTCCATTTTGTCAATGAAAACATCTTTATTTCCAGAACTTAAACTACTACTCTTTCCCTCCTTCTATGGACTTACACACTGAACAATGAAATATGCTCTTTGGCCTTGCCTTTTCAAGCTAGCCTTGAAATGCACTGGTCATATAAATCCATAATGCAGGCCCTGTCATGAGGAAAATGGTATGAATGTGGTAATTAGCACCATCAAATGACTCTGCACCTGTGATAACAGCTTGTATGAAAATTTTTGCGTACACATGATCTCATCAGATCAAGGAGCAGTGGAAATGAAGTCTTAAGTGCAATAACAAACAAGGAAAGAATTTACACACACTTCGACTGATAGTGGGAAAAAAAAGTGATGATTGTGGTCAACATGCTAGTGTGTGAATTATGGAGAAAAGATAAAGGCCATGACCTTTCCAAATAATAACAATGGATTTTGAAGTTAACATTGAACATTTAAGAACACCTGTTTGCATGTGTGATTATCACATGCACAATTTGCCTCAGGGTTTATATGTATCCTGTCTCATATTTTCCTTGACTTGTTCTGACTTTTCTCTTGAAAATGAAGGTGTTTTTCCCGACTACATTATCAGAAATACATATTCTTCCTGACCAACCAGTATTAAAAATGGTG
>OLMO02000278.1:3667148-3682222 GCA_900291935.2 Cassiopea xamachana | reverse complement strand
TATATATATATATATATATATATATATATATATATATATATATATATATATATATATACATAATATTTGCCATGAAAATTGGGCATAAATAGTTCTTACAAAGAAAGGAAATGAAATGAGGGGTTTGTAGAAAATGTCAATTTCCTTAAAATCAAAAAAGGGGGCCCTAATAAGGTCTGCGGGTTGGAAAAAATTGAAAAATTAATAAGTGGGGGATGTTCATTTGGCACCTGAGAGGAAGCAAATAAAACCTGGCTTGCTTGTTTTGGCATGTGTATGCAGTGTGCAAAGTCATCTATTTCACATAAAACAATTCATTTTCATAGATGATAACAATTCTTGACTTTTTCATGAATTTCTTCCAGTTTCAATGAAATTTCCTGACACTTCATGACTGTCCTTAAAAATACAGCTTTTCGTGGTTTTTCCTGACTATATGAACTCTGTGCTTCGTGTGTGTGTGTGGGGGGGGGGAGGTCATGTATGTATGTGACTGCAGGTATCAGATGACAAGGCCTGATACTGAGAGTCAGATTTACATAAATGCATTTAATAACAATGCATCAAACAAAATTCTGTCATGTGATGAACAGAAGCAGGAACTGATGCTTCAACTGGTACTTTCCCAAGCATGGGTTAGAAATGAAATATGCTTAAGCATTTATTTGTGTTAAAAAGTTTCTATTTATATGCAATCTTACATTTGAATTAGTAGTTGCATTTAGGTACCATAATAGTTTAATCTCAGGAAGTAGTCATGATGTCTTGCTTTCCCTTGGTTTGGTTATTGCAATATTGATCAAGCCCACTAAATGAAAATACCTGAATCACTCACATTTAATTACCAATTCCACCTCCCACTCTTATGAGGACTCTTGCTTCTAACAATTTAATTGAGCATATTCTCCTGTGATGGTATGCAGATAATAGATAACTGGATACCCTTAAATTAAGTATCTAATAATTTCAAAACAGAACAGTTATCCCATTATTGATCTTGATAGCAGGGGGATAGCCAACCTTCAAGACACAAGCAGCATATATTCATAAAAACAGTAATTTGGTCAGTTTGATCTATATATCTATACATTATTGTAAATGACCAAATATTTAGTATTGTGTACATGGTATTGTGATTGTGATTGTATATTGGTAATATGATTTCCAGAAAAATTAGTTCTCACCTTTGCAGTGTATCCTTCAAAGTCTTGAAGGAGTTCATCATAACGTGATTCCCATGCAGCTCTTTGTTGTATAAGGGATGACAAGCCTATGTTATACTTGAACCACAGGTAAAACAAAAGCAATGCTAGAATTATGACAAAAGTCAGCAGACTGGTTTTTGATGTTAAATACTGCATTGTCATTGATCTCTCTGCAAATCTTCTGGCTGTTAGAAAGAGCTGAAAAACAAGGAAGTGCAATTAATCTGTTAATAATTTGAAGTAAAAAGAAATGAAGAGGAGTTAAATAGCTGGTAACAACAGGACTGTACCTAGAATGTTTTTGGAGGGAGTAGAGCCTTCACTCTGCCAAAAAATGGGTGTGACTCTCAGCTTTCCATTAATTCTATTTAGTCATATTGCAATTACAGGGTTGCCACTGCTACTTCAGGAAAAATTCCCTGATATTGTCATTCACATGCCCCTGATTTTCCTTGATTTTCTTAAAACCCTCAATTCAGGCCTCTCCTTGAAGATTTTAGAACACACAACTGATCATGGGCCTTGTGACAAAATTTTGCATTAAGGCTTGCGATTTAGGTCCATCATTTTTGCTTTCACTTTGTGTTCTGCAAATTCAATAATAAAACACATGGGGTTTCCTTGTTGAATGCAACACTGAATTAAAGATCAATTAATTCACTGGTGAATAATATATTTCATGACAAAACATGGTTCTGTTTTCATTTTGTTTCAAAACTCAAGTTCAAAAATATTCACAGCTATTCTGGATATGACAAAAATTCATAAACAAATTTTCTCATGAGTAATGCATTTCACAATATCATTAGCACATACTTCTATAGGCAGAGCAGACTTTGTGACACAATTGTTGACTTGCTTTCTTATGTCAACACAAATAAAACTACATGAACAACTGAAAAAGAAAATGATAAAATTGCTTTGAAAAAATAGTTTTTAAAAAATATTGTTTTTATAAAACATTGTTTTTATAAAATATTGTTTTTATAGCATGAATGTAGAAACAAAATAACCAATTTAAAGTTTCAAGCAATTTATTGAAACATTGACAAAGGCATGTGATCTTGTTAAGTTTCAAGAGTGAGGTGCATTATGAAACATGCACTTAGTTAATTGAAGTGCATACATGATGGTGCACCCTTAAACCATAGGCCTGTCTCAATTACTATTTTATTACTTCATTGGACACATATGGGGTTCTGAAGAGTCCTGAGCCTATCTTTGGCTGCTCAAACTTTTGGTTTCACAAAAGAATGGAGCCGAGCTTCATAATGGATGCATAGAACAGAAACTTTGGCAACTATCACACTCAACTGGATAGGTGATTGAGCATGGAGAAAGTTGTCACTCCAAAATGAACCAGATTTTCCCTTATTTTTTGGAAGATCATTCCTTTCCCAATGATTTTCCCTGATAAATAAAATTCCTTGGTTTTTCCTGATTTGGTGACAACCCTGAATTCTACTTATACTGTATGTAGGTTGGCTTGACAATAATGAAAAGTGAACTGAAAATATGTCACAGCACAGTGCTTTCAACAGTTTTTGAAGTAGAAGCTGTGTATATTGGAGTAGGAGTTGCAAGGCCCTTCAAGGTGTGGCCAACAGCAAAAGGAAATATTTTTCTGGGGATTTTCAGGGGATTTTCTGCCAAACTTCCAGGATTTTCCAGGGGAACTTTTGCTTTTACCCATCCACATTCCATTCTATGTTTTACTTTAAATATTGTTTCCTTTGTTGGAAAACCAGGCGGCTTGCCACACATGCAGGGCTTATAGGTGTTTATAAGAATATAATTCCCTGATATTCCCTGACTTTCTGGGTAAAAACTGATACTTCCTTCCCTGATCCAGGGTGCAAAAAGGTCATATTTTCCCTGACCCTAATGAAAAGGTACCAAACAAAAATAATATAACCAGCTGCACTAAGGGAGTAGAGATGTAGAAATCCAGCTAAAAGCTGGATACTTTTACATGGTAAATGTTTGCAGTAATAAATCAAAATGTATTTTCCTTATATCCAAAGGTACCCTATTGGAAAAATGTTTTTGAGGCAAAATCCCTTAGAACGTCAGAAAATGCCCTTATGCCAAATAGAATGTGCTTATTATCATCATTAATCTTCAATGGCTGAATGCCACCACTAGAAGCAAAGAAATCTCATCTCATGAAGGGATGGAATTACAGATGAATATTGGGGGGTGCAGGCAGTTGAGGTTTTGACATTTACCGAATGGTTCGAACAGTGGCAGTGGCTGGTTCTTTCTGAGAGGGTTGGCTAACAGCATGCCATGTACCAAAAAACAAATTGAAATACCCTAATTCAAGTTAAATACTAATTTTTTTAACTACATGCACAATTGTAAAGGCTATAAGGTAAGGGTATTAGGCATAGAAGAACGTACACCCTCAAGAATGTTAGAAAACACCCTTTTGACATTTAGGACAAGCAATATGGTCATGATTGATCTCTTGTCAGAGAAGGAATACATGTCCTCTTCTGAATCTTTTTTGAATTTAGTGGTACAGTACCTTACACCCTATCTCAGCTGATAGCTCTTCATCTTTAAGAGTATTCTAGAGAAGTGCTTCTTTTGCATTCATCAGTGCTTCATTGCCAGGTTTTGGAATTCATGCTTGTAAATGAATTTCTTTTCAAAAAGTGGGAGAAACTTGATTTTGCATTCATAGACAGTTCCCCTGTTTTATTCAGCAATAAACCAAAATGTAAAGAGTTTGTCATATCTGGTTTCCCAGATACAAGATCAATTACAATACCATGGCTCCCCTTTAATGCACGCTTTGCATGGTGGATTTACTTGCAGAGAAAGTTGAAAGTAATGTTGGAATATAGCTTGAGACACGAAAAAATATTACAATACCATTCTTATTGCAGCTGCTCTTGAAATGGCCTCATTTTTATTTCCCTGTCTAGCTGGTATCTGCTTAGTGCCCTTCCTCTTGCCATTATGGCTATTTATAGTACTATTTACTGGTTTCAGCTTTTTCCTTCTCCAGTGCACCTTCACAACACTTTGCCACAGAGTCTGACCCCCCTGTCAGGCTGCCACCGGGGGCAAACTACTGCAGAATTTATTGAATTGTACAAACTATTGCAGAACTTACTGAATGGTAAGAAAACATTGCAGATTCTGCCAAATGGTATGAAATTATTACAGGAGTTAACAAAGGGAGGGAAAGTACTGGGGGGTGTCAGACCCCCTAAACCAATCAGTATATTTGTCTACAGTCTTATCTGAATTCATGCCAGTCAACAGAGGAAGAGATATAGTCCACCCCAAATAGCTGTTCAAAAATTTTCCCTGACTTTCCCTCACTTTTCAGTCTTTTAGAAAAAAATTCCCTGACTCTCCCTGACCTACCCAAATTTTGAAACTTTTCTCCCTGACTTTCCAGACTGTATGAGCCCCCAGGGTGCATTTGGGGAAAAACTCATGCCAGAGTTACACCTGAGGTGCAAAGATACTTATGAGGTGCAAAGATCAAAAGAACCATGCGTCAAGATTTGGAATTTATTACACCAGTACACCAAAGAGTATAGCTTTGGACATATCCATGCCATCACTCCAACAGGAAAGCTAACTTCACACTCGAGACCTTTGGGCCCAAGTGCATGGAATGCATCTTCGATTGGGTAAACCCTGGATACAGTAAGCTGTTTTTTGCCTAACTAACCTCATAGATCCTCCTCCACTGCTTTGCAGGAATCAAAAACATAGCAGCACTGCAAGGCCAAATATTTTTAACAGGAAATCTCTTTCAGAACATAATCTTTCAGGGGTGGGTTGTAATTTCAGGGTTTTCCAGGAGCTAAGAAAATCCAGGGCTTTTCAGGGTCTCTGAGGGTTTCCAGGGTTTGTTGGCCACCCTGATTTGATGTCTTTAAAATAATGCAAAATCAAGAGCAGCAATCTCAATTCAACACTTGCTAAAAATTAGTACCAAAGGCAAAGCCAAAAACACAAGGAAGACACTCTATTCTGTATACATGAAAGCATCAAAAACTGTGTTTTCTATTTTGCTCATAGCTTAAAGAACGCATGAAACACATCCACAACTATCAGTAAGTAGACAGGTTTTCAACTCACCCCATCTATTCCAACCCACCTGTCTATATGGGACTACAATGCTCCTCACTTTTGTACAACTGCCTAATTTTCCTATCGAAGAAAGTTCAAATGCACACAGGTCAATTTAATTATGCTCTTCTATGAAAAAATGGCTTAATCATTATGAAGGACTATTCCATTTAGAGATAGCAATTTTCAACTCAATGTCTGAACTACTTTGGCAACAAGCTTGCGATGCGTTACCTCCCTCAAGCTAGCGGCTTTGAAATAGTCTGCAAGGAAGTAGGGGATCAGAGCAACGTGTGATAACTGGCATCAACAAAAGCACTTGAGAGAAGCGAATCAATATAACTATTGCTACCAAAGAGCATTACGTGCTTAATAGCTTAGGCCATGGTCTCATTATTCATAATCACGACTTGTTCAGTAGGCCTAACCGCACTTTTAACAAAGCCCACCTTTCTAGAACCTAAAGTACAGGAACCTGACCCTTCTGTCTGTTCTTGGCCATATATCTAGAAGCTGCGAAAGTAAGAAATAATTATTTCATGATACTGAAAATAAGTAAAATCAATATACCTAATGAACACTTCCACGTACCTTCCCGATTATCATATCCAAGATACTGCATTTCAATAGAAGCAATGCATGAACGCGTCTCCTCAAAAGGTTGTGCGTGGCAACGAAAACAACCACAACAACATATGTAGCAAACCGAGCCACTCCAAGGTAGCAGTTACGTCCTTTGATTCCCCCCACTGATAAGGGACTTCCCCTTTCAAAGCGCCAGATAAGAACTGGTGCTGAAGTGCCGACATCGAGCGAAGTGATAAAATTATAATGGTTGAGATTGCACAGAAATATTAAAAAATTTAATTGCAGATGGGGGCTCAGTACAATTGTGGGGGCCGAGGGCTCCAGCATCCCTGGTAGTGTCATCCTTGTAGCAATGCAAGACAAGACTAAAAAATCACATAAATTTCAATTCTGCTATTCACACCTTACAAAACATAACGTCATTTGTATGTTAAGAGGTGCACCTAAATTTGTTCTTTAAATCAAGAAACTTCCCAGCAGGTTTTCCAACTAGAATCAAGTCAAAAGTAAAAAATTTCCCTTGGCTGGTAATGTGGTTGCAACAACCTTTGCTGATAAGTCAGTGACATCAAATTATTTAGTATCTCATGAATGCACTCTTGATTTAACTAATTTGAAAGCACTGAATGTAGCCCATGAAATTGCAGAAAATTCAAAATAAAAGGCATTTCTAAGAACCAGATATTCATAATTATGGAACATTGTACAATATTCAAGAATGAAAGTAGTACAAGAATGAAAGTAGAAGAAAAAAATTAAAAGCATATACAATAAAGGGTGTCTGGCACTGCCTTAGAGATGTTCAGGGCCATTCAAAAATTATGTAACACCTGAGGGGGTGTGGTTATTTTTGTTATGAACTGCTACGGATGGAGGGGGCCATAGCTCTTTTGTGATGTAATAAAGATTTGTTTGAAATGTATCCTTTCTTGCCATCACATCAAAGTCAAGCTTAAAATCCAATGCTGTTTATGCACAAATGTGCACTCCACTTTTCTGAAATATTGTGATTACCTTTGCAGGCATTTTGAAAATGCCAATTGTATCTAATTGCGTCATTTTCAAATGTTTCTTTAACTACTGCCCTGAGATATCATCCTCTCACATTAGAACACTAGATTGAGTGATTATTTATTACATGAAAGTAAGTCAAAATATGAAACATCAGCAGATAACAACATTGATAGGGGAGGGTCTTAAAGCTCAAAATTTTACTTAACCTGGGGGTGGGTGGTACTAGATTTGCTACCAAGGGGTGGGTGGGTGGTCAAAATAGGCAAATTTTTGTGTTACCTAGTTATTGAATGGCCCCTTAGCTACCATAATGAGTCGGAAAATACAGAACAATGACACAACCTAATAAGTTTTCAAGGGTTCTTGAAGCTGATCAAAAGCCTTGGACATCAAGACAAACTCTTTAAAATTGGCTAAAACAACTTAGAGAGGCTTGAAAAGAATTTCTCTTTACCTTTGTTCAATAAAAACAAGGTCTATACCAAATGCAGGTGTCCACAATCACTCCTTTCATATAATAAAGACTCTACATGCCTAGCAAAGACGGCTTTTTAGAAAATCCTTCAAAGTAAATTAAAAGGAGTGACTTCACTTTTTCAATTATGATGCATATTGATAATTTGCAGAATGCATACAGTTCACTAGTATTGACCTTCTTGCTTAAAATTTGGTTCTGTTCTACTTAAAACTCTGGCAAAAACTTATAAAGGGCAAAAAGCTTTCAAAATTACATGCATAGTGATTCAGCAATATGAAAAATTATCTTAATAAAGCTGCAGTCACATCATTGTATGTTATAAAGATCACACTCAGGAAATGATGGATAGAAGCATACTAGGATTAACACTGAAAGTGCAAATTCTTTTGTACTGTGGGACATGCTTATAATGACAAGCAGATCAAACTACTTTTAAATATTCCTTCATGAGCCAGAAATACTACATGAAAGAAAACTTAGTTGCCCCTTAATCTGAATGCCTTGTAATTCAATGGCAAGCCATGACTCTAACCAGGGCTATCACAAAGTGTGACCTGTGGGGGCGCAAAACGAAAATTTGCTGATAGAATTGCATAGCAGCCTAGATATTTGCTAACTGGCTGTAAATTATTCCAAGAATTGCAAAATATGCCAAAAAGAAGCAAGAATAACCAAAACCATTTTCCAAGGGGTGTGATGCTCCCCATGCCCCCTTCACAATGGCCCTGATTCCAACATATGTACAAATGTATTACTATTATTGGCAGACACTTGAAAAGATGGAAGATATAAATCCATGTTTCCCAATAATGGTACACTTGAAAAGATTTGAAAAAGTTATATAAATGATGATTTGCAAGTGGCAATAATTAATCAACAACATTAAAAATGCCCCCCTCCATCCCAAGTAAGCTCCAAGTTTACACCAATGACTATCATTCACTGTAAGCACTTGACTCTACAAAACAGACTAAATGCTGTTGCCTAGACAAAAAACTGCACTTTGGCCTAAATCTTTCCCATTTTCCAACAATTTGTAGCACAAAAATGTAGCATATACTTCCAAAATTACCTAGCATTAGAACTTCAACAATACATTGAATAGATGATACTTGGTATAAAGACACAATCAAATCAATTTAAAATAAAGGCTTTCAGGCTCTACATATTGAAGAGGGCTAGTGGTGTTTTGAAAATGACAGGAAGTCTAATTTTTGTTCCCAAACTGGCATACAATGGTTAAATAGCTATGCAGAAAAGTTCCCTCATATCCCAAGACACTAAAAATAGACAGGGCTGATTTAAAAAGGCAACTTAAGTGTGGTTTCTAGGTATACTATATATTGCATCATTCACCTGATACAAAGTGACTCTAACAGGGATGAACACAAGAAGCATGTAAAAAGTGAGGGATACATGCTTTCAGAGGCATCCTCGCAGGCAAAAAGCCAACTATGTAAGCTGAAAAGTGGGGCTCTACATACAAATACCTGGGGGCACATGTACCTAGTGCCACCTAGTCCTGCATTCATGGGGTACTTAAATTTGCTATGACATTGCATCATTTGTGTGGAGAATTATGCTATAGTGTATTGCTGGAGAAGGAGGAAGGGTCCAAAAATGATACAATTGGCCTAAGTAACAGCTGAATGACCACAATAAAGGATAAATTCATTGTAATGACACATCTAAACATTAAAACTATAGAGCTATGACCTGGGGTGTAAAATAAGCATCAAAGCAAAATAATGCCACAAATACTTTGGGTTTGCCCTATCTTTGACACATGTGGCATAAAATAAAATACAGAATATGGCACATTTTCAGAAAACACTGCTGGAAACCTGCAGCTAGGTTTATACAGCATAAAAAGTATATAAGAGAGTAACAATGATAGGAGAGAGTTCATCCAAGTTATATCCACCAAAACCAATACTTGCCATACAGCTTACTTGATTTTTTTGGGTTTTGTATTGTTTCAGCTTCTATTAGATGCAATCACATGTCCATACTGAACTGAATGTCATCTAGAAAAGAGAAGCCTGTTGATCAAAATAGTGTTGCACAAGTGCTCACAGAATTAAAAGAATGAGGTATAAAAACACTGATGAGGTAAGTAGCATATGAGAGTAAAGTTCTCTGTTATAATATGCTATTTTCATGGACATTGTTCTCTGGAAATCAAGGATCTTATTCCTGATCCAGTGAGGCATGTTTGAGCCACCAGAAGCTCTATACATTCACACCTTTTCCAAGTTACACTACCTAAACCTAGTCAACAAACTCTAGCTCACAAATCACCTTTCATTCCAAGAAGTTCTCAACTATGGAACTCATTGCCATCTAATACTTTCCCTGAGCCCTACAACTTATCTTCCTTCAAATCTAACACCAACAAACTTGATCTTGTCTCCCTATCCAATTAACCTTTTTCTCTTTTCTTAGATTTTCCTTTATCAGGGCTATGTTATGGGCCATAAGGCCTTTCCCTGACATTACCTGCTAAAAATGCTGCAAACATAGCACTTAATAATAACTACTCTTGTACACAACAACAATGATAAAAACTACTTTTATGTACATACTAATGAGAGTGGTCTCATTCTTAAAGGGAGGCCCTTCTTACTTACCAATAGTCCTCCATCCCTTTACTTCTGTTTCAATAGCATATTTCCTCATCATTTCATCATCCCCCTACCTGTCCTTTTTATGTCCCTTGAATGTAGATGCCTAACTTGTTGAAACTCATCTACTTTTTCCCATCATATTTTGCTTGATTTACCACCCCTCCTCTGTTTGGTTTCCTTATATGTCCCTTATTCATTTCCTCCCCTTTATTCCTATTTATATCTTTTGTATCTTTTACCATTTAAGCAAAAATTTAGTCATTTCTCCTCACTGCACTTAAGATGACACTAGATAAGTGTTGAAACAGCTACTATCTTGTGTTGGATTTGTCTTACATTGGCGAAAATGGTTATGTCAAAGTAATTAACTTGTGAAAGGAATAATGAATGAATAATGGCTCCTATATTGATCATTGTCACTCTTAAAATTTATACCCTTATATGTATCTCCTTTATGTGAATAACAAAAATCCAAAATAAATAAATCTTTATTTAAAATTCAACTAACACAACAGTACCAACTCTACAGACCAGCTATATTACTGTAATCCTTGAATAAGCTCCAACCTAAGGTATCATTTCTGCAAATAACTCCCCCTTAAATAAGCTCCCATGGGGGTCTTATTCAAAAGAAGCACATGTGCAGAATACTATCTTATTTCAAGAAAGCCCCACAGGACAATAGCTATACAGTATTACTACCATTGAATGGAGGCAAAAATGAAGAAATTACTATTGCCTAATGACCATCGTTTGTGAAATAGTCATTTTGTAATGGTTTGAGTTAGTTGAGAAAATTGTGTTTTCTTTATGTCAACCTTTTAGGAAAATGTCAAACTTTGAAATAACCCCCCCCCCCCCATTGAATAAGCTGTGACCCAAAAAATGATTTTTGCAAATAAACTTCAGGGGGGCTTATTCAAGGATTTAAGGTTTCAACAATTTATGGCTTCATGATTTATTTGACATTAAATACAACATACATCATTAAAAGAAAAAAGATCATGATAATTCTGACATAATTCCTCTGTTACATACCATTATCATCAATACTATATACTACATAGTTCTCTATCTAGCATATAATTTTCATGAAAACAAAGCATGGTGTAGCCTAGACCTCCAAAACTATGATACCTTTGCTCTCCTCTAGTAATAATTTTAGTATTAAGTGTTGATTTCCTTGAAAAAACAACCCAGAGAAGTGCAAACTACAATATGAGATCCAAACTTGTAAATCCAAATAATGTATGGTCAGAGAGAAGCTCAAAAACAATCAAAATCCAGGCCTCTCTGTGAAAAATATCCAGGAGAGCAATACCACGGGCACCGGAAATGCTTATGGGGATTGATCAATCTCCTAGGGGTATGTAGTCTGAAGCTGTGCAGCTTTCTGCTAGGGCTCATAAAAAATATGAATGAAAATTTTGTGGCCTCTTGAAATCCTATAATATGATGCTTGCAGTGCTCACTGCATTTGCAAAGACTTGGCTTGAAAGTTGAAAGTTCAACTTTGTCCATATTGAAAACAACATGCTTGTGGAAATGAGGCTTTTGCGACTATGTGAATTAAATGAGGCTGGTAAAAAAGAATGGTAGCTCAACAAGTGTAGGCCCACTAATTTGATCTGTTAAATTGAATAACTTTGAATTAAATACCTCTGAAAGAGCTAATTTGATTAATTTCTATTAAGGTTTTCTTTATGGTTTGTTTTATGAAACTAGGAAGGGACAAAAGTGCTTCATCATATCACGGATCAATAATCAGGGAAGATGCTCAATATGTAGAGCCAGTAAAATGATAGATGGAGTGGCTTTCATTGAAAGCCCAGATAATCAGTTTTCTTTATGAAAATAATATGCCAACAACCATTCAAATTTAAGAAAAAAATTCTCTGGCAAGACTCAACAGTATTCTAGGAGAAAAACTTTGAATCATAACCTTACCATGAGCTTTCTTGGGATCATGCCCATTGTGTTCTTCTAATGGGACCTGATTCTCATTCCCTTTCTTTGCTTTTTTATGGACCTCTTCAATCACTTTCCCATCATCATCAAGGGTAATTCCAGGAATTACAGGCAATGATGTGGGGGTCTTAGACAAGGGGGAATTCTTCAAATCCAACAAGAACTTTCTTTCATAGATAATTCTTGTTCCTAAAAAATAACAACTAACTCTTTGCACATTGCATGAATTATTTCATTACCATTATTAACTTTCATAACATCTCATAGTACTTATATATTTTAGAATTAGGGAAGGGGCTCTCTTGATTAGTATAACTATTCATGGACTTATATTTGCTGCAGAAATACCACAATTTAGTGTGCTCAAAGCACTCTAAGTTAATATACACTTCTCTCTTTTTTCCAACTTTTATATCCATATACTGGAAACATCAATTAATATTCAAATTCACTGAATACAATCATAAAGGCTCAGGGACAGAGGCTTGATGTGGCAGAGATGATGTTGAGATCGATGAGTGGAATCACAATGATGGATAAAATAAGGAATGAAAGAATCTGAGGGACTACTAAGGTAGCCAAAATATCCAAGAAAGCCTAGGAAAGGAGACTCCAATGGTATGGGCATGTTATGAGAAAGGAAGAGGACTGTATAGTGAGAAGGGTTATGGATATGGAAGTGGAAGGCAGAAGGAGGAGGGGTCGACCGAAAAGGAGATGGAGGGATTGCTTGGAGGGACATTTCAGAGAGAAAGCAATATCTGGTGACGAATATACAGAACGAGGGGAATGGAGGAGGCTTGTCAAAAGCAGCGACCCCTTATGAAGACGGGAAAAGCTGCTGATGTTGATGACTGAATACAATCATAAACCTCACCATGTTTAGGTATTTTACACTTGGCTAATACGACTAATTATCGATAAAAAAAAACAAATGCAAGTCCAAAAGTGCTAAAACAATAAAGGCAATAGTATAGGTCACAAGGTATCAAATCTGATTGGGTAAATAACAGCTCTGCATTGTCCCATTCTTTTCCTCTTTTGCAGAACACAAAGTATGTTGTTTGAACTGCTTTATTGTTAGCGGGGGCATCCCATGCCAGATTATCCAGCCCATTTTACCACCCCCTCAGAATTTTTTCTCCTTTTCACCCCAGTTAGATACACCTAAGTTAGGATGAAATGCCAAAATTTAGCACTTGCAATTGATGAACCCACATTTTCAGGCTTGCTAAAAACGGGCATTGGAGCCAGAAAATAGTTGCCATGGCATGCTGTGATAGAGGCACCCTACGTCACAAGACTTATTTTTTTAAAACAAGTTTTCACATTCCACTTCAGAAAGCTGCATCCAATGGGTACTTTTGGGTGAGGAATTCAAAAATCATAGTTAGAAAGGCAGTAAAGTTGATTTTCTTATGACTTTTCTAGCCATTAAGGTGCTAGTGCAGCGTCTCTAGAGACCCCAAAAACCACAGAACTTCAATGGACCAAGAAAGTGCAATTCTAGGGGTTATATGTAGAATCTGTTGTGATATTCTAAAAGTACTAAGATAGAGCTTCTAGAATAAATATGCCTATAGCATTGACATCTTATTCTCTCATACAGAAATCCAGGCTTGAAGTTGAATTAATTGTGAAAATTTCTCAGAAAAACAAAGGTTTTTCAAACAATAGTGGGTATTGGTAAAACATGCATATCATAAAATTCTAATGTATTTCACGTGCTTGTCATCAAAACCAGTTTCTTTGAGTTAAAATTGTTTTCAAACTTCATATAAGTATATTGAAATTCTACAATACAATCATAAACCTCGCTAAACATAGGTAGTTTATAAGTGGCTACTCGTGTTGCAAATAAAATGAAACAAGAAAAAAAAAAGAAAAAATGTATTACTAAGTCAATAGTTGCGGAGTATTCCAATCCTTTCCTCGTCTGCAGAAGATGAAATAAGTAGATCTGATTGTAATGGCAGATATCTTTTTCAAAATGTATTCTTGATGGACATTTTCAACCTTAATCTCTTTGAGCATGTTGATAAAAGCAGTTGAGAGGGATGAAATAATACCTAAAGTGCTGATGGAGAGGCTTATTAGTTTAACATCATTGTACTGTTGTCTTAGATTTACAGTCAAGTCCTGGTATTGTTTTAGTTTTTTGAGCTGCGTTAATAGATAGATTTGTCTCGAAACCAACTGTGAGTTCAAGAATATACAAGCAAGTGTTTTCAAAGGTTAAGAGAAGATCTATAACAAACTTTATAAGAATAAATAGACTCTGTATTACTAAAACTTAAGAATAATTTGGAACAATGCAAGGCTCTTGTGCCAACAAGAATGTAGATTAACTTTTGTACTATTGATACAACATTTACTATTCTGTACTTCTTTTGATTTAGTTTATGATGAAGTAAGACATCAACAGAGACCTAACTATATTACTTTGATTTTCAGATGAAATTATACCATTAACACTGAAGAAAAATTAACAACCAATCTTAGGTCCAAAGCCAGAAAAATCTAAGAACATTATCAAAAAATTAGGCAATATAATATAAATATTTTTATACCAACAAGTTTACATCTTGAAAACAACTGCTTCAGAGAAGAAATTTATTTATTTTAATATTGAAAGGCAAATCAAAGCTATCAATTCCCTTAAGTTGAAACAGCATAAATGGGCCTAAAATCTGGGCACACCTCCCAGCATTGTTCACTTTCTTCGTCCACAATCCTTTTGTTACCTGAAGAGTATTCACGTCCATTATTTTGACATTCAACTCAATTACCATTCTATAACAATTGCATATTGACGTCATTGACTTCCTCTTTTATGATGCAAATTACATAAACACAACAAACTCAGCTTCTGTAACAAGAAGCGATTTCGTTCTTTGGCAAACAATATCTACTACTCCATAAAATATCAAAGGCTCTTCAATTCAAAAGAATATACTTTCAAATGACTTATGACAGGCTTTGGAACTTCAAGTTCATATTTTCAAAAAGAAAGCCCATTAAAAAGTGCAGAATTCGTTTATGCATAAGCATACAAGCTAGGCACTGCGCAGAAAAACAAACAACTGGAGTTTTTAC
>OLMO02000278.1:3632603-3649393 GCA_900291935.2 Cassiopea xamachana | reverse complement strand
AATCTCCTAGGTAGGACCGGTTGCCATCTATTAGTGTTTCTAAACAACTTCTTTGGCCACCTATACATAAACTGGAATAATCCTGAATAGCTGGACTTTTGACCAACTTCGTATCTAGACTATTTTTCCTACTATATTGCATTTAAAAATAATTGCGCTGTATTGTTAGATTTGTAGGTAGCCAGTTACACACTACCTTACAGAGAGCTGTATGAGAGGTGTATGAAGTAATGAAAATATTGAATTAAATAAAGTGATTAAAAATTCTAAAAAATTATTATCCTCTTTGCAAGCGCAGGGTCATTTTTAATGCCAATAGATCTGGTAATCATGCTCACTCCTTCCGTAAAAAAGAGAATACTTTGGTGTCAAAGAATGATAGTTTTCCCTTTGATTGGTGCAATCATAAAGAACATAAACTTGAAGAGTTGCTGCATGGACTATCCAAAATCCTCTCTCTACAGTACCTCCAAACAAATGCGAAATTGCTGCAGTAGCGGAATCATGTGAGTTTCTGCTTCGTATTTGCAGGTCGTTAGCTTCTGACCCCTTTAAGATGGGCGTCTTTAAACACTCCAGTCAAATTATTTCTACATGTGATCTGAATGTATTTAATAAAGTGAACGTGTTATATTAGGCCCATCAAGAGAGCTAGTGGAGACAAACAGGAACAGGTTAAGCAGCTAAAAGCTCATTATTGCTCATCATCATAAGAAATAGTTGGTTATATTATAGCTATCTCCTCATCAAAACGAAGTTGATATACGATAGTTATAGCGTTATATACTTGGAGTTTTGTATGGAACTTGACTGTGAAGAAACGTTCGTGACCAGACATATCTGTGTTGATTGTGTTCCGAGCTTTTTGACAAAAAAACAACTGAAATAGCAGGTACTGGTATAACAAAGGACTAATCGTCCCATAAGCAAATCAATCAACGGGGAAATACTTCGACTGTAAATTCCCTATGACGTAATTTGAAAGAAATTTCATATAGCGAAAGTGAAAGTAAAGTTTGAACAAAAGAAACAAAGGTTCATCATACTACTCTCTTCTATTTACAGCTATGTTCACTTCCCAGGTAGAAAGAAGCTCTTGATTGAGAGTGAAGCATAATTCTAAGCGCAGGCATGCACCAAGCGTTCAAAAAATGGGGGACGCATGTATCCATGGACACTCTCAGAAACAAACAATGTGACGTGATATCAGGCACGCAACTAGGGGGGGTCCTGGGGGTCTAGACCTTTTCAAAAACTTCAGCAAATGAACAAATGTCCCTTTTTGTAGTGGCTTCTCTTTATCAAAGAGGGCGTTTCCCTAGGATAGAAAAGATTGACTCTGAAAACTTCCCGGAGACTAAGCCTCCAGCCCCTTTTTCCTCTCCTACCGTGACAAAAATAGCAATAAGAATGATTGATCTTCAGAGCAACGATATCAGTAAACATCTCACAGTATTTTCTCCACTTTTGAATCTGAAAAATAACATTCACAGGCCGTATTTATTTTTAAAAAGATTTGATGTGCCCTTTTTCGTGTACTGGACCCCCTGCCTTCGAAAATTCCTAGTTGCGCGCCTGTGAGTTGCTTCTTTTTGGAGATACAAATATTTTTATAAGAATTCGGTTTATAAGAAACTCTAGTACTTTGCTCAAGAAAAGTTAAGAAACTGTAAAATGTCTAAAACAGATCAAATTGACTTGTTTCTACTCGTTAATTTGTACGATTTTTGTTTGGAAAAGACTGTATCATTTTATTTTGATCTGCTTGGACATTTTTCGTGATTATGAGCGGTTATATCCACCCAGAAGTGTTCGACTTTCAAACAATATTATGGCGTAATTTGGCTGCCACAACCATTTTTAAATCTTGCTAGAAGTCCTTCACACCTCCCCAGCATTTTTGGACGAATTAGAAACTTGATCTTGGCGAGAAGTAGGGAGACAAGACCACTACTGCACACACCTAAAGGCCGGTTTCCATTAGAGCATTGTTGTGCGCACGGGCGCAGCGTCCAAACTCTGAGCGTACGTAGTTACCTGATTTTGTGTGCGCTTTGAGTGCCTGAAAGTTGAGAGGCTCAACTTCCAGGCGCTTAAAGTGCACGCAAAATAAATAAAAATTGTTTTTAACTACGCACGCCTAAAGTTTGGGTGCTGCGCCCGCGCGCACGAAAAAGCTCTAATGGAAGCCGACCTTGACACAGGTCTTTCGATCTAGCACCTGTTTTACAGGTATATCCAAAAAGACAGACTTCGTTGATGAATTTTTGACCTCATGAAAGTGACATGTTACGCGTCTAAACAAAATGAAACCAGAAAATACGAAAATTCTCACCTCTGGATTCAACTGAACAGCTTTCCTGTAATATTCTTCAGCTTTGGGGTACATCAATGCTTCCCTAAAATTTCAGACAAAACTTATAGATAAGAAACTATATATATATATATATATATATATATATATATATATATATATATATATATATATATATATATATATATATATATATATATATATATATATATATATATATATATATATATATATATATATATATATATATATATATATAACAATATACATGTATATATATATATCTATATTTATATATATATATATATCTATATATTTATATATATTGAAAAGATATATATTTATATACATATATAGCATATAATATACATACACATATGTATACTGTATATAAATATATTACTTTATTATATTATATTATTACTATTATATTATCATTGTACATTCAGCAAAGTGAGCCACGTGCATATCAGCGTCATTTATCTACTATAGGCCTAATTACTATGGCTACGTCTATCTGGGATGTGCTGATAGGAGAGTGCAGGGGCGTCACGCCCCATCTCCCAATATTTTCAAAATTGCAAGAACGTCAGTTAAAATTCAGCTACGCCAGAAAAGAAATCGTCATAGTGCTCTCTGTGATCTTTTTCTTGTTTGTTTAGTGGCAGTAGTTGGTCAAATGGTCAAAGCGCCCATCTCCCACCATGGAAAATGCCTCGGCACATCTCAGGCGCCTATTACATCAAAAAGATAGCTAGCTAGCTAGCTATTCTGCTGATATTTTTGACAGCTTAAAAGGCGGGTTTTTCATAGTTATTTATTTCGAAATGAACTGTCAGGCATAGAGAAGTGATTTCCAAGGTTCTCAAAATAATCCGCAAGACAGTCACTTGCAGCAAATTAAGTTCCTTTGTAGGGGTAGGTATAAATCATGACAAATACGTTTTCACAGAAAGCGAATGTCTTAAATGATACAGGCTAATCAAACAACAATTCAAAAGCTTCTTCATTAGAGAACATTCCTCCTCCAGCCACCTTGAAACCATTCACGGTCCCTAAACAGAACGCATACCCTTGTTTGGGAGCCACTAGGCTAGAGATTAGCAATGTAACGCCTGGCCAGCAAAAACTTTGCAACTAGGTCTCTTCGCAGTTACAGCAAACTGTTGTAAAAAAATACACGCAGTCTTATGTAAGAAACCACTTGAGAAAGAATCTACATGCAGAAGGTTGATGCACTTAAAGAACTTTTACTTCTACAAGTAAAGCCCCTAAGAAACTTTTCAATTTGAAAAAATTGATGACTGCAAACAATAAGAATAACGAAATCGTTACTATGTTCCTATCGTTATAGATACAATCTTTTATGAGGAGCCTAGCCCAAGCTCTATTGCCACAAGTACTTTATTCTTGAACCCTTTATGTTCAAATTGTAGTAGCAGAAGTTGAATGAATTGAATGAAATGATTCTATTGTGATTCATTTGCAGCTAAAACTAGCATGGATACATTTATAAATCTTCTTTCCTACCTTCTCTGTGGCTTGGTATCGAGCTCTAGACAGAAGTAACGGCACAATTAGCAGTTTCGATGTTGTCTCCAGTCTGTATCATTCTTATGGTACTAAATGTGCGGTGAAAATTATGGAACAATAAAGGAACTTTTGCTACTACAGATTGAACATTAAAGGTACAAGAATCAGGTATTTGTGGCACTAGGGCTTGGGCTAGGTTCTTTATAAAAGTGTTTATCTACAACGACAGGAATGTAATAACGAAGGTCCTGAAAAATTTTGAAACCAACCTGAAACAAGATGCTGCAAATAGAACTGTATTGATGTCACTTGGATTAAGCTTGACAGCCTTCTCAACGGCAACTAAGGCTTCATTAAGACGATTGCTCTTGTGCAAGAATTCGGCTAGTATGATTAAAGAGTGCAATAACCATTCAACAAGTAGCAAGCAGATTTTAAATTCAAGCAAACAGAGAATGGGCGACAAAATATATCGAAGCTAGAAAGGACATAAAATGATATACAATATAATATAATAATATAAAATAATAAAACAATACACAGTATGTATATAAATATACGTAGATATACATATATATACACATATATACAATATAATATAGTAAATATATATAACTATATATAATTAAATAATATATACATATATATATAATAAATATATTTATAAATATGATAAAAAATATATATATAAATATGATAAAAAATATATATATAACAAATGATAAAAGATAAAAATAATAATATAATATAATACAATATAACAAAATACACTATAATACAGTACAATATAATATAACAAACATTTTATGATATAATATAGTACATTAAGTAACCAAAACATAAAAGATACAAGAAGTAGCGGCAGATCTTAACTCTAAAAAGCATGAAATATAAAATAGCATAGAAACACCAAATATATATAATAATAAGAGGAAAACATTAAATATTATGGCATGGAAGACCAATTGTAAAATTCTCTACAAATTTTACTACAAGATTTTGCGTAATAAAACGCTAAGAAAAAATATCATCAGATTTAAAAGCTATGAATATAATTAGATATTTATATATCAATTAGTATAATAATGCATAATATATAAAAATAATATAATAATTGTAAAATTAGATCTTAACATACCATAATGATAATATGACTGTGAATTATCTGGCTGCAATTTAATCGCTTTCAAAAACCACTCTTCTGCGTCTTTTGCATTTTCCTATAAAGAAGTATAGTAACCACCTTTATAACGATAAACTTTTAAATAAGGTTAGTCTCCAGCCATATGAATAGAAAGGAGACAATGGAATATTTAGCAATTACGGGAAAGATCCAAGGGAAACGAGCAAGAGGAAGACAAAAAATGAAAGTCATGAGCAGCATCATTAGAAGAACAGGAGGGACTTGGACAGCATGCGAAGTACTACAGGCATCAAAGGAAAGAAGGAATTGGACTGACATAATTGCCAACGCCTAGAGACATGAAACATAAAGAGAATAGTCTCAAGTCATGTCTGAAAATGTAGCACACACGTTTTACATAGTAGTCATTTAGTAACGTTATAATTAACATATATTTGAGTTCAAGCCAACAATGAGTTCTATTGATTATCCACAGCAGGGTTCTTAACTACACTTTATCTGGGGACCGCAGGAAGCAGGGCCTGGAAGAAGTTGGACTGCATAAGAGCTGGCTAAATGCTTAGGAGTTCCACTAAAACTGTGGGTTACGTAGCATTATACCGTCAATTACGTTGGTAGCCAGAAATACTGCTTTGCGGGCCGCGAAAATTAAACTCCTGATTCAGAGGTATTTTTAGCACACAGACAAGGCTGGGTGAAGAGAATCGTTATCTATCTATAAATATAGTTTTATAAAAATATGTANATGCGATGTATATATATAAACTACATTTATATAGTGTATATCATATATGTACTTCTATAGTTTACAACTACATATATATATAAATATATAAATATATATATACATATATATATATATATATATATATATATATATATATATATATATATATATATATATATATATATATATATATATATATATATATATATATATATATATATATATATATATATATATATATATATATATATATATATATATATATACATATACATATATACAGTGATATTTCCTTGATTATCTCTAGAATTATTCGAATTCTCTGGTTTCTTCTTGACATCTTTTAGGCAAGGCAAACTTCCCTGGTTTAGCAGACACCCAGTATATCCTGCAAGAGGTTTGGCAGACGGCAAAATATTTTACCGAATGAAGGTCTAGATTGCAGGTATCTGAATAAATCAATTATAATGTTTTAGGGCTATAAAAAAAACTGGTAATGCAAAATTATTATTGAAAAGCATCTATCTTACCATGGAGGCCAGATGTCTAGCGTAGGTAAGGTGCGAGGGCACGTGGCTGTCATTTGATTCCAGTGACTTCAGGTACCAATATTTTGCACGTTCGACTTCACCATGAAAGGAATACGACTGACCTTGGATGTAATGAGAATGCTGTTAGCTGGGGCATTTTCAACATACAAAGTGGTGGGGAAAGTCCCACCAGCCCCTGTCATTGCCTGGCCAGTGAAACATTTTTGTCGCACCATCTAAATTAAGTGCCCTTTTGATTCAGCGACTTTTTTGTTTTCGTTTTTGTCTTATTTGAAATATTTGTATGCTAATATGAGTCTATAGTCTATACCAGTAGTCCAAGAGTGTTTTGGAAAGCCTGTTAATCTGTAAATTCTGCATTTGTCTAAAGTGCCCATTCTCAAATGCCCCACTAGTGAAGAATCCTTAAAAAATGTCCTGCCGTTAGCTCATCAAATTGCCTGTAAAGAAGCATAAATTATTAAGCATTCAGGGAATCTAGTATATCAAAGCCTAAATTAAGGGAAAATAGAGGTACCTTATAGCGATGGAGGCGGACAAAACGAGGGAGAACAAAAGTGAGGGAGAGGATAGAGAGACACGGAGAGGGAAGAGGAGTAAGAGAGGGGAGGGAGGAGTAAGAGGTGGAGAAGGAGAAGAGGGGAAGAGAAGAGAAAATAAGAGGGGGCGAGGGAGAGAAAGGGGCGAAGAGATGGGGGAGGACAAAATAGGGAGAGGAGAGCGAGACAAAGAGACAGGAAAAGAGGAGAAGATACAGGAGGAGTAGGAGAAGGGGATGGAGGAGGGAGGGAGGAAAGGAGAAAAAGAGGGAGAGACATCGGAGAGGAAGGGATGGAGTGAGAAAAGAAAGGGGGAGATTGAGAGCTGAGAGAAAGGAGAAAGGAGGAGTGAGAGAGAGTTTCATATTAGATATAGGGAAATATTACACAGCATCTTACCAAGCATATTATAGAGACTGTACGGAGTATCATATGACTCAGGCATTTTGTCTATGGCATCGTGAAAAGTCTCTATTGCCTCCTGTATGAGGAGAAGAACAACAAAGAATCAGATAGCTGAAGAAACTCAACTTCCAATAAGTTACTTAATTTTTTTCAACAACTTTCACGATCCAATGTTTTCCAAACATGTAGAAAGTATAGTAAATATCAATGATTGGCTGGCAATTTTCAACTCAAAGAAACAACGGCAAAAAATTGGCCTAAATCACCTTGTATTTTCCCATATCAAAGAGCAGCTTTCCAATATTGTGTGCAATTGAAGTCACTGAAAATAGGAAAAATAAAAGTTAAGCTAACGAGCTTCTAAGTCTCCAGCAGGAAAATGATGTACACGTTTTTTTTAACAACTATCATTTTGCTTGAATCTCAATTTTCTTAACTTTTCCTGAAAATGAGCCTGACAATTTCTTAACTTTTTCTTAACTTTTTCTTAAATAAACTGGCTAAAATGGGTTACACATTCGTTACTAATATTGTGTACTTGAATTTGAATTCCATCTTTAACATTTTGAATGCAATAATGACGAAATATCGATTTTTGGCCAATAAAAAAGCTTAATGTTGAAAATTGAGCCTCGTGATTTTCTTAAGATTTTCTTAAGATTTTGACAATTTGAGCCTCATTTTCTTATAAACATTTTTCTTATAAAAGATAAAACGTGTATACTCTATTTTTTATAAGGATGTCTAAGTTTTTGCTGAGCCTCAACATTCCTTATATTTTTTCAGTTTTGAGTCTTAGATTAATCCTAAATAATTCTAAGGCTTCAAAAGTTGTCACTTGAAACCTAAGAAAAATTTAGGAGTAAAGAGAAATCAAAGGCACATGGGAGCGGTGTTTGTTGATGTCTTGCTTCATCATAAAGCAAAATAGAAGTGGACCAGAATAATAAATATTGAATCGATAGTGTAAACGCTATTCTAAGAACAGTATTATGATTCAAATACACAAAAATTCCAAGCCCTGATGAAGCTTGAGCCTCAAACTATTATTACGTTATTCTTAAATTACAGCGATGCTGAGCCTCGATATTTTTATAAACTTTGTTCTTATAAAATAGAGTGCAGTAAGGGATCAGTCATTATTAATGCAGGGTAGGGGATCGGAAGATATTTAGAGTGGTTAACAAAAATTTTTGGGTTTCAATGGGGTTCACCAAAATGTTATTAATGTTTTCTCCTAAATATATCAAATTAATCAAACTTTATGTACATTGTCTGCAATATTCTTCAATTATATAATTATAAGATATGAACTTGTCACACAGGCTCAGTTTCACTGTCACTATCATCAGTATTACTGTCTATTTACAGTTGAATGTAGATAATTATAGATCCCGTACATTACTGCTGAGCAGTGAGTAGTTGCTCAGGAACATGGCATTGAGTTTTCACATAGGAGGACATGGGGGCTTTAAAAATTGCTGCTGCAGAATGGGGGGGGGGGCAATAAGACTATCAGAGGATTGATGATGACTGGCTCCAAATAAATAACAAACAGTAATAAGTACTAACAAGAGGGGGGTAATGGCTAGTGTATGGCAAGGATCAATTATGGCCAATCTTAGCCAATAGGTGAATAAATCAGAGACCGAAATGTGGCCAAACTCCAATTCCCTGCATCCTAACATGAGGGGCGCGATGCACCCTAACGTTCCCTACAGGCATGTCCATGAATGAAAATCTGCACTCTGTACAAATTAGTACTGGTACTATAATGCAAACCTGATAGTCAACGAGGATGATAAAGGAGTGGTACGAAAAGAGTCTCTATTTGCTGGGCAAAAATCTACTTCTGCATGCCAGCCTTCCCCACCAGCATATTTTATGAAGAGACGCCCCTTTCAAAGGTATATTGATATATTGTTGATATAGAATGCAATAAACAGAAACAAGTACAAATTAAACTAACTCACAAGAATGGCGATGAGCCTTCGGATTCTTCAAGCCATGGTCACTCAGATTTCTGCCACGTTGTAGAATCTGGAAGGATGAGAAAGGACAGTCATTTCACATCTTCCTTTGCTACTTACTAGGTTCTTCACACAAGTAAGAAAATTCACTATCAAGATTCTGAGAGGTAGACATCTTTTGAGTAAGTCTCTTCTATCTGGGTATCATAGCAAGCTGGCAACTTAAGACAAAATAATACAAGGTAACTCCAAATAAATTACTCCTTTTATGAAATGATTGCACTCGTAAACATTCTCAAAATCATTTAACAAAGCCGTATTTCCCAACCTTTTTCCTGCTGTCCCCCCTTAACTAAAATGCAATTAATGCAGTTGCCCCTTCACCAAATTCAATTGACACTATGCATATATGGATCAAAGCTAGCTGGCTTCACTAGACGCCAATCTTTTATTGAGTTTTAATATAGTGATGTTTTCTTCAATATCTTTATATCATTCTCGATTTTACCTCCGTTCCCCCCAATTTCTGACAGGACTTTAGTTCTGGCACGAGTATTTAGGACCGGATGCCCTTCCTGGCTTCACCAATGGCCTGCGTTGGGCCTCGAACCCAGGACCATGTTGGTCTGAGTCGAGTGCATTACCGCTAGGCCAGGGCTTCTTCAATATCTTTAGTGATTGGTGAAATTAGCTTCCACTTCCGCCTTGAAAAAGTTAAATTCTTCCTAGGGGGGAATTCCCCCAGGTTGGGAAACACTGTAATAAGGCATTTAGAGCATGTAACAGTTTTACTATGATAACCTCAAAAGCGCGGGCTTTGTCGTTGATTTCATCGTAGGCCAATCCCAGGTTCAAATAAGCAGCTAGAGAAGAAAGCAGGAGTAAGACTTCTAACTAAGTGTCACATTCTTTGGCATTGAGGTAGCATGTAGAAGATTAGTAGTTACAGGCACCAGAATTAGATGGCCAAAGATCCTCCCTAGGCAGGAGTGGCGCCAGCCATCGCAGACTAGTGGGATTTTGGTTGCCTAACCCTAAAATTATGACGCATTTTTGTTGCCATACCCATTTCAAAATCTTGACAGAGGTCCCTTACCCCAACCCTAACAATTTCTCATCGAATTTGGGTGACCTAGAAAATTGATCTTAGCGAGAAATTGGGGGGGGGCAAGTCCTACGCAGTCCCCCCCCGTGGCGCCACCAGTGTCTCTAGGCAGGATCTATCAGTTCTCACTTTGCACTTCTCAGTATATATGGACGTGGAACCAGGGACACAGGGAATACGTACCCCTAAGTTTTCGCAAATTGCTTCCTATTTTCTTGGCAATATAGATAAAAAAACAAATGTTAACAGATATCGAATTAAATTTCTATAAATCTGAAACAGCGAAGAAAGTTAACTGCGTTTATTGTGCAGAAAAGCCCCCCTCCCCACTAATTATGCACAATGACAATGAAACTTGGTGGGGAAGAGCTTGGAATATGTTTGTAATTAAACAGATGTCAATAATTGCTGCAAAAAAAAAATATTCAGAATGTAATACATGCTTTCTTTATAAGTAAGTCATTTATAAGAAAATAGTATTCAGCTGCTAAAAAATTTAATAAACTTCAATACTGGATTGTCGAGACCTAAGAAAGTTTATAAATGAAAATGTATTTAAAGTTTGATTTACCCATGTACAAAATGCTATATGTATTTTGTCAATTGACCTCTAACAGTTTAACTTCTGTCATCTACTAAGATGTATCATCATTTCTAGTGTACAAGGAACGTTTTTCGCTTTCCACAAAAGTGCATGCGCACAACATCAAAAGTCTACAATTTTTCCTATGAAAAGTCTTAAGAAAGCTTTGAATCTTAAAAAAGTTAAGAAAGTTTCAGTCTTGGGCTGAGAACAAGTTTCCTACAAAATAATAAACGTGTATTTATATGAGGTACAAACATCCCAACAAGATTATAATGATTGTTGGGTGCAACGGGACTACTTACAAGCAAGTTGTGGTCTGTAGTGAATGGCACTCTTGTAGCTTTCTATCGCTTCATGGTATCTTTTCATATTTTGTAGCAAGATTCCTCTAAAAGTACACGGAAAGTTTGTAATGTAATCAGAATATGCATAAAATGTTTTATAATGAAAAGGAAGATGCAGAGGCACACATTAGCTGGTGACGGGGCTGCGATACCCACAATACATTGCGAGTTGCTTCTTCGACAGTATGTAGGATCATCGCAAGCAAGGGTCTAATCAAAGGATAACGTGGCATAATGCAATTATGCTTCCTAAAATCTTTGGTCTTCATCGTCATGTTAGCTTCTAAAGCAAATTTTGACGAATTGCTTATAATTTTGAAACAAAGCTGTAGAACGATGTGATTATTTTAAACTTTTGTTTGATGTTTCCAAAAATTACACCACTTTGTACGTAACAACGATAGTAATAATGATAATGATAAACTAGCAACAAAAGAGCAACAAAGGTCGATGGACGGCGACCATAAACTCGGTCCAGTATATTTCTGTATACCCTCAACCAATATTTCAATGTGCCCTCCTGGTAAAACACAGTTCAGTCTGTATACGTGCTCTACTTTACGAAACTTAGTCCAAGACCTAATTCCAAAAGGTCCTTAATCTTGGACCTCGAACTTGTAATACGGTAGAAACCCACATAAAAGAACTTAGGCTTTTCCTGAGCAGCCTGGATAGGTTCCTAATTAGTGGATTTGTATTCTCATTTCCAGACTGTAAGGTTACAGTGCAGCAAAGTACAGTGAAGCACAACACAGTACAGTAAAACCCTAATAAAAGAACCTAATTTTTTTCCTGAGCAGCTTGGATAGGTTCTTAATTAGTGGATTG
This sequence comes from Cassiopea xamachana, assembly GCA_900291935.2. Classification (NCBI taxonomy): domain Eukaryota; kingdom Metazoa; phylum Cnidaria; class Scyphozoa; order Rhizostomeae; family Cassiopeidae; genus Cassiopea; species Cassiopea xamachana. Next base: position 3,637,347 of record OLMO02000278.1, on the reverse strand, counting down.
ATATTCTTAATTCCAGCCTGTAAGGTTACAGTGCAGTATAGCATCATACAGTACAGTAAGTATAGAACATTACAGTACGGTAAAGTAAAGTAAAGTACAGTACAGTACAGTGCATTACAATAAAGTAGAGTACATTACAATACAGTACAGTACAGTACAGTAAAGTACAGTAAAGTACAGTACAGTAAAGTACAGTACAGTTCAGTAGAACCCATATAAAAGAACCTAGGTTTTTCCTGAGCAGCCTGGATAAGTTCTTTTTAGTGGACTGATATTCTCAATTCCAGCTTGCAAGGTTCTCAACAAGGTTCTTATATATAGCACATGCTTTGCATGCATTTACATTGTTTACAGCACAGGAATTGTTGTTGATTCTTGAGAGCACTTTAAAGTCAGACTTCTTGTATAATAATCTTGTCATAAGTTGTGGAACTTGAAAAGCACAGACAGCCCATGAGAATTTCCACTCTTGAATTTTTAAATCAACAGCATGAAATCCAATATATAAGAACCATCCCCATTTCGGCCTCTTTGGAGTTCTTACTTAGAGAGTTCATGCAATGAAATTTCAGCCTCAAGGCTCTTATAAAACCAGGTTCTTTAATGCGGGTTCCTACTATAGAAAAAATTCTTAAATAGCTCCTTCATTCTCATTGCACATTTAGTGCCATAAAAGTGGTACAGATACACAAAAAGCACCGAAATTCTCAATTTTGCCCTAAAATTTGGCTAACGTGATTTCTAAGTTGCAGGCTATTAGCGAAAGGCCTCGTCTAAATCAGTCAAACTGAAAAGCTAGCCTAGTTAAATATGTAAAATGATGAACCTAGTTGCGATTTTCATCAAACAAATCTGTACATTTCAAATTGCATAAAAATGTGGCTTGTGACAATTCCATAAAATGATGGAAGCATGATAGCTTCTTCTATTTCACACAAATATCAATAAAATAGAATGTTTTTAAATAAGAGAAAGACAAAATGTGGGTTTAGCCACTAAAAAAATGTTTATTATACAAAGTAACATACAGGTTATAGTGAGCATCCGCCATATTGGGCCTAGCTTTGAGTGCACTTCGGTAAGCCATTTCCGCATCCTTCAACTTTCCTTGCTGGGAAAGTACGTTGCCAAGGTTGCCCCAAGCTGTATATTAAGATTAAATTTTTGAAACATTATGAGAATTCATAGAATACAACCTACTTCCACGTAGTCATTCATTCACTCATTCACTCACTCAGTCATTCTCACTCACTCACTCAATCACTCACTCACTCACTCACTCACTCACTCACTCACTCACTCACTCACTCACTCACTCGCTCACCTACTACCATGCCAATACTGTTCTACCTGGCTTTGGCGCATAGTATACACACTCCTCTTTCAACACTCACCCAGAACTCGAGTAGAAACTAAAGGAATTCCAAGCCTCAAAGGACCCAAAAGACACTCAAATTACGATCTAAGTCTCACCTTTAGCTGGATTAACGTGAAGTCCCGATCTGCAATGAAAAAATAAGTCATTTAGAAGCAAGCCATAGGGAAAGTTACAGTCAAGGTGTTCAGTCAGGTATTAACTAGCCAACATCTCAAGACTGATATTGCAAATAATCTAGTTCACTAGCTCGTTCGCGAAAAGGAATTCAATGCCACCTCGTAATTTTTATCAGTGACAATTCTGACTGTTATGTATTAGAATACAGGCCATATGAACGGAATGAGGCCACAGTCTAGGCTACAGGCCATATGAAGGGAATGAGAATTTACATTGGCGTTCTGACTGTGATATTGCATTCATCAAAAATTCAAAATTGCATGATAAACTAAAATTCCTACTTGAAGTACTATTTTCACCCATCTTTAGCATCCATATATAGGACGCAAAATACTAAGCCAGTACATGGTCTAATAACATTAAAACATTGTATGCTGTGCAGCATAGGTTCCAAATCTTTGATTGGATAAGAGCTCTGACCACATCCGAATTCTCCTTACCGTATTATCCAATAGCAAGTCTCGAATTTGACAACAAATACCCCTCACAGCTAAATTTAGGCCCATTTAACTATAAAACATTATGCTGTGCACGCCTTACGGCTAAAAGTCATCGCTATGTATGTGTTTTCCAATTGTTTATATTTATATATGTTGCTATAAATGAAATGTAATAGTTATAATTGTACTACTATTTGGCGACGAATAGTAGAGGAGCCCCAGATTGCAGAATTTTGAAAATTTCACTACCTATTTCCATTTGTTAAGCACTCCCCCCCAACTATTTGAAGAAAATCAAACCCCCAGTCTACTAACCTAGAGATTTCAAAGTTTTAAAAAGGATAAGTAAATAAACACATTGGCTTTATGAACGCAAATCAAAATTAACAATTAAGGAAATCACAACAAACTATATACCTTATACTTATACAATGTTAGCAACTAATTGCAATAATTTTGAAATGTTTGGGTCCTCATACTGTCTATTGAATATTGACCCCCATCTATTAACAACCCCCCCCTATTTATGCTTTACTAGCAAATATAATAACCCCCTCCTTATTAAACCATCCTACTATTTGATGCCAAAATATAATGGAATGTTTCTAAGGGGGTATGGATGCGCCATGGTCCCAATATCTGTGCAACTTCAAGAAAGCTAGCAATGATGAAAGGATGCGACATCCAACTGGAGGCTTGACCAAATTTCAACCTGTGATTCATTAATTCTACTGGTCACAGCTGATCATTCTTGGTCATAATTAGTCCTATGTTTAACCCCTCACCAGGTGAACCTCTTTAAACACATCACTGTATGTTATTTGTAATGCATACCTGTATAATGATTCCTCGTTTTGCCAGTCCATATTTCTAGTGATCGTTTTGAACGTAAACAAACTAACAAGGATTAAGATTGCGATTGAGAAAATCGGACGAAATCTTGGACCAGCATCCCAAATACGATTGAAACCAACAGCTACAAGCAAACAAAATCCAATGCTTGGTACGTACAGAATCCTTTCGGCGATTACAAATCCGACATAGACAAATAAGTTTGATGCAGGAAGAAAGGAAATCACCATAATTGACAATGAGAAGAGGGCAAGGTCAAAATCTTGATAAGCACTATTAGATCTAATAGATGTCGTCCAAACTCCGTTAAAATCTGAAGGAATCTCTTTTGATTTGGGACTTTCATTTATTCCATTGATTTTACCATTTGCAAATCTCTTTTTGGAACCTGTGGTGCATTGATGATCAGAGGCATTGAACTGGTTAGTGTCATTATCAGATTGAGATGAATCTTCGTAGACCCCAGATAGACTTATGCCTTTAGTAATATAATTCCCCGCAGTGTTATCGCGGAAAATCTTGGCATTGCATGTCCGTTTATAGCAATCATTTGCATCAATATTCCATAGCCTGCTTTTGGAATCGTACGAAAACGTGCTCTCATTTTTCGCAAGCAAGCAGTGAAATTTGAAATAGCAGAAAGATAAAAGGGAATGTGAAGAGTTTTCAAGCACTTTAGTGCTCCCTTCACGCTTCTTCTTCTTGGAAGAATTTGGTGAAGTATCGCCTATGGAATTGTACATGTCCGCGTTATTATTTCCACACTGGCATGGCCTATTCCGCAAAAATTCAAAAACTACATAAAGAAGGAAACCGTAAAATATAAGACTCTCTATATTTCTTGCATCTGTGAACGATGTAATCAACTGAATTGCATCCATTGACCAATCAAAACTCAGTTGCCATGGAAACAGAAGCAAATAAAAATTCAGTACGGGGAGGTAAGAAAACGTCAGAAAACGAACGGCGAGATCAGGGTGAACTGATGCTGGATTATCGGAATCGTTGAATTCAGGAACGGAGAGGTCCATGATTAGCAAACGCCAGTAGACAATGGCTACAGCTGCCAAAACGAGGCAGGCTATCCTTGACAGTGATCCTCTTGCCTTCGCCTACAGAAGAATGACAGATATTTAGTTGTTAGCCTTTGAATTCAACAGTTGCTTTAAATTGGTATTATTCTATATCCAAGGCCATGATTTCGGAAACAATAAGCTTCTCGCCTTTCTGTCTCCCTTGCCTCTTACACCAGTATATTTATACATTTCCCAGTTAATTTAGTGCCTAAGTTAATAGCAATTCAAAAGTAAAGCTATACGTCATAGTTCAGGGAAAGGTTGCGGTCAAATACTCTTGACAATAAGAACTATCACTAACTCACCCTGCAGAGCGTTTCCCTGAGTCTGTACAGCTCTGGCCTAACAATGAATATGACATCGTATGCAAAGCATACAGCCAGGACAGTAATGCCAATTTCTTTGCACAATGTTGCCGTCACTGAGAAGAAAACAGTGAGGAATACAAACTTCCAGTTAGTTAGACTTGGCGTTGAACTGATGTCTGCCGTAGAGTGCGTTGCTTCTGTATATGAAATGAAAGCTAGTATAAAGAACATGCCCGAAAGAATATCAGCACGACCAACAACACCAGCAACTGCCTCTGAAAGAAAATTATAACAATTAGTTTTGCAAATGCTGCTCTTTTGAAGGAAATTCCACGTTTAGCATAGGGACATCTTGCTTGGATACGAGTGGATAAATTATCAGCTGATTGGTCAAAAACGTACACGATTCTCACAAATGGGGATCACGACCAGTGGCGTAGCCAGGTGTAAAATGATGGTCGTGCTATACGCACGCACTTCCCGCAAAGCGCAATGCACGTACTGTAAGGAATG